>CM042476.1:42658033-43258033 GCA_023621385.1 Quercus gilva | reverse complement strand
CTACAAGATTAAGACTTTCTCTGATGGATCCATTGAGCGCTACAAATCTCGTCTTATTGCAAAAGGTTTTACACATGAGTATGGGATTGATTATGAAGAGACCTTTCTTCCAGTTGCTCGTATCTCACTTGCTTGTGCCCTCTTAGCTTTTGCTGCTGCCAGTAAATGATATATTTTTCAGATTGATGTAAAAAATGCATTCCTTAATGGGGATTTAAGTGAAGAAGTTTACATGCAACCTCCTCCTAGTCTCTTTGTTGAATCAAACAAAGTTTGTCTCCTTCAATGTGCACTTTATGGCCTTAAACAAGCTCCATGAACTTGGTTTGCCAAATTCAGCTCTATCATCTGTCGCTTGGATTACATGGCCAGTCATTATGATTCTGCCTTATTTCTTCATCACACTGAAAAAGGCATTATTTTACTTCTCCTATATGTGGATGATATGATCATAACTGGTGATAACTTTAGTAGCATTCAAAAACTCAAGGATTTTCTCAGTTAGCAATTTGAGATGAAAGATCTTGGACATCTCAGCTACTTCTTGGGTCTTGAAATCACTCATTTTACAGCTGAACTTTATATTACTCAAGCCAAGTATGCCTCTGAACTCTTGTCTCGAGCTAGACTCACTGATAGCAAGACTATTGATACTCCAGTTAAGCTTAATGCGCATCTGACTCTTTCAGGGAGGAAACCATTGTCTAATCCCTCTCTTTACAGACGCTTGGTTGGTAGCCTAGTTTATCTCATTGTCACTCGTCCAGACATTTCCTATGTTGTTCACCAGGTGAGCCAGTATCTATCTGCTCTACGATCGACTCACTACGCTATTGTTCAGTGCATTCTTCGATACCTAAAGGGCACTATCTTCCATGATCTTTTCTACTCTGCTCAGTCTCCTCTTATTCTCCGTGCATTTTTTTATGCTAATTGGGTAGGAGATCCCACTGATCATAGGTCCACCACTAGTTATTGCTTTCTTTTTGGTTCTTCTCTGATTTCTTGATGAAGTAAGAAACAAACTCATGTGGCCTACTCCAGTATTGAAGCAGAATATTGTGCCCTTGCTGATACCACATCTGAGCACCTTTGGCTACAATGGCTTCTCAAAGACTTAGGTGTGTCCACATCCTCTACTACTCCTCTTTATTGTGACAACCAGAGTGCCATTCATATTACTTACAATGATGTCTTCCATGAACGGACTAAACACATCGAGATCAATTGTCATTTTATCCGTTATCATCTTGTCCATGGTGCTCTCAAGTTGATCTCAGTCTCCTCTAAAGATCAACTTGCAAATATCTTCACCAAGTCACATCCTAAGGGACGCCTTCATACTTTGGTTGACAATTTCAAGTTGGTCTCACATCCACCTGAGTTTGAGGGGGGCTGTTAACATATATTAGGGTATGTGGGCTTTAAGCCCACCTTATGTACTTGTATAACACACTTACTTGTACTGCACGCTCTGCCTCCTATATAAAGGTACTCATGTATATTCTATTACTTGAGAAATACAATAAACTTATTCAGTATTTCTAACAGATTTCAAGAACCAACTTTGAATCCTGTAAAGGTCTAAATTAAATCAGACAGCAAATATCGCTTATCCTAGTGTTTATTAATGGTGGTATATGCTTGCTCACTCCCAAGTGCAGGAGATCATAGCAATATAATTCTCGAAGTACCAAGGTCAAACCACAAGGAGCAAGATAGATTCAAAGACAATATGATTAAACAATAATTTGGTTGAAGAAGAAAAATACTTTGGCTTGGTGATTGTTAACAAAAATAATAATAATAACTGATTTAAATCAATAATGTAAATACTAAGGCATCGGGGTGTTTCCCTATATCGATATGAAATTCTTTGTGATCTAAGAAATTATATATTTCATAATTGATTGTTCTTATACAATTAAATACTTATGATTTGGTTGAACTAAGACAATTCAAGAATGCATGATAACCTCGATTAATAATGCAGTTAGAAAAGTTTTCAGAAAAACTCATTCACTTTAAAACCTAATTTCTATTTAAAACTATTAGAAATTCATTTCAACAATAAGAAAAACATGATTGAACTTATTGAAAGCATGGAAGAACTAATACATCAAAAGAAATCTAATTGAACAATCAAATATGTCGTTGATAAAATCCTAGAAAGAATCACATTGAATATTCATAATGTATAGAAGAAACATAACCCCTAACCTTAGCAAAGAGTCTAGGCTGCCATTAGAGAAATGAAAATACAAGGTTTTCTCTGCCCAAAATTCGTCCTCACCGCCTCCCTTCTAAACCCTAATGTCTAAGTGTCCAAAGAAAATAAAAATTTTACTATTTTAATTTCCGTCCAGGTTTACAGCAGTAACTTGAGAGTTAATTTCGGCCTTCAAAAATTGAGAATATCAAAAAACTCAAAAATGGAAAGTTGTAGATATTTAAGTCATGGTTCCAACCCATCTGGCCTTGTGTTAATTGGATTTTTGAAGAGAGAGATACACCCAAAATACTGACCAGTCCTCAAATCAGATTTTTCCTTTTCAGATTCTACCTCTTTGATTTCTTTCCTTATTTGAAGCTTCCAATCATGGTAGACAATCCAAGCACTCCAGCTGCACCTCCTTAGACATTTAAGCATAGTCCTTTAGCTCCACTTTAATTCTAGTTTGGCCTCCATTCTCTCACAAATTCCTGTAAACTCATCTTTCTCATATGATTTCCTAAAAGTAGAAAATTACACACAATGAATAATATCTTATTCAAGAAATTATGTAAAAATAAATAATAGGGACTAATGCAAATCATGGCTTAATTATACAAATTAAGCATAGTAATAAGGAGATAACGTCCATGTAAATATATAACAAGTATACATTTTAAGGGCGTTATCAGTATACAATCGGGTTCATAATTGAAATACATTCTTAGAAAGGTATTAGATACCAAGAACCACCGAGCCGAAACTTTTCTTCACTTGTTTTATTGGATTATAATTGAATGGACATTTCATTACTGTGTAGGCCACCCCACCAATCAAGCATTTACATCCTTACCCTAAAATCTAACTAGGGAAAAAAAACCATAAACCTCACAAGATAGTATAATTGATGCAGTGTACATGACATACTAATTGAGCAACTTCTCAAACTAATGTTCCTGTTCATTTTGTGACGGGTATATATAGCATCTAGCAAGCATATCACTATCTTCTTTGTTTTACAGAATTGAAGAAATTTCATTGTATAGTTAAGATTTTTTATTTTAACATCTGACAATGTATAGAATGTCATGTTATTTAAAATTTTAAAAAATATTTATAATATTTAATTTGAACTAGAAAAAAATTCTTTTCTAATGAAAATTATCCTAATACCTACGAAATACGACTCTACTAATTTTGAAAGTTAATTAATTAGTTAATTTTCATTAGAAATAACTTAACTAATTTTGAGCGCTGATAATGTCTTGACAGTGCCCATGTGCACATGGGTGGTCCCGCATGCAGTACCAGGCTTGAATTTTTTTTCCTTTTTCTCAATCCAGAGTTTAAGACCAGCCTTGAGTATTGAAATATACTTGATAGTGACTTAAACTCCCACCAAAAATAAATAAATAAATGAAGATAGTGACTTAAAACTTTGTGAGAAAATACGTGAGTCAGTTAGATTTTTTTTTTTTTCAGAATCCAGACCAGAAAGTCAATTTCATTGAAAGGGAAGAAAAAGACTACAGTCTCGATACACAAGAGGAGGTATATCATCATGGATGAATTCAATTCACAGCTCATTACTAGATTTAACTTTTCTGGCAAGATAGTGGGCAACAGTATTGCCTAGTCTTTTTGCCTTGGTTGAGAGAAACAAAAGAAAGGGAAAATGGAAAATGCTTTGTGCTTGGGTAGTCTAATTTAGTGCGTCTAGTTAATAGTTAACCAAAATTTTGTATCTCACCCTTAAGTATTTTTGTCCAAAGACATGCTTTCTTTTAATGGTTCCAACAATGAGTTCCCTGATGGTATAAGTTAAAAAATTAATAAATACTCAATTATGAGCTATAATATACATTTTAAAAAAATACACATGTTAATGATTTATTAACTTAACTATAAATTCATTGTAGTTATATGTGTGTGTGTTTTTTTTTTTTTTTTTTTTTTTTTGATATATGTGTACAGATTAACTTTATTTTTTGAAAAACATAAAAAATATATATATTATTTAATAAAATTTTAAATGCATCTTAGCCATTTATCTTTGGGCATTTCTTAGCAAAATCCTTATTTTAAGTAGATCGCTATTAAGTGTGATATACGCAATCATTATCATTCAAATAAGAAAGAGATTTTTTCTTTCAAATTTCAATGTGTAGGTTCTTTTCTTTCCTTTCATCACATCACAACTATTGAGATCTATTTTTCCACAAACAGGCAAAATGATATGAAAATTTTGAATTTAGGACATCAAGAACTCCTTTATTATAAAATGAAAAAAACAAAAAAAAATCTAGGACTACAATTAATTGCACACCTATTTTCACAACTATTTAATATCGTTGATTGGGAATGGTGAAAAAAAAAATTGGGGATTCACGTAAAAGTGACAAACAATTAATTACAGTCTTTTACATAAAATAGTTATAATTAAAATAAAATAAAAAAATAAAAAAACTTTCTAAACATAATGAAGGAATATTACTAGCTTCTTTTTCTTTTCTTTTTTTGAGGGGGAGGTATATTACTAGCTAGTGAAGCTTTTCTCTTGGGGAATAACTACTCGAGAAATAGCCATCAAGCAGAAAATTCAGCATGACAGTATTAATTTTGCATTAAAAGGATTAAGTTTTTATGATCAGGGTCTACACCTTAAAAATTGTACTAGAATGGCAAGAGGGGGGGGGGGGGGGGGGGGGGGGGGGGGTGGGTGGGGGGGCAAACCATGACTTATTTTGTTTTTCAACATCTCGAAATTTAGTGACTGAAAACATTAGTGCGACATTGCGCGTTCCACTAAAGTTGAAAATAGCTATGGCCACAAATCTGATTGTTGGCTTTCTTTTCTGTTCTTGTCTCTTATTTAATTTTCTATTTTCGCATAAAATGGTTTTCAATAAAGGTCAAATTTAATGACACTTCTTGAAAAATTAATACATGAATTAGCAATAAGAATATGACCAACAAATACCAAACCTATTAGCAAAAGAAACAGGATCACATCTTTCATGTTTCATAACCAAAAAAAAAAAAAACCCAAAACCCAAAAAATGAAAAAGAAAAGTATGGATAACCCGGAATATCATATAATATAACATCTAGTATATAAGATCTATATTATTTGTAAACATTATTATAAAACCATCCTTAAACCCTGCTCTTGATCACAGCTCTAAGGGGATTCTTCATCACCACAGTGAACTCCAACTTCCCAGCAAAATCCAATTCATTACCAGGCGGGTAAGCACTCCACTCAAATTCTTGCACCATTCTTGCTAGCATAAGATGAATATGCACAGTGGCCATGCTCAAACCAGGACATATTCTCCTTCCAACCCCAAATGGCATCATCTTCACCCCGGTTACTCCAGTCATATCCGCGTCCTCCTTCCCCGAAAAGAATCGTTCCGGGTCGAATTTTGATGGGTTCGACCACAGTTTCGGGTCCTCACTAATACCAGGCAAGTAAATCTCGACGTTTACATCAGTTGGTACATCATACCCTGCCAACGTTGTTGGCTCTGTCACTGCATGTGTCAGTGAAAAATAGGTCGGTGGGTGCTTTCGTAGCAATTCTTTTACCACTGCCTGTAAATACGGCATGTTCTCCACATCTTTCTCGTCCACTTTTCGATCACCAACTGAAACTTTAATCTCTTCGTACAGCTTGTCTTGAACATGTGGATTGGCTATGAGCTGTGCTATACCCCATTCGATTGCCGTACCTGTTAGAATTATGATAAAATCATTAAATTCTGAATTTCCAAACCATTTAAGCTTTTCGGATATTCTATAATTATTTAAAAATAGTTTAAAATCCAAAAGTGCCGATCTCCCATTTAGAAAGTTGGATAAAAAGTCAAAAATCCAACTCCGTAAAACCCATTTATTAGGGCTAGACTTGGTTAGTTGCTCCAGAATACCAGTCAAGACCATAAGACGATACACTCAGAGCATTAAACCCAATCTTAGCCCTACTTATTAAAGGTGATCTAGACCTCACATGATAGAGAAATTGGATAAATTATGGAAAAAAATCTGGTGTCACAACTTGTGGTACAAGTTGTACCACAACTCACCCACATATAACGAGTTGTGATTGGTGGAGGGATGATAATGAGTTTATGTGAGATCATTCATCTACCAATCATAACTCGCTACATGGACGAATTATAGCACAA
The DNA here is from genome assembly GCA_023621385.1 of Quercus gilva. Taxonomy (NCBI): domain Eukaryota; kingdom Viridiplantae; phylum Streptophyta; class Magnoliopsida; order Fagales; family Fagaceae; genus Quercus; species Quercus gilva. Next base: position 43,251,631 of record CM042476.1, on the reverse strand, counting down.
ATTGTGCCACAAGCTGACACTAAAACTACTCTAAATTATGCCCCCGTACATTAGAGTATTAGACATGTCAAAATCATGAGAAATGACAATTTATTATGGTCTATACACACAACTAAGAAGTGTAAAAATGACTATTAAATAATTAAATTCACAATTTTCTAAATACTCATAGACATTCCTTAATATTTTCATTTTAAGTATTATGAACAATTGAATAATTTATGAGTACCTGTAGTGTCGGTTCCACCGTTGATGAACTCGGAACAAAGCGTGACTAGTTCAGGATTTGTCGGTGAACGATTCTCGATCTTGAGGTCAAAGAGGGTGTCGAGATATGAAAACGACGTTGCCGTTTTATCAGATCCAGGGTTTTTGAGTGCCTTCCTACGCTTCTCGATGTGCGGGACTATGAAATCGATTTGCAGTTTTCGAACCTCTAAGGCACTCTTCCTTTGCTTTGAGAAAAAGGGGCTCAAAATTGGGAGATAATCATCTATTCTTGGGTCGAGTGTGATCAAAACACTTTTCATCACCTGATCAAATTTTTCGTTCGTCTCTTCGTCCATTTCGAACCCAAAACACATCGATAAGAGGATACAAAACACAGCAAAGCGAGCGTTTTTCAAGACCCAAACAACACCATCATTGGACTTAGCCTCAGTTCGAAGCCTATTGATGAGTTTATCCATAGCTGTGTCCCTCACTTTGCGAAACTCCTTGAGCCTGCTCGAGCTAAGCATGTTTTGGACCATGTTGCGTCTCAATGAACGCCAAACAGGCCCATAAAGCGCGGCGTTGACAGTGAATTTGTTGCAGCTAAATATGTTCCTTGTTGGATTTTCTCGAGGTCGAGTAGCAAATAGCTGACCCTTTTCGACTAAGGCTTCGTGGACTAGTTTTGCATCGCTTAGAATGATCATAGTTCTGGTCCCCATTCTTAAGGTAAAGATTGGACCATACTTTGATCGAAGCCCATCAGCATACTCGAAGAATGGTTTCCCCGAGTTTGCTACTTGGAAAAGGTTCCCAACAATAGGCCATCCGGGTGGACCTGGAGGAAGGTTGAGTTTCTTGGATTTGGTTTTATGTGTGGGGAAGAAAATTAAGGCTGAAAGAAAGAAAGCTAGGAATGTGAAAAAGAGATAGTAGTATGAGGAAAGTGAAGAAGAGGAAAAAGATAAAGACAGAAGAGAAGTCATTTGGAGTTTGGGCTAGGAAGAGAAAAAATGGGGAAGGGAATGCGCGTACCATACATGAACTAAGGTTGGAAGATATATATGGCATGAAAATGGGAAGAGCATGAAATTGCAGGTGGGTTCATTTAAAGCACCATGAAAGGTTTTGCTACCAGAGCAGGATTGGTTGGTGAAAATTATTAAATGCTTGGGGCTTAGAAATCTGTATAAGGCAAAAAAATATAAACCATGGGCAGGAAAAGGGGTTGAGACTTGAGAGGTTGAAAATGAGAGACAGTTACATGTAGTTATTGCATTCAACAACTACTTAAATGCGAACGTGAAAATGACAGGTATTGGGTACACTTATTTCACCTATAGGAGGAGAAAATCGGATATGAAAATGTTGTGGCTCGCAGTTCAAAAGGATTATTAGTGGAAGAGCAGCTAGTAATTACTGCGAGTCACTTGCCTTTGGTGAATATGAACAAAATTCAATTCAAAGACTTGCAAACGCCGCCTTTACAGCTTGAGGGACTATGGATCTAAAAAAGAGGGACTTAAATGTAGAGTCTGAAGCTCACAGTCTGCCACCTGACTCACTTTTATCTTCTGGAAGTTTGGGTCTAATAATTTCAGTGCACCGAATGTGTTGAGATTGTAATATATATCAAAAAAATTTAGATACGTATCACAATTTTAACGGATCCACTTAATCTAGATCCCATTTTTTTTATAGCCTATTTGAATGGAGGAAAGTAGTAGGAGAGTAGAGTAATATTAATTAAAAATAAATTAATTTTAAAATAAATCTATTATATTCTACTTTACTCTACTCCCACTCCCTCTTTCAATCCAAATAACCCATAAGTCATCTGAGCGCTGATTTGCTTCAAGTTCCATCAAATTTAGGTAAGACTAGTGAACTAAGTCGACGTGATAGGAAAAGACAAGAACCTTGACATGTATATGAATTCATTTAGCACAGTAATTATGTATGTTTCAAGTTCATTTCTACCATAACTGATTTAAGATCAAGAGCATGGTACAAGCGATGTATCTCGATTTTTGCAATGATGAGATAGGTGTTGTGATAACAGAAACTATGATATCAATTAGTTGTGATAATAAAAATTTATGTCAAATTATTTTTTTAACAAGACACAGAGAGATTTTCCTTCCCCTCCATGAAAGAATCAAGCAAAGCCTGATTAATAATTTAAGATAATTTCTAACTAATCTTCATCTTAACTCAAATTCCACCATGCAATCTTTTTTCTCAGAATGTAAACAATTAAATATACACAATTTGTCAATTCTATACATTAAATTTACACAATATTTCAAAAAATATACACAATTCTGAATATTTAATTTACATAATTTTTCAAAGAATATACCTAATTCTATATATTCAATATACACAAATTTTCAATTGTGTAAATTCAATGTACAAAATATCTCAAGAATGTACAGTACTCTTTACATTCTCTTTACATCCAATGTATACAATTTTTCAATAACTGTACAAAAGTTTGTACATTGAATGCACACAATTATATATATATATATATATAATGTAAATACTTTTTTAATTGACAAATTTTCAAAGAATTTGCAAATTTTTGTACATTAAATGTACACATTTTTTTCAAAGAATGTATGATATATATATATATATATACACATTTAATCTACACAATTTTTAATGAATTAAGAAAAATTTTTATATTCAAGATACATAATTTTTCAAAAAGTGTGTACAATTTTGTACATTCAACATAATCAATTCGTATAAGACTAGACACAATTTTGTACACTCAATGTAGACAATTTCTCAAAGAATGTTCATAATTCTCAATTTTTAATATACAAAATATTTCAAAGAATGTACACAATTGTGTATATTTAATTACATATTTTTTTTTCAATTCTATACATTCCATGTACACAATATTTCAAAGAATGAACACAATTTTACACAATCAATGTGCATAATTTTTCAAAGAATGTACATAATTTTGTATATTCAAAGTATATAATTATTCCAAAAAAAAAAATTCATAATTTTGTTTATATAATGTACACAATTTGTCAACAAATAAAAATATTTTTTTACATTCAATGTAGGCAATTTTTCATAAAATGTAAAAAATTATGTACAATCAACGTATGAAAATTTTGAAAGAATGTATACAATTCTATATATTCAATTTATAAATTTCTTTGATTATGTACATTCAATACACCAAATTGTTCCAAGAATCTATACAATTCTCTATATTCAAAATACACAGTTTCTAAGAGAATCTAAAAAATATGTATGTTCAATGTACACAATTTTTAAAGAATTTACACAATTCTATATATTCAAAGGACATAATGTTTTAAACGTAGAACACAGAAAGTAGTACATATAATTTGTATCCAAAAAAAAAAACCCTGATTTTAGGCGTTATTACATCATTTATTAAGTAACCACCTGAAGGAATCAATTGCTCTATTATTCTTAATTAGGTCATGGTTCTCACAATTATAACGTCATTAATTGAGAGTTAAGGTAGGGTTTTCAACATGTGAAAATGATTAATTTTTCTATTAATAAATAAGGTTATAAGGTAAGAATTAGAACAATAAAAAAAAACATGCATTTCTTGGACGGGGTTTCAAAATGATAGCATCTCATTTCTTTGAACAATTCCTCTTTTGTTGTAATATTAATATTTGTCGTAGATTCGATCCACCAAATATTTGATGATGATTCAACACCCATTCCTTTTGTCAATTACATCTCTATTTGATTCGTTGGTTTGATCCTTCTTGGACACTTTCTCTTCTATGTCCCACTCCTCCTCCGCCTACTCTTTTTATGCAACCATCTATAACTTTTTTTATTGTGTTATGATATAAATTGTGATATCTTTAACGGACAGGATTGAACCATAATTAATTTGTTGGAATCGTTTTCCTTCTTTCTCTTCTTCCCCAAAATGACATTTATGGAAAGTGATGTTATCATGATTTATTTACTCAAATGTTTTAGGAATGTCAAAATATAGTTCCAAGACATTGGCGTATAATTATTAAGAGCCATGGGGAGTTAAGTTGCACTTCAACCTCCGATAGGTGTTTGAAATCAGCAAATTCTTTAGTAATAAGTTTCGTTCGACCTTCCATAATTATCACAAAATTTTCAATTAACAGTGTGATTCCCAAGATATTGTTTTTGTGGAAGATCCCTAACAACCTAGGATTTGATTGAGTTGATTTATCCTAATTGTATTTTGGAATGTTAATTATTGTAAATAGATAGCCAAATCCAAATTTTGATAAAGGTTGAATTGGTTTTGCCAAAATTCAATTGAAAACCCAACAATTTGATCATCAAAGTAAATATATTCCGCAACAAAGACCACATAATTTCTTCAATTTTACGATTCAAAAGCCAAAATTGTGCTTGAGTAAAGTGAGATATTGCCAAAAATAAAATTTACTTAATTGAGAATTTATTTTGTGGAAAAGTCCATGGATTTCTTGGGGAAAATGTTGAAAATTTTATAGGAAAACATGTTGTAATTCCCTTGGAAGGCAGCTCTTAAAGCTTTGAAAGTAATGATGCATTTTCGATTCTTGGTTAATCTTTTTCAAAATATGTTTGTGATTTTCTTGAGAAATTCAATTCATTCATAAATCTTTTGATTAGGATATGTGTTCGAGCTTGTTTATGTATTTACCGCACCAAAAAATCAAAGTAACGATTACTACAAATTTCGTAAAATACACACTTGTTAACATAAATTGCATGAATTTTAGGAAGGCAAGGTCAGAAAAACCCCTTCCTCTCCTCTACCAACTCCCACATTAGGAAAAAAAAAAAAAAAAATCAATTGAAACAGAGACCAAAATTGATTTGACCAAAAATCAATTGAAAACCCAACAATTTGATCAAAGTAAATATATTCTGTAACAGAGACCACATAATTTCTTCACTTTTACAATTCAAAAGCCAAAATTGTGCTTGAGTCAAGTGAGATGTTGCCAAAAATAAAAAAAATAAAAAAATACTTAGTTGATAATTTGTTTTGTGGAAAAGACCATGGATTCTTTGGGAAAATGTTGAAAATTTTATAAGAAAACGTGTGGCAATTCCCTTGGAAGACAGCTCTTAAAGCTTTGAAATTAATGATGTATTTTTTTTTTTTTATACGCTAATGATGTATTTTCAATTTTTGGTTAATCTTTATCAAAATATGCGTGTGATTTTCTTGAGAAATTCAATTCATTCTTAACTCTTTTGATTAGGATATGTGTTTGAGTTTGTTTATGTATTTACCTCACCAAAAAATCAAAGTAACGATTACTGCAAATGTCATAAAATCCATACGTGTTGACACAAATTGTATAAAATTTAGGAAGGCAAGGTCAGAAAAAAAAAATAATATGATTTACATTGATTTTACAGTAATAGCTTTGCATGAAGCTTCATCAAAAAAATAATAATTACTTTTATTTTCCCAATCACTGTAAGCTATATATTATGGTCTATTGATGTAAGTCACTTTCTATATCTACATATAATAGCTAGGTTTTTTGTATGGGCGAATGGTGTGAATGGGCCTATTAATAGGCATATAGGTCTTACTTTAAATCAAGGGTAATTATTCCTTATTTATACACACAAATATTAAGTCCATAAAGTGTGAAGGTATGAGTTCCAACAAATAAGAAAAAGATCGTCGCAATCATTATTCAGAGAAATTTTTAGACCTTATTATCACACTCCTTCAATTGGACTCCTTCACTTTGAATCATGAATGTGTCTTCTTTTAATTTTAACAAGAAAAGTTGTCTTAATATCTTCGTGGTGCGATACCTAGTCTGGCCTAGAAACACACAATTTCATCTACCAAACCAATTTAAAATGAAAGAAAATGAATAATAATGAGAAATTTATCCATTTTTTTTACTAATTAATATTAAAGAGCACCAACAAATTACATGTTTTTTACTCTTTAGATAGAAGGACAACATGAGAAGTACAAGTGTGCTTCCCAAGATATTGTTTTTTTGAAAGAGCCCTAACAACCAAGGATTTGATTGAGTTGATTTCTAATTGAATTTTGGAATGTTAATTATTGTAAATTGATAGCCAAATCCAAATTTTGATAAAGTTTGAATTGATTTGACCAAAAATCAATTGAAAACCCAAAAATTTGATCAAGTAAATATATTCCGTAACAAAGACCACACAATTTCTTCAATTCTACAATTCAAAAGCCAAAATTGTGCTTGAGTCAAGTGAGATATTGCCAAAAATAAAAAATAAAAATTACTTAGTTGAGAATTTGTTGTGGAAAAGACCATGGATTCCTGGGGAAAATGTTGAAAATCTTATAGGACAACGTGTTGTAATTCCTTAAAGCTTACTTAGTATGTAAAACACTAGTGAATATTTAGACCCCTAATTTCAAAATTACTAACAAAAACTTATACTCAAACAATATATGTGCCGAATGATAAGTACAATCTATACCCAAACAACCAAACTACTCTAAGTCATAATGTAATCACAATATAGTAGTAATTAAAAGTAAAGAGTAAGGGTTAGAGAGATACAAACACAAGATAACACCAACACATGTTATCAAAGAGAAAACTGAAGAACTCGGCGAAAAACCTCTCTGCCACTATCCAAGAGGTAAAATGATTCACTAGAAAATCAGTTGGGATACATGAATAATAACAGACCCTCCAAGCCTAATCTAACCGATGCACCTAAGGCCTCCAAGTTTCTTTCTCCAACAAGGTTAAGCCTAACCATGTCTTCTCTAACTTTCTGAATCCCGCAATAAGCTCCATATTGCTCCCACCATTCTTGGCATCTTCCAATACTTCCCAAAACTCAAAAAACACTCTCAACACTCTAAATGAATATAGGTTGTGTTTGGGTACAAATCTCCTCTCAATGGGTATAACAATGGGAGAGGGAAGGAAAATAGACTACAAAGATTTCTCTCTAAGAATGAGTAGCTCTCTCTCTAATAAGGTGGGTGTGTTGCAGAAATATCTCTTAGAGTTTTTCTCTCAATAGGCTTCTTACCATTTTTGTGGGTAATGAAGGTATATATAGTATAAGTGATGTGAATACGAAAAGTCACAATTTTCAATAAAATAGGGGAACTTCGGGGGTCACTCACAACTGGTGCAAGTCGCAAAGCAAGTTAACCTCTTGGACAGGCTGTACTGAGTTAGACATCTAGCTTAACTGTTCACCTTCCTGCATGTGCTTCTCATGTGTCCTTCAGCTGTCTTAATCAAATCTTCATCACTTAATACTAAATCCATTACAAATAAATCCCACAAAAATATAAGGAAATAAATTAATGCAATTACAATACTTTTTGTCATGGAATAAGCCAATACTAATGTTATGAGAAAAATCATAACTTAACAATTCCCTTGGAAGATAGCTCTTAAAGCTTTGAAATTAATTATGCATTTTCAATTTTTGGTTAATCTTTTTCAAAATATGCGTGTGATTTTCTTGAGAAATTCAATTCATTCTTAACTCTTTCGATTAGGATATGTGTTTTATTTTTTTCCATTTTAAACTTTGGTTATTTTATAAGGAAAGTTAAATAAATACATAACAAGTTGTGATTGGTGAAACATAAAGTAGAACATAAAAAGTGGTAAAGATGATTTATATTCGATATACCCCAATTCTAGGCACTATAGCATCATTGATTGAGTAACCAAGTCGTGGAATCAATTGCTCCGTCATTCTTAGGATGTGGTTCTCACATATAAGAAGTCATTAATTGAATGTTTAGGAGGGGTTTTCAATATCTAGAATTGTCATAAGGGGATAATTTTTCTATTAATAAATAAGTTCATAAGATAAGAATTAGATATAAAAAAACAAAACAAACATGCATTTTTGGGATGTGGTTCTCACAATGATGTCATTGATAGCATCTCATTTCTTTGAATAATTTCCCTTATCTCGAAATACTACTACTTGTCATGGATTCGGTTCACCAAGTGTTTGTTTAATGATTCAATAATTATTCCGTTTGAAATGGTCATTTCTTTACATGTATGTTTTATGGACAAAACTTAAGTACAGTACCTTAGGTGCTGTTCTTTAATTTTCCCTCTTAAAATTTAGCCATATGGCTACTTAACTTAAAAATATACTTCCATCCCATAAAAAAAAATCCATATGACAGAATCTTAAAAGAGGAACCTAAAGAACAGCACCTAAGTATTGTACCTAAGTCTTGCTCATGTTTTATTATAAACAAGATAGAACGTTTTGAAAAAAAAAAATCAATTTTTTTTTTTTTAAATAAAAGATAGAAAATAGTCAATTATTTTAAGAGATTGAAAAATTCATTCTTGTCTTATATTTTTTTTCCGTTTTCTCTTGAACCAAACAAGATTTAGCTTATATTTTCCTTCATTTTCTCATGAAATAACCAAGATTTTAAGCAAAGTTAGAAAGAAAATGGGTAGGGTTTGGGGTGGACCTTCCCTTCTATTTGGTCTAAACCTCTTGGCCACCAAGATAATATCTCAGAGATTATTAAGGGTTGAAAATGGCTGTATAGGTGAACAACCTCTTGGCCACCAAGTTGATTCCAGCGCCAAATTCAAAGTCGAAGTCGAGGGATTCACTGAAGGAGACAACATAGGAGATGAAGTCGACAACGAATTGACTGAAAAATATGTCGTTGTCCATAGCCATAGACTTATTCACAGTTCTTTCGATTCAAAATCGAGAAAGAAAATCCATAGATTGATCCAAACATATAGATCAAGAGCAAAGGATGAAGAAAATGAACTATAAATTGAGATCTAGATCAGAATACTCATAAGCGGATCTTAGTGTTTGGAAGGTGAGAAAATGAGATGAAAACCTAAGGAAATCAACAAGAAAAAGAGAAAGGAGAAAGGGAGAGAGGTTCTTGGCATTTCGAAGGTGGGAAAATGAGAGGAAAACCTAAGAAAATCAACAAGAAAAAGAAAGAGGAAGGGAGAAAGAGGAGGTCAAGCAGCTACGCTTTTGATTTTGTTATATTTTTGTTTTTAAATGTAAGTGGCGAACCCACACAATGGGTACCCAGTGGGTTTATCTATGAAGATTCATTTAACTAAATTACCCAATCATTCTTTACTTGTTTAATCCAAATGTTTAATTGGGTTGGATTAAAACTTACTCAAATTAGATGAGTCATGGGTGGATTAATAGGTTTAGGTAAAAATTGTCACCCATAGTTATCACATATTGTTAGAAATAAAGGAGAGATAATACCTGAATTTTCTTTGGAAATTACACAATTTGATATTACCAAAAAAGAGGTGGCAGAGATGAGGTGTGGACCAAGTCACTGTCTTGAGACAAATCGTGCCGTCTACGGTATATCCGATGTAGTTAGACAAATAGTTTCTGCACGTTGCCCCCAAGATACAACAACCTAGCCACCTTTGCTGATTTTCCTTGTGAGCCTACACTGCTCTTAGAATATAAGCTCTCTATAGTATTTTCCTTTCCTAGAAAATCTATATATATATATAAATATATAAAACCAAAACCTCTGAAGCTCTCACAATTTTCCACGTCATCACTATTTTCTTTTTCTTTTTATTTTAGATTCTTTTTATTTTAGGTTTTATATCTTATATAGAATCCACCAAAAAAACAATAGACAAAAGTTTGAATTTTTATTAATATCAATAATATTGAAAAACGTATACAAACTTGGAGACCTATTTAAGGGCTCCATAAAACTTGATGGACAAGAAAATATATTCTAAAATAAGCCCTAATTAATACCTAACCATAATAGGAACCAAATTTGACCTAAAAAAACATTAAAAGAACCTAAAAACAAGAAAATAAATCACCTAGACCTAAACTAACGTTTTTTGCATAAAAATACCAAAATAACAATATCCTACATCAACTTATCACAAAAATACCAAATAGTTTCTTTTTATTTTAGATTCTTTTTATTCTAGGTTTTATATCTTCTTATATTTATTAGTGTTACAATAGTTTAGTTTAAGTAAAACTCTATTAGATATATTTTGTTGGCCTATCACATCATTATTATTATCTATATATAATATAAAATTGAAGATTAAAAATTAATTATAATTTTTTAAGATACCTCACGTTAGAATTAAAAAAAAAAAATGACTCACTTCAGGTTTGAATTTTTTTTTTTTTTTAAAAGGACTCACCAAAAAAAAAAAAAAAAAAAACTTTAAGATTAAGAAAAAAAGAGAGAGAGACTCCTGGTAGGACTCTCTCTTCTCTCCTTAAAACCCTAGCAATTACCATCTCAAAATCCTAAACTCAACTTCACTTTAAGATTAAAAAAATAAGAAGGAGAGAGACTCACGTAATAAATAAAAAAATAAAAAAAAAACGTAGGTTTTGTCTTTTTTATTTGCTTTCATATGTGCCTGAAATTTTCATTCTATCTTATTGTTTTATTATGTTTAGAATTGATTTTCTTCTAAGTATTTGGGTTAATCTCTATATTTTGATAGTGTTTATTGGATTTGGTTTTTGGGTTGAAATTCTAATAATTATTTTATATTGTATATGGCAGATGAAGCATCTCTATTTTTTGGAGAAAAATAAAAGCTGCAACTTATGTCTTTCAGCCCAAGTGTGGTAAATTTTTATCTGTTCTTACTTTATTGAGAATTTTTATTTGGGTTCATGTGATTTTTTGTTTTTTTATTAAAGTTTTGATTTTTGGTTGATTAATTATTTGTTTGGATTAATTTCAATTAATTATTTGTTTGGATTCAACGTAAAAGATAATGAAATTAGGTGTTATAAATTTGATAATGTTCCATGTTTTGAATTATTTATATTATTTAGACTCCTGGTAAGATTCTTTCTTCTCTCCTTAAAACCCTATCAATTACCATCTCAAAACCCTAAACTCAACTTCACTTTAAAATTAAAAAAATAAGAAGGAGAGAGACTCAACTAAAAAAAAAAAAAAAAACGTAGGTTTTGTCTTTTTTATTTGCTTTCATATGTGCCTGAAATTTTCATTCTATCTTATTATTTTGTTATATTTAGAATTTATTTTCTTCTAAGTGTTTGGGTTAATCTCTATATTTTGATAGTGTTTTTGTGGGTTTGGTTTTTGGGTTGAAATTTCTAATAATTATTTTATATTGTATACGACAGATGAAGCATCTCTATTTTTTGGAGAAAAATCAAAGTTGCAACTTATGTCTTCCAACCCAAGGTGTGATAAATTTTTATTTGGTATATTATATATGAATTTTTTGAATTTGAAGAGTTTTGTTTGGTTTTGAAGTAGAATTTGGGGATTCTATAAAATTTGGAAGGTTTAAGTTTTGGGGTTTTTGGTATTTGCGTCTTAGTAAGTTGATCTTAATTCTTTACCTTATATGTTTTTTCTTTATTGAGAATTTTTATTTTGGGTTCATGTGATTTTTTGTTTTCTTAATTAAAGTTTTGATTTTTGGTTGATTAATTATTTGTTTGGATTCAACGTAAAAGATAATGGAATTATGTGTTATAAATTTGATAATGTTCCATGTTTTGAATTATTTATATTGTTATTAATACGACTAAATAAGATTTGTTTTTATCTTTGTAGTTTATATCAGTTTTAAGTGTGTGTATATATATAATTTTTGGAAATTTTGCTTTATTAATTTAAGAATTATAAATTACTTTGTAGGTTTCAGTAACTCTGCACCTGTAGTGAGACATTGACAATATAAGCATATATATATGGTATTAACATTTTATAAAAATCTTTCTTACAACCCAATAACATTCTACGTTAGACAACACTTCTAAACTATAGAAAAGCATAGAAGTTAAATATTTATTCTCATTGTATTTTATTTAATTATGACAGATCTATTTTTTTTTAAACGCTAACTAGCAAAATGTCTATAATATGCATGTTATTAACCCAATTTTTTATTTCTAAATTTCCTAGATTTTATTATATCAATCTTTTTTTTCTTTTAAATCCTTGGTGGACAAATCAGTCTCTTACTAATTTTTTTACCTTAACGTAATATTGGTTAATTGTCCTTTTATTTAACTATCATGTGCATCGCATAGGTTAGCAACTAGTTTTGTAAAAGATAGAATATTTTTGTGAGTAGTAAAAAGCAATAGATGGTAAGTGTTTAGCACAATAAAAATTGTTTTTTGAAAGGTTTTCAGCTTTGTAATTCAAAAAAAAAATGTATGTCTCAGACTTTTATTTCTTTCCAAATATATATATAGCCAAACCCATAACTTGTCCTTAACCAAAAAATCAAAAAGGTCTGATATCAATTAAATAGTAATAAAGTTATTGAAAGTTATTGAAATTAATATATATAATCAATGGCTTCTTTTTATATATTTATATATATATATATATAAAATATATAATAAAAACCGGATATCAAGGCTAAGAGGTTGCCTTTGCCAGCCTTTAGTACATTGAGAATAAGAAAAGAAATAATCATGATTCTATGATATTAATACGTCGTCTTTGCCAGCCTTTAGTACGTTGTTGTACATTATTACAATTTCTTTTGAAAGTTTCTGGATATATACGTATTAGTCGTTAACTCGTATGATGCACGGAATAGTTAAATAAAAGGACAATTAACCAACATCACGTTAAGATAAAAAAATTAGTAAGAGACTGATTTGCCCACCAAGAATTTAAAAAAAAAAAAGATTGATATAATAAAATCAAAGAAATTTAGAAATAGAAAATTGGGTTAATAATATGCATATTATATTTGCTAGTTAGCGTTTAAAAAAAATGGATTTGTCATAATTAAATAAAATACAATGGGAATAAATATTTAATTTCTATGCTTTTCTATAGTTTAGAAGTGTTGTCAACGTAGAATGTTATTGAGTTGTAAGAAATATTTTTATAAAATGTTAATACCATATATATATGCTTATATTGTCAATATCTCACTGCAGGTACATAGTTACTGAAACTTATAAAGTAATTTACAATTCTTAAATTAATAAAGCAAAATTCTCAAAAGTTATATATATATACACACACTCAAAACTGATATAAACTATAAAGATAAAAACAAATCTTATTTAGTCTTATTAATAACAATATAAACAATTCAAAACATGAAACATTATTAAATTTATAACACATAATTCCATTATCTTTTATGTTGAATCCAAACAAATAATTAATTGAAATTAATCCAAACAAATAATTAATCAACCAGAAATCAAAACTTTAATTAAGAAAACAAAAAATCACATGAACCCAAAATAAAAATTCTCAATAAAGAAAAAACATATAAGGTAAAGAATTAAGATCAACCTACTAAGACGTAAATACCAAAAACCCCAAAACTTAAACCTTCCAAATTTTATAGAATCCCCAAATTCTACTTCAAAACCAAACAAAACCCTTCAAATTCAAAAAATTCATATATAATACACCAAATAAAAATTTACCACACCTTGGGTTGGAAGACATAGGTTGCAACTTTGATTTTTCTCCAAAAAATAGAGATACTTCATCTGTCGTATACAATATAAAATAATTATTAGAAATTTCAACCCAAAAACCAAACTCACAAAAACGCTATCAAAATATAGAAATTAACCCAAACACTTAGAAGAAAATAAATTCTAAATATAACAAAATAATAAGATAGAATGAAAATTTCAGGTACATATGAAAGCAAATAAAAAAGACAAAACCTACGTTTTTTTTTTTTTTTTTTTTAGTTGAGTCTCTCTCCTTCTTATTTTTTTAATTTTAAAGTGAAGTTAAGTTTAGGGTTTTGAGATGGTAATTGCTAGGGTTTTAAGGAGAGAAGAGAGAGTCCTACCAGGAGTCTAAATAATATAAACAATTCAAAACATTGAACATTATCAAATTTATAATACCTAATTCCATTATCTTTTACGTTGAATCCAAAAAAATAATTAATTGAAATTAATCCAAACTAATAATTAATCAACCAAAAATCAAAACTTTAATAAAAAAACAAAAAATCACATGAACCCAAATAAAAATTCTCAATAAAGCAAGAACATATAAAAATTTACCACACTTGGGCTGGAAGACATAGGTTGCAATTTTGATTTTTCTCCAAAAAATAGAGATGCTTCATCTGTCATATACAATATAAAATAATTATTAGAATTTCAACCCAAAAACCAAACCCAAAAAATACTATCAAAATATAGAGATTAAACCAAATACTTAGAAGAAAATCAATTCTAAACATAATAAAACAAGAAGATAGAATGAAAATTTCAGGCACATATGAAAGCAAATAAAAAAGCTAAAACCTACGTTTTTTTTTTTTTTTTTTTTTTTTTTTTACGTGAGTCTCTCTCCTTCTTATTTTTTTAATCTTAAAGTGAAGTTGAGTTTAGGGTTTTGAGATGGTAATTGTTAGGGTTTTAAGGAGAGAATAGAGAGTCCTACCAGGAGTCTCTCTCTTTTTTCTTAATCCTAAAGTTTTTTTTTTTTTTTGGTGAGTCCTTTTAAAAAAAAAAAAAAAAAAATTCAAACCTAAAGTGAGTCTTTTTTTTTTTTTTAATTCTAACGTGAGGTATCTTAAAAAATTATAATTAATTTTTAATCTTCAATTTTATATTATATATAGATAATAATAATGATGTGATAGGCCAACAAAATATATCTAATAGAGTTTTACTTAAACTAAACTATTATAACACTAATAAATATAAGAAGATATAAAACCTAGAATAAAAAGAATCTAAAATAAAAAGAAACTATTTGGTATTTTTGTGATAAGTTGATGTAGGATATTGTTATTTTGGTATTTTTATGCAAAAAACGTTATTTTAGGTCTAGGTGATTTATTTCCTTATTTTTAGGTTCTTTTAATGTTTTTTTAGGTCAAATTTGGTTCCTATTATGGTTAGGTATTAATTAGGATTTATTTTAGAATATATTTTCTTGTGCATCAAGTTTTATGGAGCCCTTAAATAGGCCTCCAAGTTTGTATACGTTTTTAAATATTATTGATATTAATAAAAATTCAAACTTTTGTATATTGTTTTTCTGGTGGATTCTATATAAGATATAAAACCTAAAATAAAAAGAATCTAAAATAAAAAGAAAAAGAAAATAGTGATGATGTGAAAAATTGTGAAAGTTTCAGAGGTTTCGGTTTTATATATATATATATATATATATAGATTACAATAAATTGCTAGCTGTTTTGACCATTTTCCATTAAACCAAATAATAAATATTTGTATATATACGGTAACTTATTATAACATAAAATAATTCAGTAATAGCTGTACATTTAAGTGCTGAAATATCTTCCATATATGACGTTATTATGTTATATTTAAATAAAAAAGTTTAAATACAAAACGTTTAGAATGGAAAGTATATATTTGTAATAAAACCAAATATGCTGGCAATTATGGTATTAATATCACGTTAATGTTCATAAATTTCCTGATTAAAACCATTGACAAAAGCTATTCAAATTTTGAATTAAATTTGAATTTCAAAATTTAACAATTAACGTATCTAACATTAAGGGATAATTGATACACACAAATGAGTATTAAAATAAATATAATATTTTTTATAAAAATATCCAACACATATGACATATGAGAGTTAACACGAGATGATTATTGAAACCATGACTTCATGCTAACTACGACAATCCACCTACATCACGGTGTGCTCAAGTGGGAGATGCAAGTATATAAGGGTCATCACACCATAACACTGACTCTCCCTCAAATAATTCATTCCAGCCACACGAAAAGATGTTTTGTTCTGCAATACCGTTATATTGTTTTGGTGAAGGGTTGTAACCATTGAGAGAGACATAACTCTTCCTAGGGTTTTGGCTCTCGATGAGAGTGTGCATATTTATCTATATGTAAGGGGTGTTGAATCATTTAGGTCACTCTAATATCTATTTTTAAACTTTCCACCGTATGTAATCACCACTCTCCTAAGATCACTATCCTTCCTCCATATGTTACCACTCTCACAGGATCAGTATCTTCTTTTTAGAACCAAAACTAAAATAATAAGTTTAAAATTGATTCAAAGAAGAATGAAATCTTGTTCAAACTTTGGACCAACTTTCAATTTGCGGATTTTCAATTTTGAAGATTAGATTCACGTTCTTCTGGTTTCAAACTTCCAAACCTTATATATATATATATATATATACACACTATCAAATTAAAAAAAAAAAAATTTTAATTAATATTTCAATGGAGCCATGGGCCCCTTGTCCATCTCTAATCCTGATTCTATTGGTCAATGAAAGTTTCATATATATATATATATATATAATTGAGAGAGAGAGAGAGAGACCGAACTGAATGAATTTTATCATTGTTGGGATTAAAATTTCTTCAGGGTATAATATAATTTTAAAAAATTTAATTTAAAAAAAAAAAAAAAAAGACTTGGTCTTGAGTTTTAACGTGGGCATCTTCGGCTCATTATATTTTTGGGCCTCATGTTGACAATTCAAAACCCACAAGGCCTTATTTGAGGAATTTGGACTATCTTGAACTCGGCCCATAAGCTTGGGCAGTGGCTTCTGCTGTCATGTTAAATTTGAGAATATTTTAGCCATAACTGGCCCTTAAGGATTAAAACCCTTCCTATCGAGATCTAAACATTGATTGCTGGTGCTGTTTCCTATTGTTTACTATATGCAATTAGTAAAGGAATGGTAAAGGTAAAAAAAATTTAATCCCTCTCTTATTCTCTTTGCACTATTTGATGCCCTTCCTTTGTCTCATATAATCTCTACTTTTTAAAGGGTATATACATAATAGTAATCAGATCCATCTCTCTCAGAGATTTTTGCTGTTATTCATTATAAATCTATTGCATACTTAATTTTTTATAGCTCATCTATGAGAGAAATGTATATCTTCCCATTCCATAACATTTAGACGTAAATATATACTTTCTAACAATGAGTTTTGTTCTTTCTTTTGTTTAAGCATTGAGTAATGCATAAGAAAATCTCAGTAAATCAGTAATATGTTTTCACTATAAGTTTACTTGTGTTTACATGAGAAATTTGTGATGACTTTGGTTCTGTAGAGCACACTATATTGTCTAAACTAGAAAACTATTGATTAAGAAATGAATCATTATATACTTATGGCTGCTGTAGTGTTCCATTTTTTAGATTTTTACATATATATATATATATATTGATGAGTGAGTTTTGGCCCCAAGGGACAATTTTTACCTATGTAGCTGTGAGTACATTACTATATTGGGAAAAAAGGGAAATTAACAACGAGTTTTGTCTGTGGCATACCGACTAAGATGTATGCATTGCCTCTCCATTTGAACAAAATAGAAATCTTTATAACCTTTTTCTTGGGAGAGAGAGGAATTGAAAAAAAATTTCTTCTCTAAATCAAACATGAGATAGTATCTATTTTCTGGACTTGAGGGCTTGAGGCTATGACACTGCTTGTGAAGTAAAAACCGCATGCTGTTGCTGACAGACAATATTTCCAATTATAGTTTATGATTGATGATCAGGATGAATGAGTCTTTGATGTGATCTATTAAACAAATTATACTTTTTCTTTTTCTTTCTTTCTTACGACAAGTGGGAGGAGGGGTGCGGACCCAAGTTCTTCACATGTTAGAACATTTTAAGATAATGTTTAGGATTAGGATTTTGTAAGAAAGGGGAAAGTATTTGATTTAGAGTTGACAAGAAGTGAGAGAAAAATATTTTCAATTTGTCCATAATTTGTGTACAGTACTCATGAATAGTATCGTGAATAGTGACAAAATATCAAGTTCTTTCTTAAAGATAAATTTAGGTAGCTTTATCAATCCAAAACCAAGATTGACCTACATAATCATGTTTAGGATTGGGACAGGGTATTTGAAAGCAATAATGACTAGGGACAAAATGGAGAATTTGTCTACATGTGTTTGTAATGTGTTAAGATTTAAGAGAATAGATTTGGCGTTTGGAAAATTTTAAAAGAATGGTCAAGATTAGGATTTTGTAGTAAAAAGAAAAGATTTGATTTGAAAAAAGATGAAAAGAAAAAATAAATTGAATTTGTCCGCAATCTGTGAACAACACCTGTGAATAGTACCGTGAACAATGACAAAAAATAAGAAGAGAAAATGAAAGAATGACAATAAGATCAATGTTTCTATTTATCCAACCTCTTCTTGTTTAAGGACAATAGCACACTTACATAAATTCTAAATCTTAACTTTTCCTATTGGAATTAATTATCTTACTTTTACTAGTAAATCAAATCCTAACTAAACAAGCCAAAATCCACATATAAACACTCATAAACTAATTAAGATTGACTTATCAATTAATAAAATTAAACCCAATACCCACAGTTATGACTCATACCCAACAATACAAAATTACTTCATAACTTAAACTCTAGAATAATCAAATAAAATATAAAAACCTAACTATCTATTATATACTCTTATTCTTTAGCTTTTCCTTAATCTTAGACTTACAAGAAGATATTATATTTCTCAAACGGCATTATGGTTGTGGCATCAAATAAATATTGAATACTTGGAACACACTTAATCTTAGGCTTACAAAGAAGATATTATATCTCATTGATAGGCTTCCATTTCATAATGTAAAATGTTAAACTTACTACAAAAAAGTAAAAACATACAAGCTAATATAACAATGAATGTAATTAGTACCACCATAATAAGATTGTAAATGACAGTTTAAATTTCTATTTGTGATTAGTGACACATCAATTCGTAAGACATATATGATAAAATTTGTATATATTCCTAGCATGACTCTTTCATAATATCTGAAACCCGACAACCTCAAGTTGCCCTTGTATTCATGAAGATAAAAGAAAACCTCCTTAATATTATAATCATGTTTTTATAGTTCGTACTCTCTTAGCCTATTTATAATCAGGCTTCCTTAGAAAATTTACCCACTTAATATAACAGTACATAGTATAATGAGTTTAAGGTTTCGATTTCAGTCCAGGAAAAAAATTGAAGGTTTTAACGCCAATTGAAATCATAGAAAAGCTAATAAATGTGTATAAGAAATGAACTTTAATGGACAAAAAGGAAGAGTTTTGAATTGCTCAAATACTGCATCTTAAGAATGAGAAAAAAAATGCATTGCAGACTGTTAGGTCCGTAAGACCATGAACAATTGTAACACTTAGAATCTTAGTTAGTCTTGGTTTTATATTGGAAATATGTTCAAGTGCAAAACAAGTTAAAATTCAAACCGTAAAAGACTCAAGAAACTCAAAAACGAGATTGCCAGTCTGCCACTGTGCTGATTTCAACACAAGCTCAATTTACCAAGTTTTACTTAACTCGACTAGTTGAACCATATATCATGACCAATCGAAATCCGTACAAAATAAGTAGTAAAGTGGTTTTGTAAGCCATTTAATCTAGGGTTTCGTGGCTTTCAAGTCAAGTATAAACGCAACCTTAAGGCATGTTTTTCAAAACTTTTTGAGAGTCGTGTTACTGTATACAGATTTAGGAATTTTCTAGCTCTCTTGAAGCATCAACCAGAGATCTACTGCCATACTAAAGATCCGATAATTAAGTGAAATTGCTGCATCCAGTCTACATGACTATATCAAAGTTGTTGGTCTAACCCTTCGAGTGGCTTCTTTGAGTCATGAATGGAATTCATGTGCAACAAGGTCTAGAATATAAGTGTATGTAAATTCGGAGTTACATGCAACAAGGTTTAGAATATAAGTGTCTAGTAATATAAGTATTTATAACAATAGATTTAAGATTAAGTCTTTGTACAAACATCAACTCAATTCTAGTGAATTTTGTTATCTTGGGGTTGTTGATTAACTCCCTCCAGAAATGTAATATAAAATGGTTTATTTCATTGGTTTTTCCCATAGTCATCATATTATTGTCTATGTGTGATCCATTTGTGTTATATACCAATTAAGAACTAAAGCATTACGATTTCTGTGTGTGTTATAATAAGTATTGTAAGAACTCGATTTGTAAAGAACCCTTAACAATAAAACTTGTAGAGAAGTGGGTACACGGACTTGGCATCACCGAAGTGAATAACGATTAATTTGGTATTTTCGATAAGTAATAGATGACAAGAAATTAATAAGAATCTCGTCAAATGAAATCGGTTAAGTATTTTTTGTAGGGAATGATCACCACTTTGGCTGTGTAACTAAAGTGCCTGTTGGTCCTCTGAACAGGCCGAAGATCTATTTTTCTTAGAGTTTTCTTCCCCCCCCTTTGGCGGGGATCCTCTTGGTTATATAGTGTTGCTCTAGTTAATTTCAGTCGTCCATTTGTCGGTTATTCGGTCACTCTAGATGAGAGATTGTCCCATCATCTGTTTTTGTAGACTTTACGTTAGTTCTCAGCCGTCTTTGCAGGCTTTTCTATTAGTCGGAGTAATCGAGGCAACTGGGTTCGTTGGTCACATCATCATTAAAGTGGTCAGAATGTTGGTGGGATATTTTCGGTGGATGTAGGATATTTCCCTTTAGTGATGTCGGTGTGCCAAGGACAGGTCATCCTCGGTTTAGGCCTTGGATGTTATGGGCTCTTTCCCGTTGTCCTCGGCCTCAGTATTATCCTCGGCGCGGACCTTGGGCCGCTCGTTGTGGGCCAACGTGGTTAATGTAATAGGGCCCCACAATAGCCCCTCAAAATTCTGCTGCACGTCCCCTTGAGCGGGGAGGAGGATTTTGACTACCTCGGCATGTTTTCTCGGCCTGTTGGGTTCTATCTTATCGCCAGTGTTTATCATTTACTTCGGTTGTTTTTTCAGCTTTCTTTTTGCGCAAAGTGCCGTCCGAGGATGGTTAGGCTTGAGTTGTTTGTGCTATAACATTCAATTTCTCATGGTTTTTGTCCCTGATGGGGCTCGTTCACTTAGTGCCTGAAAGGGAGTTGGCTTTGCCTTAGTTTAGAACTCGTGATCCGTATAGGAGCCTCGGTCTCATTCAGCATTTGTATTCTTATTTTTGAATCACACCTAGTTTTCTCATTTTTGATCATTTGAAGTATCTGGTTTCACCTTGAGGCTTGGGTCCTAGAACCATGCAAGGCCTTGGTTCTGTCCAGTACCTAGTTTTCTCATTTTTGATCATCTGAAGTATCTGGTTTCACCCTGAGGCTTGGGTCCGAGGACCATGCAAGGCCTTGGTTCTGTCCAGTACCTAGTTTTCTCATTTTTTATCATCTGAAGTATCTGGTTTCACCCTGAGGCTTGGGTCCGAGGACCATGCAAGGCCTTGGTTCTGTCCAGTACCTAGTTTTCTTATTTTTGATCATCTGAAGTATCTAGTTTCATCCTGAGGCTTGGGTCCGAGGACCATGCAAGGCCTTGGTTCTGTCCAGTACCTAGTTTTCTCATTTTTGATCATCTGAAGTATCTGGTTTCACCCTGAGGCTTGGGTCCGAGGACCATGCAAGGCCTTGGTTTTGTCCAGTACCTAGTTTTCTCATTTTTGATCATCTGAAGTATCTGGTTTCACCTTGAGGCTTGGGTCCGAGGACCATGCAAGGCCTTGGTTCTGTCCAGTACCTAGTTTTCTGATTTTTGATCATCTGAAGTATCTGGTTTCACCTTGAGGCTTGGGTCCGAGGACCATGCAAGGCCTTGGTTCTATCCAGTACCTAGTTTTCTCATTTTTGATCATCTGAAGTATCTGGTTTCACCCTGAGGCTTGTGTCCGAGGACCATGCAAGGCCTTGGTTCTGTCCAGTACCTAGTTTTCTCATTTTTGATCATCTGAAGTATCTGGTTTCACCCTGAGGCTTGGGTCCGAGGACCATGCAAGGCCTTGGTTCTGTCCAGTACCTAGTTTTCTCATTTTTGATCATCTGAAGTATCTGGTTTCACCCTGAGGCTTGGGTCCGAGGACCATGCAAGGCCTTGGTTCTGTCCAGTACCTAGTTTTCTCATTTTATTCGTTTATTTTAGCTATTTATCCGTAGCCGTTTGGTTCTTTATTGCTATAGTTTACAATAAGCCATAGATAATATCACTTTTCAAGCAGAAATAATAATAAATACAAGTTGGAGTTGGTGAAGGATAAGACCCTGCCGTGTTCTGCCTCTTCGTTTTGATGGAACTCTTCTGATTACGAGGCGTCTCTTGGGTTGTCCAGGTAACGTGTGCTGACGCTTCGGTGCCTTCTCATTTAATGGGGCGCCTCCTCATTAACGCTAGCCGTGGATCTACGAGGATTTAACGGCTGTTAGGCCCTTTGGAATTTGGGGCGGAATAAAGGTCTCCGGAAATCGCTCCCTGGGATTTATTGTGGATTTGGCCCTCATTAATATTCCACCCTCTATAAAAGGCGCTCCTAGGGTATCCTTCCCCTTCACACCTGATAATCGTTCGTTCTAAACTTCTCCTAAAAACACACCGTCAAGACACAATCATCTAAGCCTCTTCGAATGAGTTGGCCCTGGAAAAGGGCACTCCTGAGAATGCACAGCCCCTATCAGGAGCCGAGGATGTCACTTCAACCCTTGGCGCCACGCTGGGGTGGGTGTAGTGGAGATCCGAAGATTCTCATTCTTTTCAACCTAACCGGAGACAGAGCCCTCCTCACCACCAGGAGGAGTATCCGGAGAGAATGTAACCTCCCTCTCTTGGGTCTGGGTTCTTGACCCCCCAAGCCGGCTGCCTGGAGGGCGGGAGGGGAACCAGGCGGAACCTGAAAGCGGAACCGTCCTGTGCCTCGGCCTCTTCCGCCTTAAAGGTTGCCTTTCTTCCTTCTAATCCTTCTTCTCTCTTCTCCTTCCTCTTCTCTTGCTTCACTTCTTTTCCATCTTCTGATCTTCAGCCAGCTTTGCTTTCTACTTATTTGTTCTTCATCTCTTCTTCCGTTTCTTTTTCTTTCTTTTCTTTTGCTCCTCAACCAGCTTTGCTTTCTACCCTTTGCTCTCCTGCCGGCTTTATGAAGCGTCTGCCTTTGTAGCTAGCTTTTAGAACAAGCCCCTTGGGCTTTACTTGTAAAAGATGTAATTTTTCTTCAAGTATGAATAAAAGAAGTAGATCTGTTTTGTATTATTTATTTCCTTGTTTTCTTTTTATATTTTCGTTTCTGGTAGTTATATATCTTCGAATGAATGTTGCCACTACAAACCGTATTAGTCTTGACTGATGATTTTTCATTTACACTAATCATTGCACTTGCCAGCGCACAACTCCGCCCCACGGTGGGCGCCATTTGTAAGAACTCGATTTGTAAAGAACCCTTAACAATAAAACTTGTAGAGAAGTGGGTACACGGACTTGGCATCACCGAAGTGAACAACGATTAATTTGGTATTTTCGATAAGTAATAGATGACAAGAAATTAATAAGAATCTCGTCAAATGAAATCGGTTAAGTATTTTTTGTAGGGAATGATCACCACTTTGGCTGTGTAACTAAAGTGCCTGTTGGTCCTCGGACCAGGCCGAGGATCTATTTTTCTTAGAGTTTTCTTCCCCCCCCTTTGGCGGGGATCCTCTTGGTTATATAGTGTTGCTCTAGTTAATCTCAGTCGTCCATTTGTCGGTTATTCGGTCACTCTAGATGAGAGATTGTCCCATCATCTGTTTTTGTAGACTTTACGTTAGTTCTCAGCCGTCTTTGCAGGCTTTTCTATTAGTCGGAGTAATCGAGGCAACTGGGTTCGTTGGTCACATCATCATTAAAGTGGTCAGAATGTTGGTGGGATATTTTCGGTGGATGTAGGATATTTCCCTTTAGTGATGTCGGTGTGCCGAGGACAGGTCATCCTCGGTTTAGGCCTTGGATGTTATGGGCTCTTTCCTGTTGTCCTCGGCCTCAGTATTATCCTCGGCGCGGACCTTGGGCCGCTCGTTGTGGGCCAGCGTGGTTAATGTAATAGGGCCCCACAAGTATTATTATTTGTAGTACTTAATTTATAATTATTTTTATTATTGTTTTAAAATGTGTTAACTTATATAATAAAATAAAATCAAGTTTTTTATTTTAATTCTTTTTCTATATATTTACATATATATACATATATTTAGTTTCCTATTTTGCACATGGTGGTTGTTAATTTCATTTGCAATTTTTTGAATTTACGTGTCAGAACTAAAAAATCAACTAAAATCCATCAAAGTATTTACTATTCCAGTTAATGTGTTACTTAGTTCTTAATTAACACCAATATTTTAATTTTATGAATCATGACTACAAGTATTCTCTACTTGATGCAGAATATATATATATATATGATGAGATGCTTGTGATGAACATGTGGCAACTACAAACAACAACGATTCTAAACCTTCAAAGCCCTTAGTAAACCTAATATTTGATTGACATCGTATTTATAGTTCTTTTTTTGGCTTATTTCCGGTATTATGCATATAATTGTGTTAATTAACAATGTAGAATGAAGGCTTTTTTTCACTTTGACACTTTGAACCTAAAAGTGTAACTTTTTATTGTTTAGTAATAGCTATAAATATATAAATGTAATGCAATTCAACTAAGTCATATGCGTTTATTAGGATGGTTCAATTATGATTAAATATGGATTCTATAGGTTCTTAAATTTAAATTATATAGTTTGCATGAGCTGTGAGAATAACTAAGGGTAAATGAAAGCAAAAAAAAAAAAACTAAGGGTAAATTATAAAGGGAACAATTTTTATTTTTATTTTTTTGTAAATAAAAATTTTTTACATTTGGAATAATGATTAGATTTTTCTATTTTTCTCAACTACTATTATACAAACATATGAATTCTCCTGAAGCTAACATTTTATCACTTTTCATGCTTGCTTAATTTTTCTATTGATGCAAATAGTGAAGATCAGAAGCCTATAAAAACCAAGTTTATTATTTCAATTTGAAACCAATATAATAATTTAATTATACTTCTATACAAAGCTATGCAAGGATATCCGACTAGTTTATATATAATCAAAAGATTTGGTCTTGAGTTTTAAAGACTTAATCGTATGGGCATCTTCCTCTAATGAAATAAGCAAATTGTTGTTGATAAGCAAATTGTAGTTGTTGTTGTTGTTGTTGTTGTTGTTGTTGTTGTTGTTGTTTTTTTTTTTTTTTTTTTTTTTTTTTTTTTTTTTTTTTGTCAAAAAAAAAAACCTTTTGGACCCAATGTTAACAATTCAAAACTCATAGGCCTTATTATTGGAATTTGGACTGTCCTGAACTCGGCCCATAAGTTTGGGCAGTGGATTTTTGCTTTCAGGTTAAAGTTTTAGATTATTTTAGTTTAGCCGCAACTGGTTCTCAAGCCCTAAACCCTTCCTATCAGGATCTAAACTCGATTGCAGGTGCTGTTTCAAACACCTAAACACACTTCCTCTCCTTTACTATCCTGGTTTTAGTAAAGGAATATTGGTAAAAGGTAAAAAAAATTACATCCTCTCTTTTTCTCTTTGCAATATTTGATGCCTTCCTTTAGCTCATATAATCTTACTTATTAAAGGGTATATAATAGTGATCAGATCTATCTCTTTCTCTCTCTCGGACATTTTCGCTGCTTTTTTTATTATAAATTTATTGCATGCCGAATTTTGTATTTTTTTTGTTTTTAGTTCATCTATGGTAGAAATGTATATCTTCCCATCCCATAATATTTAGACGTCAATATATACTTCCTGGCATTGAGTTTTTTCTTCTTTCATTTGTTTAAGAATTGAGTAATACGTTTAAGAAAATCTCAGTAAAGAGAAGTCAGTAATATGTTTTCCATATAATTCTACTTGTGTTTGAATGAGAAATTTGTGATGACTTTGGTTCTGTAGAGCCCACTTTACTGTTTAAACTCTGAATATATATATATATATATATATGTGTGTGTGTGTGTGTGTGTATTGATGAGTGAGTTATGGCCTCAAGGGGCAGTTTCTGATCTACTAGTAGTCTGGTACAAATAAGTACCAGCTGCACACATAAAATTAACCCATAGTTCCAGAACCCACCCCACAACACAAGATGGCAAGTACTATATGTCCAACCCTATTTGAAAGAAAGAAAGAGACCAACCTGCAGGCTGCAATAGAGGTTGAATCCAGTACATGATGTACATCACTATATTGTTTATCACCTATAGGAAAAAAGGGAAGCAACTAGCTTTGTCTGTGGCATACTGACTGAGATGTATGCATTCATTGCATTGCCTCTCCATTTTGCACAAAATTAGAATCTTGTTAACCTTTTTCTTGAGAGAGAGAGAGGGTGTGGGGTTGAAAACTTTTATTCACTAAATCAAACCGCTTCCTGTTGCTGATGAATGAGTGGTTGATGTTAGTTAACCAAATTATTGTTTTATTTTATTTTTTTTAATTCTTTCTTTCTTTCTTACAACAAAGGGGGAAGAGGGGTGCGGACCCAAGTTCTCCACATGTTAGACCATTGAGCCACAAGCTCTTGCTAAACAAATTATAGATTAGCTTGATTTTGAAGTTGCATTGTTCCATAGACACCATAAAAATTTGTCCCTACTTACACTACTACTTCTAGTTGGGCATTAAGTTAGTCTACTAGAGCATTTACAATGAGATCAACAAACCCCTTTTCTCCAAATTTTGGTGAGAAAACTCACTTTTTCGTCTCCTATGAGCTTGCAACTACCCTAACAGATTTTTGTCATTGCTACAACACTAAACAACAATGTGGTGGCAGCTTTGATGTTGTTTGGGAGATTGACTATTCAATCTAGGCAGGTAGTGGGGGTTCATTGAGTGGGTTCACTCAGGTCAGATGGGTTTATTAATGGGCTTGGGTTTAGGCTTCTAGCAAGCTTGGCCGTGGGTGGTTGCTATGGGTTGAAGAAGGAGTTGTGGTTGGGTTGGGGGGGGGGGGGGGGGGGGGTTTGTGTGAGGGGGGTGGTGGATTTACTCATATTTTAGGATTGTGAGTTGTGACATGGTTTTTGAAAACTAATAATTACGTAGGACAAATTGGAGAATTTGTCTACATGTGTTTTGTTGTGGGTCAAGGTTTAGGGGAATTTATAGATTTATGGGGTTTAGAAAATTTTAACAAAATGGTGTTAGGACTTTGTAAGGGAAAAAATTGATTTAAAGCTGAAAAGAGGTGTGAGAAACAAAATTGAATTTGTCCACAATATGTTAATAGTATCTTGAACAATGACAAAATATCAAGTTCTTCCCCAATTTCTTCCAAAACTAAGACAAAAAGTTTATGATTGTGACATGGTTTTTTAAAAGTAATAACTATGTAGGACATATTATATAATTTGTCTACATGTGTTTGTGATGAATTAAGGTTTAGGGGAATTTATAGATTTAGGGTTTAGAACATTTTAAGATAATGGTTAGGGTTAGGATTTTGTTGGGAAGAGAAAAAATTTGGTTTAGAGTTGAACATATAAGTGAAGGAAAAAATTTTAATTGGCCATAATTTATGAACAGTACCCGTGAATAGTTCTGTGAATAGTGACAAAATATCAAATTCTTTCTTAAAGATAAATTTAAGTAGCTTTTTCAATCCAAAACCATGATTGACCTACTTAATCATGTTTAGGATTGTGACAAGGTTTTTAAAAGCAATAATAACATAGGATGAATTGGAGAATTTGTCTACATATGTTTGTAATGTGTTAAAATTTAGGAAAATAGATTTAGTGTTTGAAACATTTTAAAAGAATGGTTAGGATTAAGATTTTGTAGTAAAAAGAAAAGATTTGACTTGAAAAAAGATGAAAGGAATTAAAAATTTTTATTTATCTGCAATCTGTGAACAGCATTTGTGAATAGTACCGTAAACAGTGACAAAATATCAAGGAGAAGCGAAAAACATAACAAAAAAGGAAGAAAGAACAATAAGATCAATGTTCCTATATGCGTAAAACACTCGATACTTTATTATCAAACATCATCTTGTTTAAGAACAATAGCAAATCATAAATCCTAAATCTTAACTTCTCCTAATGGAGTTAAGAATCTTATGGCCTGTTTGGATGAAGGAGAGAAGGAGAGGGAATAGAAGAGAGCAGAGTAGAGTTGGCTAAAAATAAGCTAATTTTGTATTAAATCTAATCTACTCTACTCTACTTTATTCCCCTTCCCTCCTCCTCAATCCAAACAAACCATTAATTTGACTAGTGAATCAAACCCTAGCTTAACCAAGCCAATGTCCACATATAAAAACTTATAAACAAATTAAGATTGACTTATCAATTAATAAAATAAAACCCAAGGTCAACAACTATGGCTCATGCCCAACAATACAAAATTACTTAATAACCTAATTTCTAGAATAATCAAATAAAATATAAAAAATTTATTATAGTCTTATTCTTTAACTTTGCCTCATCTTAGACTTACAAGGAAGATATTATTTCTCTAACCACACTCTGGTTATGCCATCAAATAAATTTTGTACCTGGGAACACAGTTAATGAGGATTGTATTATAACACTAATATCCCACTAATAGGCTTTCATTTTAGACAAAACTTATATACAGTACCTTAGATATTGTTCCTTAAGTTCTACTCTTAAAATTCTGCTATGTGATTACTTAACTAAAAAATACACTTCCATTCCAAGTGAAAAGAAAAAAGTCAAATAATAAAATTTTAATAATGGAACCTAAGAAATGGCACTTAAGTACTGTATTTAAATCTTGTATTTTTTATTTTATAATTAAAAATATTAAAACTACTATAAATTATACTATAAAAAATTACAAGCTAATGTGAGATTGAATATGATTCGTGTCACTGCAATAAGATTGTAACTGATTATTTAACTTCTTTTTTTCATTAGTGACACATTTGTAAGACATATATATGGTAAAATTTGCATGTATACTTAGCATCACTCTTTCATAATATTTGAAACCCTAACAACCTCAAGCTTCCCTTGTATTCTTTTTTTTTTTTTCTTTTTCTTTTTTTTTTTTTCTTTTTTTTGGTTAAAACCCTTGTATTCATTAAGATAAAGAAAACCCCTCTTAATATTATATTCGCATTATAATAGTTCGTACTCTCTTAGCATACTTTTATAATCAGTCTTTCTCAGAAAATCTACCCACTTAGTATAATAGTACAAAGAGTTTAAGGTTTTGAGTACGCCAGCTGAAATCATAGAAGATCTAATAAATATGTATAAGCAATGAACTCTAATGGAACAAAAAAGGAAAGGGTTTTGAATTGCTCAAATACTACATCTTAAGCATGAGAAATAAAATTGATTGCAGACTGCAGA
Source organism: Quercus gilva (assembly GCA_023621385.1). Lineage (NCBI taxonomy): Eukaryota > Viridiplantae > Streptophyta > Magnoliopsida > Fagales > Fagaceae > Quercus > Quercus gilva. The sequence continues at coordinate 43,222,171 of CM042476.1, read as the reverse complement.
GAGAGATCTATTCTATGGGCAGGCCATAGAAATAATTTCGATGAGAAATTTTTCACTTGGGGAGCCCCTATGTTGGTAAAAACACACAGAGCAACATTTAAGCCCCATGAAGAAGACTGAAAGTCATTCATGAACAGGTTTCATATCTCATTGAAATAGCAGTATGACTTACTGAGTTAAATCTCCTTGTTTGTGAGGTCATCACGTTTTTATGTAAAGGATTCCCAGTAAATGAAATATTTTCCTCGTATTAAGAAAATATAAAAATTTCCATTTCCCTTATGGCTTTATAATATAGAAAAATTTTAGGATTGCAAACCCATAAGCTAAGAAAATTTTTGCCATTGGGGTTGCTATAAAAACTTTAGAGAAAAGATTTATGCAGCCCCCTAAAAAATGGTGAGAAAAGGTGAAATATTGAGGGAAATTTAATAATTTATTAGGTATGCATGGTATCTATAGTACATTGACTAGTGCTCCAAATTAACTTTTTCACGTGAAATTTTGAGTTTATTTCATATTTTTTTTATATTTGGTAGTATGTTTTTATTAAAATGAAATATCATATTATTGAATTCTAAGATTGCTTAATAATTACTAAAGATTTATATCAAGAGTTTTATAGCTCATTGGTCTTCTCTTATAAAAAGAGGACTTTGGTTCAAATCTTTCATGCCCACTTATTGCCACAAATATGTTCTTTTTTTATTTTTTTTTTAAGAAATACATGAGATTGATATACATGCTATGAAGTATTAACTAACCCAAATCCAATGGTTTGGATTAAGGTGGTGTCTAAAGCAAACCAAAGTCCACGCATCTCTTACCACCATTTTTTTTTTTCTGGGGAGGGGGGGGGGGGGGGGTGTGGGATTGCAAAACCCTCAACCATGATCATCAAGAAACCCTTAGAAATTTTGGTTTCATGTGAACCCAAACTTTCCAATTAAGCATTAAGCTCCACATATAGTTCGCTAGTCACTGCTTTGTTACACAAACAAAACCGGTCCCCAAGTCATAAATTACTTAATCTAATTCTAAACATCTCATACAAGTTACATATATACAAAATAAAACTACTTAGATTACTCCTTACTTGAGCAAAACTTGGGGTTTCTTTCCCTTGCTGAGCTTCACACCATATCTCTCCTCCATGTTTTTCCCCTCATCCATCAGAATGTGAAAGCATCTATGATGCAGTTGGGTGCTCGCAATAGATTTAGAGGATGGAATGGTATTTGATGTCATTTGAAATGCTCAAAGGTTTTAGGGGTAGAAAACTTTTTTAAGAAGACCTGCACTGACATAAATATTAGGAACTTAGTTAGAAAACCAATAATGTTGTTGTTATTATATACATCATGCGCAATGTCTATTTCACACACCCAATTACACATACTGGAACACATAAATGCCATATGACAAATAAATTGTAAAAAATAGACATAAGCAAAATTGGTAAAGAGTAAATGAATGCCACATTGGCGGCGCATGTACTTTATGTGCTCTAAGATGTTTGTAATAGTCATTCTCCTTTACACTATTTCTAAACAAGAAAGACTTTAGGACATTAAAAAAAGTACACAAATCTGAGAAGTATAAACAATTATTTGAACAAGGGTGCACAGCCCCTTTTCAAATTTCTATTAGCATATTAGCTAAACCCCTCAGGCTCAATCAATATGATTCTATGAAGAAATTAAGACATTTCATATTTTCAAATAAAGAATCTCTAAGGTTCACGTATGCATTGATGACTAGCATAAACACGTCCCAAGTCAGAAAACTTCTACAAAAGACCACAAAATGCCACAAATCTTACCTGCTGAAAAAGTTGGATCCATCTGTACTTTTTTGAAGAGCTGAAGCTCTTGCTTGCTTGAGCTAAACTTGTTGGTTCTTTCCCTTATTGAGCTTCACACCATATTTCTCCCACAATTTCTCCTCTTCATTTTGAAAGCAGCTACGGTGGACCTCATTAGTGCCTACATTGGAACTTGAAGGTGGAAGGCCCTCATCCATTAGCTGAAGTCCCATGCTCTCAGGCCTATGTTTGGGAATTTCCTGACCTTGATAGGAATTAAGTAGCTGAAAATAACTACTGCTTGTTGTCAAATCCAAATCCTCTTTGCTCTTCTTGTTACACTCCATTGTCTTGTTATAATAGATGCTGATACTTTCCCATTTTTCTTTACAAGCAACCATACTTCTATCATACCCCAAAGACCCCATTTTTGCAGCTATCTCCTCCCAAAGACCTTCCTCCAAATACCCACTTTCTTGGAATCGAAGTTCCAAGCTAGTTCTTAGCTGTATTAAACTTGAAACCTCCATTTCAGTCCACCTGTTATTGTTAATAGTTTCAACCTGGTTTTCTTCATGGCTTTGAGTTTCTACAGCCACTGGTGATACACCTAATCCTTTCCCTATGAATTTCTTTAAAGCCTCCATTAATGCTGCATCTCTAGCTTCAACCCATGCTCTCTCTTTAGCCCAAAGTTCATGTACTTCTTGATCAAACCGAGCTGCCTCTTGTTTCCTCCACTCTTCCTCTTTAGACACCCTCTCTTGCTCTCTATTTTCAATAGTCTTCAACATCCTATCCATCCAAGCCTCTTGTGTGTCCATTATCTTTCTCATTTGTGAGTCCACAAACTCCTCAACCTTTGCTTTCCAGCTCTTCTTAGCCCTTTGGTAACTTTGTCTCTCATTCATCACTTTCTGCTTCTCCATTGATTGATTCATCATGAATGCAATGGCGGAAAGATCATCATCATTATTGTTTTCCGAGGAGGAAGTCTCAAATTCAGATGAGTTAGAGAAAGTACTAAGGCTCTCAGTACATAGCCTTTGGTTCTGAACAACTTCTTGATTTTCTTGTTGAATTACATTGTTTCGAGTGCTCTGATGATAAGGAAGGCTGTTTGAAACTGAGGCATGATTATTGCTTGCTTCTCCGTAGATTGCTTCCAGCTGCCGAAAGAACCTATAGTGCTTCCCATCTTGTCTTCCAGCTTTACCTTCTTTAGTTTTCTTGTAGTACTTGTACAAGTTCTCAAATTTCTCTTTACATTTCTTCCCACTCCTCTGGTATCCATGTTCCTCAGCCATTATCCTGAATCAAACTAATTTAGATCAAAACAAATAGGGGGTAATTTTCAACATATGATGGTGTACGTAATATATTAAATAAATAATAATTTAACCTAGTACTAGTTGTTTCCTAGAGATTTCTAACAATAAGGCCATGTAGTATTTATTAAAGAAGATTCCAAGTAATATTTATTGGTTGAGCATTTTTTATTAATATTTGAGATGTATAAAATAATAAGAACATTCCTCCTAATTAAAAATCTGTATAATAAATCCTTTTATTCTATATTAACTAGATTCGATTGCCCTAATTGTGCAAGGAGAGGTTCCTGAACTATAATACAAAGATTGGGTTTCAGAGAGAGAGATTCTTGGACTGGTCACACCATCACACAAAACCAGTATATGGGTACTTAAACATCAAGGAGTCAGGCCAAATTTCTTAGACATAACCAGAAAAAAATCAGGGGGAAAAAAGAAACAACCTGGGTCTCTCAGTTAACTTCAATGGCTTGTCATTCTCAAGCACTAAACTCAGGCAAAAAAACATAATTTTTTCTTTAAAGCTTGTCACTTTTTTACAAAAATAGCAGAAGAACAGAAAGATATCAAGAAAACGCTATAGGGTTTCTTAATCAAGCATCACCCAGTTTGAAAAAAGAAAAACAAAATACTGAAAAGAAAAACAAAACCAAAAAAAAAAAAGGAAAGAAAAGAATGGTGCAGTTAGTACTTAGTAGAGAGATGGATATACCTAGAGACTTCATCCCACAAAGGTCCTTTCTGATTAGTCTCTTTGAACTTGGAATCAAGACGAGATCTGATCTCAAGAAGAGTAAGAGTTTCCTGCCTTGGCCACCTAGTATTTCCAATAGCATCATATCCCATCCATCCACTCTCTATTTGCGAACCACAAAGTGTAGTAGTAGCAGCTGAACTTGTTGTAGTAGTAATAGTGGCTGTGTTGTTGGGAGTGGCAGCACTAGTAGTACTTGAATCATGACCAAACCCAACTTGAAGTCCACGAGGCAAAACCTCATGACCAACCATTATAGGCTCGTAGTGAAGCTGAGGAGGTGCTGCCACTATATTCCTTTGTAGAAAGAAAGGCTCAGTGGGTTGTGTCATGCCCGGGAAATGAGTTCTTCCGGCCATGAATTGCCGGAGATCAGGCAGTCCGTACTGGTCTCCCATGTCAATTAATTACGACTGTTTCAGAGAGAAAGAGAGAGAGAGAGAGAGAGAGAGAGAGAGGGAGAGGGAGAGGTCTAGTACTTGTCTCTGCAGAAATAGGAGCCTTTACTTAGGAGACAGGATCCGAGTCTACCGCATCATTCATCACCCTTTCATCACCTTTCATCACTTAAAAGTCTTTAAAACACACACACACACTCACACATTAGCATAAGCCTCTTACTATGTTGTTGGTGGCCAATAAAAAATTATTTCTCTTTTTTATTGCGCACACACTTTTATATACACTATTACAAAGTCATTTTTTAATCTATAATCGTGAGTTGAAGACCCGATTTTAATTTTTATTCTTAGAAGAAAAAAAAATACATTCCCCATATACGCATAAACGTAGAGTTAGGAAAACTTGAAAGCGACTTGCTTTCGTTCTCTGCATAGAGTGAAAGCATATACGTAAATACCTCACCTAATAAGGTAGTGACAAATGGCAAGATATTGGAAGATCATGATGATCCAATGTCAGTACTGATTAGCTGACGCGTGTACAGTTTATTGGTCTGAACTTTTTTGACCCACCATCATCGGCTTCCATAGTAGCGGCTAAAAGCTATGGCTCACTTGGTTATTATTGGTTGCTGTTGATCTTTCATTCACTTTTTGGTTTTGAAAAATAAGTATTGAATCAGAAAGTTTATACAATTTAGTTTACAACTGTGTGACATAATTTATCTTGAGTATAACAAGATTGGTGTACGTGATAGAGCCATGAAAGTTATATGAAAGAGATATCACCCAACAATAAGTTTACATAGATCAGTTTTCTTTCATATATATATATATATATATATAATATTGTTGAGTTGGTAAGTTCTCATGATAGACAATAAATAAATATTGTCAAGTGATAAGACTACCTAAAACCAAAAACAATTTGCCATATCACCTATTGTGAGAAAAAATTGTGAAAAAAATTGTGTTTTATATCATTATTCTTAAGTTAATTACAATTTTCCATCTGAACAAGTGGTGAAAATATTGTGTCCTTAACATTGTTGTTTTAAATGGAGTGCAATCCAAAGTCACATTCCAAGAAGCCATATCAATTTTCTTAGATTCCAATATTGAGCTTTTAGAGTGAGCAAAATTTAAAACTTAACTTTTTTAGGGTTATAGATTCTCCATTAATCTCTAGATTTTGAATGCTTTTTTTTTTTTTTTGAAATATATATATATATATATATATGATAATTACTTCATTTTTTTTAATAATTCGATAATTACAATGGGAGAAAGTTCATATCTAAATACCATTTGATTGAAAGATTTAAATATTAAAATTTATAAGCTAATTATAAGATCGCTATATAAACTATGTAAGGCAATTGATATTCTTCAATGTTTATAGAAAATTTTTTTATTAAATATATTAGAGATTTCATAATTAGAATAATATTAAGATTTTTAAAAATTAAATGAAGTAATTTCAAATTATATAAATTATAATCACTTTACACAATTAAAAAACAGCCACTTTATTTGTAAAACTAAAAATTGAGAAATATAACAACAACAAAAATAGATATAGCAAGAAACTACAAACAACATGAAAACAAACTTACATGGAAAATATTCCTCTTATGAAATTTATAAAATTTAAAAAAAAAAAGTTTATAAAATATATAATAAAATTGAAAACAAAACTTAATGTTTAGAAAATAAAAACATATAAGAAGAAAAATATAAAGGAAAACAATTTTGTGTTCATGAAACGGTGAGCGAAGCAAAGGTCCTACTATAAACAAAAACTCCAGCTTGCTCCTCCTCATTCAAATGAAAGAAAATTTATAAATATAAAAGCTTAAGTTTCATCTTTACATGGGTAATTGTTTCACACTTTCACTACCTTTTAAGAAACCTTTCTTTTGAATGCTCCCTGTTTTCATGATGTGTAACTGAAAAAGAAAATAATTTTAAAAATAAAAACAGAGCTGGTGTGATAAATGTGACATATTTACTCTTGAGTGGTACGTTTTTTTTTTTTTTTTTTTTGAGGGGTACGTAGTTCAGATGTTAAGAAAATTTTAATAGTCATTGAAGAAAATTTATATATACATATATATATATATATATATTAATAGGGTAAGTGGTGAATTTTTTTTACCCTTCAGCCACTAGCTTTTAACCCAATTATTATATTAATAATTTAATAGTATTCTTACCCAAAAAAAAAAAAACCCTCTTATATTAATAGGAGGAGTTGTCATCAATTGGCGCTCTATCAAAGTTGATAAGGTCATACCATATTCTTGTGTATAGATAATTCGTTTTATTATAAATTAAACAATTCAATAGGTTAAAAACGTGCTCTAATACATAAGGTAACTTAATAAAAATTACAAATTCAATACATCTTTTAATAGAAAATAAATGTTATATTATTACATATTCACAATACAAATTAATTATATGTCTACCCTCATACTTAGGGATGGCAATTTTGCCCTGCTCCGCTTAATCCACCCCTCCCCGCATGAGTTTTCCCCACCCCGCCCCACGTTATTAAGAGTTATAATTGTAAATTTTTCATACCCTAAAACCCTACTATTTAAACAAATATATCAATATTAGCTTATTTTATTCTATTTAATGTGGTTCTCTGCCTTTATATTATTATATGTTATACTACGAGATTTTTTTTTTTTGGTGATTGTCTTGTTAAACACTTAGATATATTATTTAGTTTTTTTCTAAAAATTGATTTGATTTGATGGGATAAATTTAGTTGTAATATCAAGTATATTTTTATTAATGAAATAGGTTTCATTAAAAAAATTATACTAGTTATAGGGCAAATTAACAAAAAGTAGAGTTTTACAGGGTGAGGCGGAAATGGGGTGGAAAAGTTTTCCCCGTCATACGAGGTGGGGCGGGGTAGGGCAGGGTAGGGCGAGAATGGGGTAAGACAAAACCATGCAGGGTGAGGCCGAAAACTCCATCCTTTGGGCCCGTCCCACCCTATTGCCATCAGTCATACTTTATAGATTTGTTTGAAAGGTTTAAAAAGTAAATCTATAAATAATATGGTTATTAATTTATTATACATTAAACAAAAAAAAGTGCCCCATATATAGACTGTCATCATTTTTTTTTTTAACAATAATATAGACTGTCATCATTTATGAAAACTACAAAAATGAAAATATTCCAAGTTCTTTAAACTATGTTTGGTCGCAAGAATGGAAAAGGAAAGGATAAAGAAAGGGAAAGGAAATCATTTTATATAAATTCTTTCATATATTTCGATGAAGGAAAGGAAGGATAGAGAAAAGAAGATGAAAAGTTTATTCGTTCCTTATTTGTTTTGCTTGCCAAACTAAAGGAATATTAGTCATAGCTAGGAATTGGAGAATAATTAATTAAAAATTTTCCTCAACAATTATTAAATCAAAGGGTAAAATATAGTTTAACCAATGAATTTACTTTTCTCCCCTCCCTTTAAGCCAAATTTTGCACAAACGAAAAAAGGAAAGTGCAAAAATTGTAAGCTATAAGCCAAAAGAAATGTCATCACCTGACTTTCTCTTCTCTCCTCACCTTCTACATGGCAAACAAGAAAATTACTTTCCTTTCTTTTCACTCTGCTTTCCTCTTTCCTCTTGTTACTTCCTTCATCCTATTACTTTCCTCTACCCCAAATAAAAGGGTAGTCTTACCTTATTCACAATTGAAACTCCTCAAACTACCACTTAGATTGATCGGCTTAGCAATAAAGGATTAATCCCATGTGATTTAGGGCGGCAGGCTAGGGATGAAACCATTAAGATACCAAGGGGCCATGTAGAAGCCAGAAATTTTCTCAAGGGGGACCAAACCAAAAAATGTATTATTATATTCCGGTAGTTTTAACTTTCTATATAAATGCGTATGACTTTATTTTTGGAAAATAACAAAAAAAAAATTTGTTAAAGAGATTTACTTATATATTTTTAGGAAAATGTTAATGGATGTCCTAAAAACATTGGTTTATGAGCTATTTTTAGAAACATTTTATGAGAGATTCTCAAAAAAAAAAAAAAAAAAAACATTTTATGAGAAAATGATAAAATAATTAATTTTTTTAACAACTTTTTATATTTCCTATGAAAATAGTATAAAAAATTTCCTAATTTAGTTTAGTAACAATAGAGAGGGAGGAGCATTTTTGGAAAATTCAGGGGGGCATGCCTCCCCCCTGCCCTCCTTCCTCTGCCTATGGGGCCATGGGCTCCAATACTCCCCTTTTTAATTTTTTATATAAAAGGTTAATGGCTTAGGTCTCTCCCAAGCAAGGAAGAAGCCACTCTTGGACAATGGGGGGCAATGACCCACCCCTAATTTAAAAATAAAAATAATTATTAGTATATATATGTAGTTTATAAATTTAGCATAAATAGTGTTTTTGTGTGTGTAAAAATGTACTAATATCTCTCAAACTATGATCCATTTTCTTATTATGCTATTTGGTTTTCAGTTGTTTTGATCATGTGTCTACAATTTATTGGTTTTCTCACAATCTTGGTCCACTATATTGTAAGCAAATTATTAATAAAAATGTCATATAATATCCACGTGGCTTATAAATCACAAAACACATGATAATGCGATTTAAGCTTGTAAAATGTAAAAGCATAAAATTTAAAAGAGAAGAGTTCAAATTATTCTACATATAAATGACAATGACAATGACAATAACATAAACTTGATATAAATTAGATTTTTTAAGTTACAAAAAAATTTGACATATAATAAGAGAATTCTTAAATACTCCGAGAGCATATAGAATGATATTTCCTCTTCTCACTTATTAAATTCATAATAAAGTTTACCATGAATATGAGATAACTAAATATTATTTCTCTGTACTTTAAAAATATTTAAAAATTTTATATGAATCATGCTAACGAGTGCCATTAAAGTAATGATTAATAATTTGTTTTAAAAAAGAGGAATGATATGTCTACAACATTTTTACAACATTTCTACAACAAATCCTAAATGGCAGGTTGTTACTGGTTGTTATTGTTGGGGCAAAAAAGTAATCTTAGTGTTAGTTTTAAATTTGAACCAATAATAACTAACCACATGTGATTTGTTGTAAAAATGTTGTAAAATTGTTGTAAACATAGCATCTCTCTTTAAAAAAATTTTGACACCATTTTTATGAAAAATGAAATCGTTAATCATTCTCCTAAAAACATCTATTAACATTTCCTATTTTAATATTTTATATAGTGAAAAAAAATTAAAAAAAATTTAAAATTGGTGGAATCTTTTATACGGCTTGAGATTACATATATTGAGTGGACAATACTCTCTCCGTCCAAATTTTTTTGTCCTGTTTGAAAAGTTAAACTTTTTAAGGGAACATCATTTATTATCTTGTCTACCTTTTAAAAATGTATAAGTTTTCAAAACTACCCTTAAAAAAATTTATTAAAAAAATTGAATTAGTAAATTAATAGAGGTATAATAGGAACATTAGTAAATTAATGACTTTTATTTTTAAAAACAGGATAATATTTTGGAACATCTCAAAATGAAATAGATGATAAAAAAATAGAATGGAGGGAGTAATAATTAGTGAAAGTAGGTACTAAAAATCTACATTTGGAATCATGGCACAAGACAACTGCAGCTTGTGCCCTACGCGAGTAAGCAGTAGAAAGTATAGAGTAGAGAGAGTATAGATCTAAAAGAGCCTAGCTAGTTGCTAGTTGTAGAGGTGAAAGCGCGTGGTCCCTCATCTACCACATTCCTTTAATTAATTTTTGATAGATTTTTTTAATTATAAATATTTACTTTGCTGTTCAGATGATGAAACAGTGGTCTGTCTGTCTGTCCCGGGATCTGCACCGTCCATTCTTACGTATGATTTCAAAACAAAAATCAAAGAATCTCAGTTGGTCTGAGACTGAGACACTGTCAAAAATCTCTGATTACTTACATCAGACGCTGCTGATTGCTGACCTCTTTGCCTTTGCCTTCCCTCCTGTCTCCACTCACGGGTCAGCTCAGCTCACTAACATCAAACCTTAGCCTTAGCCTTAGCCCTAGTCCCCTACCTACAGAATTTACCATGCACTCCCACGTGGCAAAATCCAAATGAGAAATTATTGTTTGAAAAAAAAAAATAGTATATTATTTAGAAAATATTTTTATAGATTTTTTATTATTAAAATAGAAAAAAATTAATTAAATTTTTTTATAGCTTTTAATATTTTTCACAAAAATAATATCTAAAAATTTCTTAAATTATATATTAACAAATACCTTAAAGAGATGTTAACTGTACCCTTAAAGTATTGAACAAAACAGAATTAGATTTGAATTCGATGCTTTATGAAAAAAAAATTGAACCTTTTAACTTTCTTTACTTCTTTACCTTGTTAACTTTTACAACTCACATGGAAGTAATAATTATATGATACACTGGATTCCAGCCCCAACAAGATCCACCCAATTTATGACCTTTTTTTTTTTTCTCAATAATGCAATTTGAACTTGGCCAAATAGAGTTCTTTCAAACTCATATCGAAAAATACCCCCTTTTTGGAGCTCAAGTCTTATTGAGTTTCACATCAGCTATAGCCACCTTAGCAGATTTGACAGAAAATTCGCCTCTCGAAGAGTTAAGTTCCATTTGTGGTTTCATAAAGATACTATTTTTCGAGATAAGTTTCAAACTATTTGGCCAAAATATTCAAAACGTGTATTATGAAGAAAAAACCGCACAACTTAATGAGGTGGTAGGCTCTAATTAGTAATTAGTGCGACAACATGTTAATTAGGACCACAATTGACAAGGCTTTTATTATATTTTTTTATAAAAAAAAAAAACTATTTTAATGGTATATTAATCATAACATGTCACTTCAGTAATTATCAAATCATTATGTCTTTAAACCTATTATTCAAATAAATAATAAGTCTAATAAATAAACACTAATTGTACAACAACAAAAAAAAAAATTCGAAACTATACATTATGATTGTGATTGATATACAAAAAAAAATCGATATCAACAAGAACCTTTCATGAAAGAAATATTACACTACTCACACACTATCTTCTTTTAATGTAAAATATTACCAAATTTGTAGTTTTGATAACTAATAAGTGAATTGATGTAATTTTAAATAATAAAAAACAGGAAAAAGGAAACAGAGTTTAGGTATGATTAAAGTTCGGAATATTTAAAACAAACTGATGGTTGGAGACCCCTATGGGAGGGGAGATGTGTTTGTCTATGCCTAAAAAGGAAAGGGTACGTGGGTCCTAATCACACACCAGCTGTACATCATTAGCCTTTCCTATCAATCTTTTGTACGGAAAAATTGATGGGTGTGGGACCCTGATGGGAAATGGGTACACCACTGGTGTTGTAGTTGAAGTTGTGATGGATAGGGAGCAATAGGAAGATGATTTTCTGTGTGTGCGAGAGAGAGAGAGATTTGAAGAAAAAAGGGAAGGTTCTTTTTGAAGCTATCATTGCATAATCTCGTATTCAAAAAGATGGTGACCCTTTTTGTTCCCTTCTTCTTTCTTTCCCATGTGTGTGGTAGTGTTTAGTGTGTGGTGTACCCTGTTTTCAGTTTTCAATTCAATTTTTTTTCAACATTGGACAGTTCACTTCAGCTCGGTTGGTCGGTTTCTTTGTACAATATTGTCTTCTTGTTCTCTATTTTTTCCAAATGAATCTATACAATGTTGTCACAGTAAATCATCACCACCCTTTGAATTTGGACGTATTTGTCTATATGTACATTCACTTTGCCGACAGTAATGAGGGAGTACTGTACTGTGAAGAGCCTGTAGACTGTTTAATTGATTGTAGCTTCTTTGCTCTCTCTCTCTTTCTTTTGTAGCTATTAAAACGGGGATGGGCCACTGACTTTATGTGAAATCTGCAGGAAATGAGGCCCATAAAACTGGGCCAGATAGAAATCTTGGTAAAGGGAAACTAAAAAGCTACTATACAACTAAAAATATTTGAACTTTTTCTCTATCTGGGGTTGCTTTGTGTGCTCTTATATAACCTTTTCGTTGAGAAAAAGATTCCCTTTTAATCAAGTTCAATTATGTAAACCACAGAGACTTTAATCATCACTTTTTATTGATCTTATAAGGGAGGTTTCAGCTGGAGTCTTCTTACAAGAATTTTCCATAAATGTTCTATATGTCGATGGGACATCACTGGATTTTCATGCCCAAAACTTCCCAATTAATTAGAGAGCTTTTTTTTTCTTTTTTTTTTCTTTTTTTTCTTTTTTCGAGAATCAATTAGAGAGCTTTTAGTTATAAGATTCATGACAGATGTCTCATGCTGGCTAAGTGATTGTCAAACAAGAGAAGTGCTTTTTCTTCACCAATAATCGCATCCAATAGATACCTCTACTATTTCACAACATGTGAGTCTCATAATTGTGTATAATCCACGTATTGTACGAGAGTTTATCTATATGTCAAATGCACTGAATACATTCCCCTATTTCACACTGTGTTCTTTTGTATGCAACTTTATATATATATATATATATATAAACTACACAACTCCCTTATGGTTTTCCCCATAAAGCACAAAACCCTCCTGTGGTTTTTGGATATAACACTTGACCAATTTATGGTATTATTTCACATGCAAATCACTAAAAATCTGAGAAAATAAACAGTAAATTGAAACATGTGATGACACATTTCATATTTAGTGATGCTCATGTGATGACACATAATCAACTCATTGTTTACTTTTATATATGCTTAACAATTTACACATTAAACAATATCACATACGTTAAATGTTACGTGCAAAACCTCAAATGAGTTCCGTGTTTCATGAGAAACCACATGAGGGTTTTGAGTTTTTTTATTTTATTTTATTTTATTTTTATTCATTTCTACCTCAAGTAGAAAAAATGTTTGGTTAGAATTTATATAACTTCAACTGTGAGTTTATTATTTGTAGTTTTTTCCCCTAAATTTTCTTCTTATTAAAAGAAGGGTTTTATTAATGGGTTGCCTTAGGCATACATTGCATTAAGGATGCTTTAAAGGATTGCCACTTAAGAGCATTCGCATTTGGATTTCTAAAAAATTTCTCATTTTAAATTCTAAAAAGCTACGTTATCTATTTTAACATACAATTTTACAACTCATCCAATATCTGATTTCTTATTTATCACAAATAGCCAAATACTATTCATTATTTTATAATTTTTATCCATAAACACACACACACACACACACACATACACTCTCTCTCTCTCTCTCTCTCTCTCTCTCTCTCTCTCTCTCTCTCTCTCCAGCAACCACCAAATCCACCATTGCAACACCACCAAACTCACACCCACCGTCAAGGTTTTCAAACCCAGATCGTTCATTGAACCGTAAAAAGGAGAGGTTCAAAATTTTTGAAGTCGAACCGAAGTCAAATTGTGATGACGTCATAATTAATTTAATAATTAATTAAAGCCTAAATATAGATATTAAATTTATAAAACTAGCAAAATTAACTAATATATCTATATATGTGAGAGAAATTTAATGATTTTCAAACATATATTTAATAATTAAATAAGAAAATTAATAAAATAAAATAATAACCATGAAAACATTAAAATTTATAATTAATTTTTGAAGTAAAGTTGAATATCTTTGAAGGATTTTAATTATAATTTTTTTTTATTCCTTATAAGAGATGGATAATTTAATTAAGTAGAATAAAATTGTGTTAAGTTGTTTTCGAAAAATGAAAAAAAAAAAATTGCTAAGGGGTTGGACTGCACGGTTCTTGCCACCGGTTCGTGCAATCCAACCCCGGTTTTGGGGGTTCACGGAATTAACAAAAATCTGGTTCTTTATGCTTAAAAAACCAGTTTTCATCCTAGTTCCTAGTTTTCACAATCCGACCTCCCGGTTCGGTCCGATTCTGAAAACCTTGCCCACCACCACCTAGCAAACCCACTCATCCACATCAACCACAGCCACCACCGCCTAGTAGATCCACAACAACCACACCCACTGCCAATAGAAAATCCATATATTACCCACACCAATTGCCCAACAAATCCATATTAGCCACAACCAAAACCCAAACCCACAAATTGCAACCCCCAAACACCACAATCGCAACCCACCACCATCATTGATAAAAACCCACTACGACTGCCAATCTACCACCACCCCAACAATGGATTCAGCCACCAATTCAAGTTTCAAACCCACAACCACCCAAAATCAACCACAAAATCACAACAACCACCGCCACAATCGCTAATCTACACCTCGAAGGATGTGGTGGCAAGGTCTCAAGGGGAGACAAAGAGAGACAGAGAGAGTTTAAGAGTGATAAGAGTTAATGGCGAGCAAAATGGGTTGAGAAATCGGCAGCACGGGGAGAGGAAGAGGAGCAACTGGTTTGTGAGAGAGAGAGAGAGAGAGAGTGTGTGTGTGTGTGTGCGCGCGCGCGCGCGCGCGTGTGTGTCAAGAGAGATGAGCAATAGCAACCCGGTAAACTTACTATTCATTGTTGCTAAAAAATTTTAGCAATAGCAACCCGGTAAACCAAGTTTTGGGTGTGTGAGGATCTAAAATGGCAATAAACCCCCCAGCCTAATGCTCTGACATTAGGAAAAAAGTAAATAGAAAATTGAACTTTTAAGATGAAAGTAGTTTAACTCCCTATAAAAAGGATTGCATTATAAAATTTTTTCTTAGCATGATGCACTTAAGCACCCGTTAATGGAACCCTTAAAAAAATAAAAGAGCATTGCTAAATCATAGTAGAAACAGCATTAGACTTAATCATCATTACTACTACCATTAGTATCATTATTACCATCATCACTAAATTCTTTTGTGAATATTCCCACCACCATCATCATAATAGTACATAATTCAATGTTTTCATGATGCGCTTAACCTGATGTCTCATTCTATTGGAGACTGGTATGACAATACCATGGCTACAGGTATTTTTTTTTTTTTGGTGTAAAAAAAGCTAACTTATTTCTACACAACCATTATTAAGGTTAATCACCATTTCAACTGATCCCAAATCACTCATGGTTTCTGCTGTTATCATAACCTCAGCATTAATAAATTTTGCCACTGCCAAGACGGCCTCATTAAATTCTAGAATCATTTTAAGCGACGAAATCAAGATTTAAGTTTAGGAAGGATAAAATTTATAACTAATATACATATGTCTCTATACATTCACGTATGTACATAGATTTATACCTATTATATATGGACGAATACAACGAACACACATTATATTTATATATATATATATATATAACTAAGACCAATCTATGCAATAAAATATCATTCGTATGAATATTAAACAGTATTTTAATATTAGAAAACTCATAAAAAGATAGCATACCTATATTGTATTTACATGCTAAGTTTTTTATATTTGAATAAATTTTTTTTTTCATAGTCATAATTCCACTTATAATTCTCATGTAATGGTTTTAAGTAATTAGATAAACCTTAAGTAATATCGGCTTTTGTTAAACTCATAAAATGATTAAACTATAATAATTTTAAATCATATAGCAAAAATTTGTGCATGTAAACCTTTGGAATTTAACTTGACATCAATATCAATTTATGAAGATTCTTAGATAATTATTTATAAATTTACTACTTATATAAATTTTATCAAAAATAATAATAATAAGTTACTACATAAAATATTTAAACTCACAACACTTTTGAAAGGTAAAAATATTTTTTTGTACTTTTTTTTTCCTTGAATTAAAACTTTTGCTTCTTTGTTTTCTCTTTTCTTTATTTAATCCTCATTTTAACTTTATAACTTTTAAACCTTAATTTCTTTATAGTTTTTCCAATAGAACTTAGACAAATAGGAGAAATATACCAGAAAAAAGAAAAAGAAAAAAATAAAAGAAGTGAAAATAAAAGATATATATATATATATATATAATATATTGGGAAGGGGAAATTTGCTAAGGCCAAGGGGGTAATTGTACCTCTAGCTCCACCCTTGATTTTAAGTCAAAACAATTCAGCAATTAGGGTTATAAAGAAATTAAATTGTTTATAAAAAAATATAAAAAATTATTTATTATTTATTATTCATTTAAAATATAAATTATTTATTATTCATTTATTGACTAAACAAGTAAAATTTAAGTCCCAGTATAGATTCGATTAGTGTATTTGTGAATAAACTCATGAGGATGAGATTTCATTTGAGTAAAAATAATAATATACTACTATTTTATATGTGCGTGTGCGTGTTGGATTTTATAAGATTCTAAATAAGTTTATTAGATATCAAATTATTACTTGTAATTTATATCTAATATCAATAGACTTTTTTATAGTAAAAATTATATATAATTTCTAATAATATAGAGTCTGTGAATCTAACTTTAGATAAAATCATTCGATCTAATTAACTCAAATAACATAATTTCAACTATATTTTAGTTATTAATTATGAGCATAGATTTAGTAAGGGATGACAAATTTTTGTTGTGTTGTGTATCATATATGGGGAAATAACAAATTAATTAAGTAGCTTGTGAACAAGCTCAAGTAGTTAAGCTTGCTAGACAAAAAAAAATTAACCAAGATTGAACATGTAGCTAGCTTGGTGATGAATTTGAGCTTTACTTGTAGTCAAAATAAAATAAAATTAACCAAACCAACTGCCAAATTCATCGATGGATTCATAAAGAAAAAATAATTAAAAAAAAATAGCTCCTAAATAAACCCAACAAAGCAATCAAACCAAACCCTATTATCAAAAAACCCATTTGTGTTATTGATTCGTACACAAACAAAAATCCGAAGTGACCCACACATCGACAACACAATTTCTAAAGTTTCCTTATTTTGACTCCCCATCCTCTTTTCTCCATGTGTCACGTCATCACATATCGATTGAGTTCATCACAAGACCCACAACAAGAAACAAAGAAATGATCATATGTGTCTTGTACATCCATCATCAATTTGTGGCTTGGCTTCAAGATCACACCTCCATCACACGAAGATAAATAAAAATAATTATTATTATTATATGGCATAACTAAAGAAAAATGACAAAGAAAACAAGAAAATAGGGGGGGGGGGGGGAAGGCAATGGGTGTGACAAGATTCAAATGCTCATTAACTTTTATTTACAATTATGCCATTATGCTTTTTTTTTAAAACAAAGTGAAATATAAAAATATCTAAAAGATTCTATATACTGGAATAATTGAAAGATAATTTAGTCAATTCAGGGTAATTAACCTCCTGAACTTGAGAGAGAATATATTTTTTTGGTTAATTTTTTACTTCAGTACTATTAGAAAAACGTAATTGCATAACAGAAATAAACATATACTTTAAATTAAGATGTTTTCATGAATTCAAAACTTTAATTTATAAAATTAAAAATATAAGATCTAATATGAAATAAGATGTCAAGAACTTTGTAGTTCAATTGAAAATTTGACACCTCTAATATTTCCCTAATATTTCCAACAAGAACATCTAGAATCCAAATTCTCCCTCCCATTTTAATTATTAAAAAATCCACACAAAAAAAAAATGAAATAAGATATAAATTTTGAGCCTTTTTATGTAATTTTCTCTTTAAAAAATATTCACATACTTAAAGAGAGAAGATTCTCATTGTTTAGTAATTTAGTACCATTTGGTTAATTTTTTATTATTATTATTATTTGTTGCTAACTATTACATATTTACATAGCATATTTTAGTTTAAACTT
This sequence comes from Quercus gilva, assembly GCA_023621385.1. Classification (NCBI taxonomy): domain Eukaryota; kingdom Viridiplantae; phylum Streptophyta; class Magnoliopsida; order Fagales; family Fagaceae; genus Quercus; species Quercus gilva. The sequence goes on along the minus strand of CM042476.1, from coordinate 43,204,090 downwards.
TTACCAAAGAGAACTCTCAAAAAATGTTTTCCAAATGGTTTGAATCCCAAGTTGCTAAATGTTTTAACACTAGCAATTTCATTTCACCTCCAATAGAAAGGGGTCCAAGTTCGACTGTTCAAGTACTAACCCCTTTTGGACACCCCATACCCATTTCCATTGAGCCATTTGGACGAGCAAAGACATGTTAGGGCTCACCTGTTTCTCTCACCCACCAAACCCATTTCCAATTCGTTCAGCTCCACTAGTTTCTCCACACAACAATCTCAGCTACCCTTCTTTGCTTCCCAAGTCCCAACCTCAAATCCCAAGAAAACCCACAAGATTCTTAGTAGTATTTGCAGAGAACAACAACAACAACAACAACAACAATGGGTTGAGCAAAGATCCCAAGGAGAGCAACGAAGAAGAAGAAGAAAAAGAAGGAATTGGGTCTAAATCTAATGGTGGTGGTGATGATGATTTGGGGAAAAATGGACGGCCCATATTGAATATAAGATGGGGTGATCTGCTATACCCAGATCCAGACAACCTATTAGCCTTAGCATTGACTGGTCTGCTGACATGGGCAAGTGTTCAGGTGCTGTGGCAGCTCTTCTTTATCTCATTGGCTATTCTTTTGGCTGCTCTTAAGTACTCTTTTGTTGCTGCTCTTCTCCTTTTCATTCTCATTACCCTTCTATGACTGGGTGCTCTGCTTTGCATTTATTTTTTGGTTAGGGAATTATTATTATGGTATACTTTTTTTTCTTTTAGACATTGTAGTTGTGTAATTTTAAATTTCATATGTCACTTACTTGGATGTATTTCCCAATAGTAACATAATTTTTGAGCTTGTGTACATGAAATTCAAAGTTGTTCATACATGGACTACATGTTTTTTTTTTGGTGGTTAATGTTAATTTCCTATGTATGCATATAGGTTTGTAATGAGACTAATGACAATTTGGGGAATTCCTATGTCTGGCAAAACTTAGGTACATTTCCTTAGTTACAGGCTGCAGTACACTAGATTCTCCAATTAAATTCAAATACTTGTCTTCGGTGATCAATGCAGTACAAAGTCAAAACTGTCTTATTTTTCCTACGAAGAATTAAATGCAATCCGGTTATGTGTTTGGGTTTAATTAACGAACCTAATGTACTGAGTTTTGTCCTTCCTATGTGTATGTGACCAATGTGAGAGATTCTGGTCTTTGTACTCTTGGGTGTGGTATTAGAGTGGCGTGGTGTTGTGTGCTAAGAGCTAAAACTTGAAAGATGGTAGGCATTACATGGACAGAACGGAATCGTCGCTCCTTTGAGGATACTAAGAAATCGTTGGTTTAGTTTTAAAAGATTTGTGCCAGCGAACTCTTTTTGATTGGTCTCAGTGTTGAGGTTCAATGGATTGTTCTTCTATTATAGAGTTCCTTTTTTCTCTTAGAATAGTCTCTTGATTTCTTTATTTCTTTGTCTTTTGTTGTTGTTTTTCTGTGTTCATCATCGTGAACACCCTGTATTCTCCTTTCTTTATCTTTTATCAATAATATTACTCTTATTACCTATCAAAAAAAATGCCCACACTGATGAAAATGGCTGAAGATGAGCCTTCAGTTTTCTTTATGGATTGTAAACTGAAGATTATGTCAGCTATTTAAAAGAGATACTATTTATAACTTGTTCCCAAAATTGCAATTTTGTATGTGTTCCAAGCTTCGACTCTGCATATGGGGATGTAAATCAATTATACCCTTGTGAAGTTTTCTGCTTCCTAATGGAAAGTAGACTTGCATTAGGTGCTTCCTACCAGTGTTTGTAGCAAGATTGATAGATTGAATAGGAACTTCTTTTTGGGGTTCTTGTAAGGACCCTTGTAAAATGTATCCTGTGGAATGAAACAAATTTAGTAAACCAATACATTAGGCAATTATTATTGTATACTTTCTTTTGAGACATTGTAGTTGTATAAATTTAAAATGCTACTCACTTTGAAGTATTTTCCAATATTAATGTAAATCTTGACCTTGTGTATATGAAATTTGAAGTTGCTCATACATAGACTGTAGGGGGATTTTCTTTTTCTTTTTAGTTAATGTTAATTTTCTATTTGTGCAAGGGTGTGTATGCATATAGGGTTGTAATGAGACTAATGACAATTTGGGGAATTCCTATGTCAGGCCAAACTTAGTTACAGTTCCTTAGTTACAAATTGCAGTTCATTAAGATTCTCCAATTAAATTCAAATACTTGTTTTAGTTGATCAATACAGAACAAACAGTATTATCTTTCCTGCGAAGAATTAAATGCAATCTAGTTATGTGTTTGAATTTAATTGGGGAACCTAATGTACTAAGTTTTTTCCTTCCTATGTCTATGTGACCAATGTGAGAGATTCTGGTCTTTCTACTCTTGGGTGTGGTATTAGAGTAGAGTGCTGTTGTGTGCTAAGAGCTGAAACTTGGAAGATGGTAGGTATTACATGCGGACGACCTTTGATAAAGAATTCCTTTGCATACAGAAGGCAAAACTTCCCACACCAATGAAAATGGCTGAAGATAAGCCTTCAGTTTTCTTTATGGACTGTAAAATGAAGATTAAGTCAGCTATTTAAAAGAGATACTATTTATAACTTGTTCACCAAATTACAAATTTGTATGTGTTCCAAACTGAAGATAAGCCTTAAGTTTTCTTTATGGATTGTAAACTGAAGATTTTGTCAGCTATTTAAAAGAAATGATATTTATAACTTGTTCCTAAATTGCAATTTTGTATGTTTGACGCTTGGACTGTGCATATGGGGATGTAATTCACTTATACCCACCAATAGTTTTCTGTTTCTGGATAGAAACTAGACTTGCATTAGGTGCTTCCTACCGGTGTTGCAGCAAGATTGATAGATTGAACAGGAACTCCATTTTGGGGTTCTTGTGAGGAGCCTTATAAAATGCATCATGTGGAATGAAACAAATAATAAAACTAATAAGTATAGACCCACAAATGTTTTAACAATCACGGTAGATAATTAAGCGGGGTGTTACTGTGTTAGTGGTGGTCGAGATGAGAATCAATAACAACTTGATGATTCAATCGACAAGGACAAAGAACTTGGTTGACAAAGCTTGACAGGCCTAGGCTTGTGTTGGGTTATAAGGAGTGGTTATACTGTCAGGGTTTGGTCTGACAGATGCCCCAGAAGTGGGATCCTAAGAAGCTTTGTGAAAGGACCCTTAAAACAGAGGAGAGTTTATTGGTCTCCTGCTGGGTGTAATCTTGTTTTGCTTTCCTTTGCCTTGTGTCTTGAAGTTGTTGGACTCTTAAACGAACATATTCACAACCCTTTTAAGATTCATAAACAGAGAACACATTTCCAAAGCAAGAAAACACATAACCAAACCAAGGTTCAAACTCTTTTGTAAACCTCTGGTCCATGCTTAAAAAATTCTAAAAATTGGATCACTTTAAGCTCTTCCAGTGGTTTTTCGGTCTTGATGGTTATTTATATTAGCATCAATCACCAGAGCATCCATAGCAGTGGAGGTAAAAATTTAGCTTTTTAGCTCTACCAAAAGTTACTTTATGTATTTTACCTATACACATGCTGCAACAGTGGATCTATTTTAGCTTTTAACACAATAAAATAATATAAATATCACAATAAAATAATATATCACTCCCGAAAAAAATCCACAGCACCAACCACAACCACCTCTACCATCAACCATAGCCACTACCACACCCACAACCACCACCACCACCAGTCCACAACAGGAAAAAAAAAAAAAAAAAAAAAAAAAAAAAAACAACAACCCAAATCTCCAATATTTTTCCTCAACCCAGACCAAACAAAATCACCAATCACAAACAAGCACAACGTCGGCGAGCAAGCATAACCACGAGCAAGCACTTCGATCGGCAGCGTGGGTCTGAGCTGATCAGCAGCTTGGGACGACTAGTGGGTCTAAGGCTGAGAGAGTTGATCGACGATGGGTCTAAGCTGATTAGCGGCTTAGGACGTTGACAATCGGTGGATGGCGGATGGTGGTGACGTTGACGATGGTCAAGCTGGTGGTGTTGACGTTGACGATGAGCTTCAATGAATGAGAGTGAATGAGAGGATGAATAAAAAAAGAAGGGGGCTAGAATAAAAAAAAAAAAAAAAAAAATTTAGCTCCAAGCTACAGTGCACATCTATCTAAAAATAGAAGGGGGTTGGAATAAATTTTTTTTTTTTTTTTTTTTTAGCTCCAAGCTACAATGCACATTTATCTATAGATGTGCATGGTAGCAATTCAGCTAAAAAAAAATTACCTTTTTTTTAGCTCCAAGTTACAGTGTACATCTATCTAAAAATAGAAGGGCCTAGAATAAAAAATTACCTTTTTTTTTTAACTCCAAGCTACAGTGCACATCTATCTATAGATGTGCACTGTAGCAATTCAACTAAAAAATTTTAGCTATTGCTCCACTACTGCATGAGATTTTTTTGTGTTTTGACACATCTAAAATAACGATATAACTATTTAGCTCCACTGTTGTTAGTACTCTAAAGTAATATCATTTTGGCTTCAGGCCTAACATTAACTTTCCTTCGGAGGACATATACTAAAGCTCTTCCTCACATCTGTGGCAGCTAAATAAACATCATTTTCTCCTATGCTAGAGTTAAGGGACATTTTCTCCAATGCCAAAAAAGACCATTTGTTTGTTTAGTATCTTCTTGAATGTACAATAATGATTTTACATTGTTGCACGACAGGCTTTTTTATCCCCATGCTCTCCATGAAATTTTGTGAACCTATGTGGCTCAGCTTTTTGAACCATGAGCACACGTGACGCCTCTAGCTAGCTAGGGACTACTGCTAGCACTCGGTCCAGGACTAGACGTTTTGTATATAAGTCCACCAGTGGACTCAGAGTTAGTGTCCATCCTATATTTCCGTAGAGATTCTGTCAAATATGTTTAGCAAAACACTGAATCTGACGCACGTATGCATCTATAGACACAAAATTTTACAATAGTTTAACAAATTTTTATTAGTTTTTATTTAGATTTATTATTAACAATATTTTTTTAAAATTTTTTTTATACAAATATTTTTTTTATTTACTATTAACAACTTAACACTTAAGCGGTAACAACTTGAATCTTTGATAGTGAAATTTTTTGTCTATAGAATTATTGATATTCAATCTCTCTATTCGCAATTCTTATATAACATGTACAAAATCGATACATCATTATTATTATTGCTATTCAGAAAAATTGAAAAATTTTTTTGAAGGCCAAACAAGCTTCATTAGAAAGACAACCATTACAAAGTACGGTTCAGAGCATCCTTCCTGATCACATTCACAAGTTGATAAGGTAAGGATGATTCATTAACAAACCCCTACCACCTATTATTAAGACCCTATTTGGCCAGAAAAATTGAAAAATAAAAATATGATAAGAATCAATGTGATATTTGTAAGATTGCTTTATAGAAAATATATATATATATATATTATTAAGACCCTATTTGGCCAGAAAAATTGAAAAATAAAAATATGATAAGAATCAATGTGATATTTGTAAGATTGCTTTATGGAAAAATATATATATATATATATATCAATTGTAGTGGAGAAAATTGGTCCTCAAGTGCAAAAGTAGAAGAGAGCTTGATTGCAAGATTCACCAACTATTATACACATGTAAACATGATATATGAATAAATAAAGGGCTATGTTAACGGGCACCGTAAGTGTCCATTAACAACATAATTTTTTGATGGACTTATATGACAAAATGGGAATTTTGATTCAAGGAGTGCTTGTAAGCTTTGCAAATGGCAAAGGCAATTTCCATGGTGCTTGGTTGCGGAAAATTTAAGCTATACCTCCGGACAGTGTTTTTTTATTAGCTTTGCTTGCACAACAGTGTGCCAGTAAAAGAATATTTTTCCAAGAGAGGTCTAAAACTTTTAACTCTCTGTGCGGTGTGTGTTAGAAACACTCAAAAACTCTGAGGTACTGCTAGAATAAATTGGGTAGCAAGGTTAAAAGTGAACAGTTTTCTAAATTTGATATGTTCTGTAGAGCTGTATTTTTGACTGCCCATTTGGACTCTATGGTTGCATCCTAATTGTGTCATGTCATCTTTGAGCGGAGTCACTGGCCAACCAAAGATGCCAGCAGCAGGAGGATTTCATTTTGTTCATTGAGCCTCCTTTTGATATTCAGTTATTGCTTAATTTAGATCTTTCTAATTTGTATTTTAATTGTTGTTGTTGTTTCTTATTAAGATATTTTAATGAAGTCTTTATTTACCAGGGAAAAAAAAAACCTAATGATTGCATTTTCTAGAGATCCCTTTTAACGGTACTCCCATTGTCAAAGTTGTTGAGAAAGGGAGCGATGATTGCGTTCGCTGTTCCTTTACAAAAAATTTACATTTATATGTAGAAACGAAAAGCAAGAAGAAAAACTAGAAAGAATTATGAAAAAATATTATATGAGACAGTCCCATGAGACCAAAGTCTCAATGACATGTGAGTCTCATGCATTACATTTTCTAAAGATCTCTTGCAATGGTACCCCATTGTCAAAGTTGTTAAGAGAGAGATGATTGCATTCATTGTTCCTTTACAAAAGAATTACATTTATATGTAAAAATGAAAAGCAAGAAGAAAAACTAGAAAGAATCATGAAAAAATATTGTATGAGACAGTCCCATGAGACCAATGTCTCAATCACATATGGGTCCCATGCATTACATTTTCTAAAGATCCCTTGCAATGGTACCCCATTGTCAAAGTTGTTGAGAGAGAGATGATTGCATTCGTTGTTCCTTTACAAAAGAATTACATTTATATATAGAAATGAAAAGCAAGAAGAAAAAACACGAAAAAATCTTGTATGAGACGGTCTCATGAGATACTTTCTCAAGAATCACAGTACATGCATAGGTGTCTAGGTATCATGAAAAATAGAATAAAAAGAAAATAAAAATATTAGGTGTCCTGACAATTTATATAAAGTAACTTATATTTCTAAGTTGTGTTTTATGAGCACATGAAATAAGTTGTCCCTTCTATCAAAAGCATTAGGATGTACAAATTTCCAAGACTTCCTACAAATTTCTAAAACTTCTGTGTATGCTCCCATGTAAACCGCGTATCTAAAACTCTATATATAAGTCACATATATTCATCTCCTCAATAGACAACAACCAAACCTTCATCCCAAAATGTTCATCTCCTTGCTCACCAGGCAACAACAAACCCTTAATCCCAAAATGTTCATCTCCTTGCTCGCTTGACAACAACAAACCCTTATTACCAAAATGTAAACTAGAGTATATCTTTAAAGCATGATGTAGCAGTCCTAGCTTTCTAACCGGGGAAGGCAATATGTATCTAGAGAGATTGTTTTCACTCAAATTAAGTCATGAAGCTTTTAATCCTACCAATGACACGAAGAGTACTTAAGATAATTGATCAGATTTGCCACCCCACTAGGATTGTCTGATGCTACCAAATATCTGATTACTCATCCATCGCTTTTTGTAGGAGCTAACGTTATTAGGATACTGCCTAGTATTTGATTCATCATCTTTTGAGAAGAATTAAGGCCTAACCACAGACGTGTCTGGTAGAAATTTTGCTTCCACACTCTATGAGAGCAACATACAAGAGAAACTTTAAATTATGGAGGAGAACCAGACAATATATTTGCTGCCAAGTCCAAAATTTGCCAAGCTTTTCAATTGGCTTAGGCGCTTAGGCAATCAATAAATAATACCCTGTGGACTGTCTACTATCAACAAGTACCATTAGACATTAAGGTTCCCTTAAAAAGTTGGGATGTTTCGTTTTATGTTGTTGTATTCAACAGATTATCTATTAGCTTGGGTAAAAAGGCAAGCAAGGAAGTTCCTCTTCAGTCTGTTACATCCAAGACAGTTTTATAAGGTTCAAACAAGAGGGTACTTTCTAGGTAACCTTTAGGACCTCAACAATAGACCAATTTCTTGGAGTAATGCAATGCTGAAGGTGTTGTTTCGAAGCCTTAAAAACACCTTAAGAATGAAAGAGATGTAGCAGTAAGCCTCCTGTAAATCAATAGACCGGAAAATTCCCTGTTCTTTCTTTCAGCAGTAACATATCCTACACTCAAGTCTCCTTTTAAGTAATATATTTAGCCAACAGCCAAAAGAGGATTACATGAACAAATGTCAAAAACATAAACTTCCTAAGATTTATCAAGGAGCCAAAGGTTTAGGAACTCCATGTGCTTGTGCCTCTTCAATAAGAGAGAAACTCCACTTCTGCACGTCTTCTCCGAGTCAAAATCAACCTAGCATAAGAGAGGAGAAGAAAACTCAGCCATCTCATATTATATTATTCATCATAACAATATTAATTTCATCATGTGTAGTTTTTATAAATAAAAACATATAGAAACTACACATGATACGATACTAAGGTAACATACCTATTCATCATCAAACTTTTATCTTCTTTGCAGCAGGCTGGTCGCCACCCACCTGCAAAAATAAAACCAACCACCAATCAGCACTGGATAATACCTAATTATTGCATTCTATTTATTTTTATTTGCAAAGTCAAAATACTGGTGCAACAGGAAATGATAAACATAAACAAGGTGTAGCTTCTTACAAATTCTGGGCATTCATAATCAATGCCAGCTGCCGCTATTTTCTTTTTCCGTTTAAGATCTCGCATCCTAATCTTTTCCAAAAACTTCTTGTGCTCTTTCAAACTCTTTTCCTGAATAATCATCATGGAATAGTAAAAAATTTAATAGCTTTTTTTTTTTCTTTTTAATTCTTTATTAAAAGAAATAGTTTCCAGAGGTTATCTCTTTCATATACACATTGGATACCTTGTCCTGCCGATCACGTTCAAGTTGAACCCAGTTGACTGGCTTGTATCGGTAATTAAAACCTCTCCATCTAAAAAATATATATATTTATAAAAAAAAAAAGAAAATAATATGATCAAAGATATATTGATCAAAAGAAAATTGTGTTTACTAGCATAGGACAAATGTAATTTCCATTATTATCAACATGAACATATTTGTATCAAGGTAAGCAAATCTGACCCTTCTTATGTTCAGATTTTATTAAACATACAAAACTATAATAACTTAACACTAATGACACCAAATACAAACCTTTTTTTTCCTGATAGGTGCTTCACAACAAATATAACAGCATTTTTTTTTCTTTTGTTCAGGTTTTATAATATATAAAAAACTACAAATTTAACCCAAAGGTACTTGTATTAAAACTATAATAATAGATTAAGAATCAATCTCATTTCATTTAATGTTTTTATTGGATTTATACGTGCACTCCAATTGGCTTGGGGGATGTGAACATAAAAGAAGGCATAACTTCAACCTCCACTTTCCTAGATTGTAACATGGGTATATAGCAAAGGAAACATGGATATAAACAAGCATATATACAGAGAACCATATTATGAGACCACACAAATTCTTTTCCCAAAATAGATCAGCTTTGAAGAATAGAGTTATTAGGGCAAGTAAGGAACAGCACTTCTGCAAAGGGTACAAACATCTTAGTAGAAGTAGTAAAATTTCCTTCAACTTTCCTAGCATAAATAAGAAGAAAGTTGAGGAAGTTTCTTATCCCTTCTTTTACTTCACTTATAATTTCCCCTCCTTTCCACTTTCAAGTAAATTGATTCCATTCTGACACCTTGACTGATGTGGGTAGCTTTCCTTATCAAGGCTTAATTTTCTTTCTATAAATTTGAAAAGAAAGATGCAAATCAACTTAACCAAAGAAACACAATAAAGCAATATTTTATAGTACTACTTTAAAAAAGATCATTTGATGTTACCCTCACTCCATATTTAGGTGGATATAGAAAAGATAATAGCACTGTAGTATATACTAATTAACTGCTTACAATTTTGGGTGAACATGCTCGGTAGGAATAAGATGGACTTGCAAAAGGTGCTCAAACAACAGTTGATTATGCATACAATCAGCTACAATTTTTGCTACCTGCGCAAGAAAAGGTAATCTTCAGACCAACAAGTTAAACAGAACTTTTGTTGTGCAATAATAATGATAGCGATGGTGGTGGTTAAAAGGTAATCATTATAACCTCAGAAGACTCAAATTCGATGAAGCCAAAATGTTTTGATTTTCCTGTCTATGAAACATAAAATCACGGGAAAAAAATAAAAATTAATATCAACTAAGCGTAAAATAAAATCAGCAACTAAATCAAAAAATTAATTCTGCATAAAACATATGAAATACCATATTTTAGTCTGCAAATGTTCAATGTGCCTATGTTCAAGGCATTACATTCAAACTGTATTGCATTCAAGGAAAAATAAAGGACATTTCAAATGGTATCTTAGCTTAAACAACAAGGCTCTTGTGGTAACTTGCCTCCCCAAGGGAGGCACACACAGGAGAAAGTAAAATGTAGTGATCCACCAAATTACGATCATGAAGCCATTCTTATTTGGACAAAATTTAACTACAAAATTGGTTGTAGCCTAAGGCTACAATCTTACTCAATAAAATAAATATTACTACATATTTTAAAAATCTAACCGTTGAATTGTATGTTCTTTATGCTTTTAATACACATGTCAAATTTAGTGTCAATCAAATATCATTTACTATATCATCTATAAGCTTATATTTTATGTATAATTTTAAACTACAAAAACTTGCAATTTAAACAATTTATTGATAATATAGCTATTGATCTTTAATTTTCTAGAAATTTTGCAAGCATGGAGGATATGAGGAGAAGATGTAATCCAATGGTAGATTTGTCAAAATTTACCTCCAATAAAAAGATATTAAGTAAGATTGGCTACAACCAATTTTGTAGCTAATCTTTGACCTTCTTATTATTACAAAAAGATTTTAGTTATTTGGTCCAAATACTGAAATACCAGGGAAGGTTCACCTGTGCTATCATTGTGTCTAAGAAGCAGAAAAAACAAGCAGACCTCACTAGACAATCAAGAACCAGTTGATTGATAGCTATTTAGTTTTACCAACTGAAATTATTTCTAGGAACAACTTATCAGAGCTGTAACATATGGAAATGCTGAAATAGACAATTCTACATTTTTAAGATCTAAGTTGACCAAGCATGTTGCGGCTAGATGGCTACCTTTAAGAGATGGTACTGTATAAAGAGGAAATTAACCATTTGACACAAACAAGAGGGAGAAAAACTATAGCCACATTCACAATCAGAATTAAAATCTATCCAATAAAGCTAGGAAAGTTCAAAACACCTCAAATATCCTAGCCAAGTTGCTTAAGAACTATATTATGATCTAGGTCAGATTGAAAGCGAGAGCTAGGAAGCTAAGGCCTTGGAAAGGGAAATGGATACTTCCATAGTTGAACCATAGAACAAGCAATGCCTACTCCATGACCACATTAATCACAATAAATACAAATCATTTTTGGCATTCAAGATATTACAATCTCAAATTTGAAGAGAAAGCAATTACTTAAATTTTGTATCTTCAGTTCAAAGGTATGAAATGAATGCAACATATTCATAGGAATGGGTTTCCATCATTTGTCAACAGATGTAATTTTTGAATTGCACATAGTTCAGTTGCTACAGATGAATGGAGCTTAACAATTAGTAGGGCGAAACTAACATTCAGTATATTCTTGAATAAGCCCAACACATCCAACTGCAAGGCAATGAGCTTCAAGAGTGAAATAGTATGATCATCTCACCAAGGACTTGCACCGTTGAAAGTCTGAAAATTTACAGCTTTTTAATAATTTTTACGTGATTAACTACTTCCTATACAGCACTCGATTATGTAGAAGCATATTGAACCTTTCTAAATTGTTGATCCTAGATGGTCTTATTTTTCAAAAACCAGGGAGCGAGCTAGCATTGAGAGTGCTCGAGAATTTATGTTTCTCTTCCTTGAGTGCTGTTAATATTTTGATGAATTATGGGTTTGTGGATCAGCTTATGCGACATAATGCAGAGGAATGGGCATCCATCATTTGTAATCTGATGTATTTTTGTATTGCACATGGTTCAGTGGCAACAGATGAATGGAGCTTAATAATTATCAGGTCGAACCTAACATTCAGTTTCTTTTCATATACGTCCGACACATCCAAATACAAGACAATGGGCTTCAGAAAAAGTGAAAGAAAGTAAGAAAGAGTTTCAATGTTGTGTGAAAATGTGCAGCATGTTAATCACTAATACTTGATTAAATACCGACCATACAAGACTCGCTTACGTAGATGCACGTGTAAAATTTATAAATTATTGATCCTAGATGGTAATGGTCCTATTCTTCGAAATAGTTTGGGAGTGATTGGGAACTTATGGTTCTCCTTGAGTACTGTTAATATTTTGCTGAATTATGGGTTTGTGGATCAGCTTCTGTACATTATTTGCAATGGCCAATGGGTTAGTTTCAGTTCAAGAATTGGCGTGGAAGGTGGTCTTTACTGTTTAGGCCGTATAGGACATCAGAGAAGGCCACAAAAGAAACGGGTAATGCCAGGTTTACAACTGAGCTTGTTAAATTTCTCAATGTGAAGTCATTTAAAGTTCGGGAAACAGAAGCTGAGGCAATCTTTATCTATAGCTTGGTATTGGTCCCTAAAAATCAAACAATGGGCCACAAGAATTGATATATGATACCATCAACCAAACCTTTAAAACACCCAAAAATACAGAGATGTTAAAAATTCTCGTTCATGTGTTCATTTACCCAAAAACAAAGCCACCTATACAAACTCATAATATGTATAACTTTATAATTTCAAAGGAACCATTACATATAAATAAGGTGACGAGCCTAACCTTTTTATTCCTTGCAATTCTGAGTCTCTTAATTTTACCAAATTGAGAAAAGAAACCTGAAATAACAACATAAAAATGGACAACCCCATTAAAAAAAATTAAACAATTTATAAATGGGTTACCTTAGATTTTCATAATCAGAATAATTAGACTAAAAAAAAAAAAAAAGGACAGACCTTCCATTTCCTTCTCATAAAATCCATGGGGTATTCTACCAAGGTACAAAACTGTAGCTTTATCCTCAATTGGCTCAATTGGTTTTTGCTCTAGAATTTTGCGCCCGGGTCCACCTTCTAGTGGCTGTTTTTTTTTTTTTTTTTTTTTTTTTTTTTTTTTTTTTTAATTGAAAATTTTGATATGTCAATAAAAACAATAACCACAATGATAAGAAAAAAAAAATTTTAAAGTAAAAGAAAAAGAGTAAGGGAATACCAAGAAATCAGGAGCTTGATCTTTACGTAGAGAAAGTGAATGCTGATGTGAAGCCTTCTTCAATCTCTTCTTCATCGTTTTCTTTGCCTTCACCCCCATCTTTCTCACCTACAAAACAAAACCCACTAACTATTTATTAGATTCTAGAATCGAGACTCGAAGCATAAAAAAGTAAGAGATTGTCGATTGATATCGATTGATATTAAAGTCGATTACCTCGAATGGATTGAAGCGGGTCTCTCGATTGTTGGCGACAGGTAGAGCTACTTTTGTTGCGCTTTGTATGGTCTCTCTCTCTCTCTCTCTGCTCGAATGAATGAAAGTGTTGTTATTAGGGTTTATGTTTATCAATTGGGGTTTTCTTTTTTTCTTTTTTTTTCTTTTTTGGGGTGTGGAAATTGGGCTTGGGCTGAGTGAATGTATAGCTGTAGGAGTGGTCTTGAAGGGTTAATAAGAAGAAAAGGCCCAATTTATAGGACCCATTATCGGATCCAGTTGATTGGTTTAAATTGCAAACCAGCACTTGGCCCAATTTTTTATGACTTAAAAAAAAGTGTCAATTTGGCTAAAAAACTTTAGCTTTTTGTATTATTATTTCATAATTTAATAAGAGATTAAAACTAATTCCTTTAAAAAAAAAAAAAAAAAACTGCTAACTTTTAGTTTTTTTATCACACGCATTTAACATAAATGCTTAAAAAAAACTATATATTAACATAAATGGTATACAAATAAGCTACCAAAAACTACAAGATACAGTAAATACTAATCGTGTTTCTTAATACTTACCATCAATCTACTAACATCATTTGCTCTCTCTCTCTCTCTCTCTCTCTCTCTCTCCATTAAGATAATTAATTAGGTAAGCTTGGGTGGAAAGTAATTAGTAGTAAAATATAATGATGACATGGATAAAATAGTTTTTTGAATATTAAATTGCTTAGAAATTTGTGGTGTAAACACTGCAATTTACAGGTGTTACATCATGTAACTTGAACTTATTACATAGCTTAATAGTTAGTTCAAACAATTGGGTATATATAGTGGGATACCCTAGTGGAATCCTTTTGCATGTTTAGATGTCGTGATGGAATCCTTTTACAAGAGATAGTACATATTTGTTTTGATGAAATGTTTTTGCAGAATGCATTATTGTTTGTCTTTAAATCAATGGAACTAAGCATTATTATTGTCTTGTTGTGTCGGTAGACACTATTTAAGATTACTATTAATGCTTTTGTATGGTGGAATCCTTTTACAAAAGATAGTATATATTTGTCTTGAAGAAATGCTTTTGCAGAATGCATTATTGTTTGCCTTTATATCAGTGGAACGATATACTATTATCGTTTTGTTGTGTCGGCAGATACTGTTTAAGATTACTATTAATGATATTTTGGGATTCCCAATTTTCACATGGGACTAGTGAGTTTTGATCGGGGTTGAGAACTGCAAAAGGATGTTGGGAAATCTTGGAAAAGCGTGATCATTTCATTTCATAAGACAAACTTACAAGAGAGAGTCATCATATGAAGAAAACTACCAATTCACTCTAGCATCTCTCGGTAGCTAATGGTATAAATTAACTCAACAGGGTAATCCTTTAACCAGATGCGCCAAGTGTCACCATGTTGAGCAAATCTGGCTACTAAATGGACAGATTGGTTGACCCCTCGTCGAGCATGATTGAATCGAATGTCCCTAAAAAGAAACACCCCAACTCTGCTGTATCTCAGATATTGAGTGACCAAAGCTACTCCCATACTACAATCTAACTGAACCACAATGATGATCATGGTAGAGTCATCTTCTAAAATCAATCACTGAGCTCCAATATCTCGTGTAAACACTAGCCCTTCTTCCATCTCTACCATAAAAAAGTCCCTTGCAATCTTGATCATCATCATCTCAAATTATCGCTCCCATGCTAGACTCACCAGTTTCTTCAAAAAGGGTATTTATTACTGCTCGAGTTTGGGTTTTGATTAGTGCTTGAGCTTTGCTCTTTTAGTAAAAATACTTCCTTCCATCCATTAAAATGAATATTATATTTACATTAGTATGTTTAATTCACACATGCATTGATGCATCAACTTATGATTTTTTTTTTCTTCTTTCCTTCTATTTGGATTGTGGGGTAACTTTTTGCCTTTTTTTTTTTTTTCAATGGTAAAATACTTTTTAAACTTTTTCAAATTGTCTTTGAGAATTTAGAGTATACATGTGAGTACAAAAATAGCTTAACAGACAACTTGTACCCTTGACCTTTTTTTTTTTTTTTTTTTTTTTTTTTAATGATGATTTCGTACCCTTGACTATTGATTCCTTATAAGTTAAATGGATTCTACATTTATTAGTTTGCAATCCGTCTAATACATGTGGCCTTTTCTTTTAAAAAAAATAATTAAAATAAATATTGTTTATTAAGTTTTAAGGTATTGGCAACAATATAATATAAAAATGTTGACACGTTTAACTTTAAATCACAAAATGTTAAATTTGTGGGTTTCAATTAACTCAACTGGTAAAGTCTCTGATGATTGAATGAGAGATATAGGGAAACTCTCTCAAAAAAAAATGTTAAACTTATATCAATGAAAAAAATAAATATTTGTAAGTTCCAATTAACTCAATTAGTAATTTCTTCTTTATCAAAAAAAAAAAAAAAAAGTAATTTCTTGTCATCAAGTAAGAGATCTAAAGATTACACCGCCTACACTTAAAAATCATTTGGTGTCTTGACCTAATGATAAATAGTAATTATCATAAAATGAAGGTTATATGTTGAAATTATATCATATCTATCAAAAAAAGAAAAAACAAATATTTTCTTCTAATTTTTCAGTCTCAAAAAGGTTTTAATTTATAGTTCAAAATAGCATATATATTATTTGTGATGAAAATAACATATATAATATGCGATGAATTTATTGTAGTAATTTTTTTTTTTTTTTTTTGAGAAGAATATTGGAGTCAAAGTTAAATGTAACAATGTACAATACTATAATAATAAATGATTTTTTTTTTTCTTTTAAACCCATGATTTATTCTTCTAATAAATATACTTGGACAAATCAGAACCCACTGTCAAAAAGATTCCAAAACCAAAGGAAGGGGCTAGCATAATGCAACTGAAGAAATATAATGAAAATAAGACAAGAAGAAATGTATAATAAAAGAATAAAAAATGAAAATGAATAGCATTTCCACTCCTATTCACGTATAATGCTTTGTTCAATTTAGCTGATGATGCCAAAAATCGTTAGTAAGCTGCACAGTCCTCACGTGTTCTAGATAAAATCCTACACAACACAGAAAAAGAAAAAGACCTTACAAAAAGTACCAATGTGGTACCGGTCAAATACCCTCCAAAGGATAAATTAGAAAATTCTTCACAACTCTAGAGTGCCAGGCCCAGAACTGGAATAAATTATATGTACCTTGTTTTTTAGGGCTTGGGGTTTTTATAGTAGTATAGAACCAACTCCTGTTTCTTGGGCAAAAAGATCTTTCCTTCTGAAAAAAAATCCTCATTAATATACGTATTTTGCGAGATTCTTCCCATATAAGGACTCCATTGACTAGGGGTTATCGTAGGGCGCAAGATATTTCCAATTAAGATTCCTTGGAGCTTACTTAAGCTATGTGCTCAGTATCCATCAGCCTCGGGCCCATGTATGGTGTACCTAGAATCTGTCCATATAAGAGGACCATCCGTCTACTATAGGGGATCATCCGTCATGTGATCTCTTCATCCAGTACCTCAAGTCATCGTCTTATTTTGATAACCCATTAATTTAGTACCGTCAAGTTTATTTGAATGGGTCCGTCAACCTTAATTTTTATCCTCTTCATTAGCAAAAAAAGAAAAAAAGGTATAATGCTTTGTTCAAACTTCAAAGTAAATAGTTCTCAGTTCCCACGCGAACTCTTTCAAATAAGTTCAAAGAAGTACAATTTCTCACGCTATATTCAGTAAATATACATTTTCCCAATCAATAAAACAATTCACCTCTTGTATAAAAATTTTAAAATTGTAAGGTATCCTAAAATTATATATATACCATGATTTATTATAGTATTGTTTGTAGATACATTTAATTTAATTCACAAACAAAAATTAAACTTATAGTAATAAAATGCGTTTCTTGAAGCAAAATTTTCATAGCTTCATGAAAGATTTAGATTCATGGTTCAGAATAACATGTTATATGTGATGAATTCATGATAGTCTACAATCCTATGTAATCAACATCAATGTAGTTTCTCTCAAAAAAAAAAAATCAATGTAGTTTTCCTGCCAAAGAAAAAAACACTCATAATGCCACAACAAATATTTTTAAAAAGTACATCCACTTATTCAAAAAATAATTAATTACAGTAAGAAAGAAGTTGCAAACTTCCACTAATTATTCAAAAATAAATATTTAAAATAAAAATAGTACAAACTTCTAGTAATTATTCAACAATTTAAATTCAAATAATTTTATCCCTTGTTAGTGACTTTCAAACTTCAGCTTTTAAAAATCCTATCGGTCCAATGTGTCAATAACCATAGCTTTGAACATATCTTTTAATCTCATAATTTCTTCATCTAATAAACATATCTGGACAAATCAGAACCCAGTGTTAAAAAAAATCCAAAACCCAAAAAGAGCCTTCATAATGCAAGAGAAACAATGAAAATAAAAATAAGAATAAACAAAAACAATGAAAATGGAGTAGCTCACCTAATATTGATGTTGGAATTTTTGGCATCCACTCTTTCACCAATCTTGTTCAACTTCTTAAGCAGATGGGTTTTACATACACCAGTAACTACAAAAGCATCACAGAGGTAAAGAACACATTTCATCATGGCCATGATTGTGTCAAAGGGATGATTAATATTTCGGGAGACTGTTAAGATGGGAATAAGGAGATAAACAACCCAAGTAAGAAACAATTATTTTTACCCTAACTGACACAAACATTAGGATTCTGAACACTGCCATTGGGCTCCACTTTAAACATAAAATTTAGTTTTGAAAAATAGAAGACCAGGACTTAGAAGATTAGATGACTCTAGATCTCTTTGGTGAATATTCTTTAGTACATTGTTATGAGTAATAGGGGTAAAACAGGTTTATCATGTACTTTATATATAAATAATATTTTATTTGTTAGGGTTGACTTATCAAACCCTAAAACACTTTCACAATAAACAACATGGTATCAAAGCCAACAACCAACCGCTACCGTTAACCCTCCGACCACCACCCACCGATATTGTTGTCGCCAGCGACCATACCCTTACTCGCTAGCTCCGACGACCCTAATAGAGACCTCCGACGATCTTGATTTAGTGGCTGAAGGAGTTGTCCAGTGTCGGTGACCCTCTCTCCGATCTCGCGACACCAGATCGACATTGCCTGACTGCGAGAGAGGTAGGGTTTTACTCGCCCTCCTCTGGCAACCCATCCTAGCTTACTCGCCGGTCCTCGTGCCGCCGTCGGAGTTTTTCAATTGAGGGTTTCAACCATGGTCTGATTTTTTTTTTTTTTCTTCTCTTCTTCAATATGTTCTCTGATTATATGTTTAGGCAGCCTTAGGTTGATGTTTAGTGGTGGATTGGGCATTTCTTTTTTGGTGTTGGTATGGATTTGTTGCTACCTTGTTTTTGGAATAGTTTGGTGTTGATTCTTTGATAGATGAGTTGCTGTTGGCGTGACTGATTGGTTGAAGCACATTGGTTGTTGGTTGGGGTTTGTTTTAATTCAGTTCAACATATTTCTTTAGTGTTAGTTTGTTCTTCAGATTGCTATTATGGAGTCCAAAGACAATGCTCAGCCCCCTAATTATTTCTTATCTCTTGATATGTTATCAATTACCTCCATTCGTCTAAATGGTAGTAATTATGCTCAGTGGGCACAAGCAGTTAAAGTCTTTCTTCTTGGTAGAAAGAAGTTTGATTACGTGATTAAGGAACCTCCTGTACCTCCAGACCCTAAATTTGCTGATTGGAGAGCCAAAGATGCACAAATTAGGAGTTGTTTGTGGAATAGCATGGAGTCTAAGATCAGTTGTAGTTTGGTTTTCTTACCAACTGCTAAACTTGTTTGGGAACAAGCCAAGGAACTTTACTCTAGTGTTAACAATTTGAAGCAGATTTATGATCTTCATCAAAATTATTTCTCCTTGAGTTTGAGTGATATGTCTTTGGAAGACTATTATAACAAGTTTAAGGGTGTATGTGAAGAACTCAATATTTATCAACCTATCTCCTCTAATGTTAAAATTATGAAGAAACAACGAGATTCTATGCATGTTGCTCGCTTCCTCTCTAGATTGCCTAAAAGTTTGAATCTAGTAAAATCACAAATTTTAGCTAGTCCAGACCTCCCTTCATTAAGTGAAGCTTTTGGTAGACTTCGACAGGCCACATTATCTGATTCAAGTATTGACCCCTTCTCTTCCCCCAATACTAATGCATTACCTTCTGGTGATAAATCTGCCTTTACCACTTATATGGGGAGTAATAGAGGTGGTCGTGGAGGTCGAGGTTGTGGGGGCCATGGAGGTCATGACCAAGGGGGCCGTGGTAGTTAACAAAGGGGTCATGGTAAAGGACGTGGTCTTCGAAAGTGCACTTATTGTCATGGTAAGAATCATACAGTAGACTATTGTTGGGAGTTGTATGCTAAACCCTCGGCTCACCAAGCTAGTTTTCAAGTTCAAGAACCGCCTTCACAGTCACTTCCACCAACATCCAAAGTAGTCTCTATTTCTGAGGAAGAGTACAATCGCCTCTTGTCTTTGCATTCCAACTCTGTTGGGTCTGATTCTACGACTACTTTGGCTCAACAAGGCCACTCAGGACCTTTGGGTCATTGACTCAGGTGCTACTGATCATATGACAGGTACCTCAAGTTTACTCTCTGACCTTGAGCAATCTAGTAGTCTTCCCAATGTTACATTGGCAGATGGCTCAGCCACTACAGTTTCTGGTTTGGGCATTATCAATCTTAGTCCTAATCTTTCTCTCTTTTCTGTCTTATATATTCCTGATTTTCCTTTTAACCTTTTGTCAATTAGTAAGCTTACTAAGATTTTGAATTGTGCTGCCATTTTTTTATCCACTCATTGTATCTTTCAGGATCTCAAGACGGGGAAGATTATTGGTGGAGGGCATGAAGCCGGTGGACTTTATTACTTGGATCGATGTGGTTCTTCTTGTTTAGTGGCTTCTCATTTGTCTATCTCGCCTCTTCAGCATCATTGTCGCCTTGGTCATCCATCTCTCAAGAATTTGAAGTCATTAGTTCCGTCGTGTCGTCAAATTGAGTCTTAACAATGTGAAGCATGTCAGTTGGGTAAACACCATAGGGTGCCTTTTGCCTTTAGGCGTGAGAGTCGTGTTAGTAGTCCTTTTCATTTAGTTCATTATGATATTTGGGGTCCAATAAACACTCCCTCATTGTTGGGATTTAGATATTTTGTTATTTTTGTTGATGATTATTCTAGAGTCACTTATCTTTATCTTATGAAAGAACAGTCTGAATTGTACTCAATTTTCAAATCATTTTATATGGAAATAAAGACAAAGTTTAATGCTTCACTTCGTATTTTTCGGTCTGATAATGCTCGTAAATATTTTCATACATCTTTGTCTCAATTTTTTGATGATCATGGTATAATTCACCAATCTTCATGCCCCCATACTCAACAACAAAATGGTATTGCTAAACGCAAAATGCATCATTTGTTAGAGTTCATTCGCGCCTTAAAGTTTCATATGTGTTCCCAAATCATATTGGAGTGAGGTTGTTCTCACTGTCTGTCACCTAATAAATCATATGCCTTCCACTGTTCTAGGTGGTCAGATCCCTTATACTGGGCTCTCTCCTGATGCACCTTTGTTTCATCTACCTCCTAAGATCTTTGGTTGTGTGTGCTATGTTCATATCTTAGGTCCAGGGAGTGACAAACTTGATCCTAGATCCATTAAATGTGTTTTTCTTGGGTATTCCCATACTTAAAAAGGATACCGATGTTACTCACCTACTCTTTGGTGTCGTTTCATTAGTGCTGATGTCACATTTGATGAATCTCAGTCCTATTTCTCTCCTTCGGTTGCTAGTGACAGTTCTCCTCCTTGTCTTCCTCTCCTACCACCTGCGTCACTTAATGAATCTCCTCAGAAACCACTCCAGGTATATTGTTGTCGGTAGAAACCTCTAACAGAGACTTCTACCCCGCCTAGTGGTCCGACTACTGATCCTGCCTCTCTTCCAATTGCTTTGCACAAAGGTAAGCGTTCTTCTACCTCTCACCCTATCTCTCAATTTGTCTCTTATGGTCACTGGTCTTCATCTCTTCATGCCTTTACCACATCCTTGAATTCTACTGTTGTTCCTAAATCTGTCCAGGAGGCTATGTCCATCTCTGGTTGGAAATCTACTATGGAGGCAGAAATGTCTACCCTGTCTGAAAATGCTACTTGGTCTTTAGTTACTCGTCCTCTAGGAAAAACTACTGTTGGTTGTCGTTGGGTGTATATGTGAAGTATTTGCCTGGTGGTTCTATTGAGCGTTTGAAAGCTCGCTTGGTTGCCAAAGGGTATACCTAGACATACGGTGTTAACTATGCCGAGACATTCTCACCTGTTGCTAAAATTTCTTCTGTTCGGATTTTGATCTCGTTGGCTGCTAATTTGGGTAGGCCATTGTTTCAGTTAGATGTTAAAAATGCCTTCTTGAATGGTGGTTTGAAGGAAGAGGTGTATATGGAGCAACCACTTGGGTTTGTTGCTCAGGGGGGGTTTAGAAACGTGTGTAGGTTGCATAATGCCATCTATGGTCTTAAACAATCTCCCAGAGCTTGGTTTGGTAAATTCAGTGAAGTAGTGTTAAAGTTTGGATTGCGACGTTGCCACTCTGATCACTCTGTGTTTTCTTATACCTCTGATAGAGGAAAGATTTTGTTAATAGTATATGTTGATGGTATTATAATAACTGGAGATGACAAGCAAGGTATTGATGATTTGAAAAGATACCTTCAAAACTCCTTTCGAACTAAAGATCTGGGTAAACTTCGTTATTTCTTGGGTATTGAGGTAGCTCGATCTAAAGAAGACATCAGTCTATCACAAAGCAAGTATGTGTTGGATATTTTGGAAGAAACTGGCTTGTTAGGATCTAAACCAGTGGAGACTCCTATGGATCCTAATGTCAAATTGTATGAAAATCAGGGGAAACTATTATCTAATCTTGATAGATATCGTCGTTTGGTTGGTAAACTAAATTATCTCACAATTACTCACCTAGATATATCATTTGCAGTTAGTGTTTTGAGCCAGTTTATGAAAGATCCTTGCCTTCCACATTGGGAGGCAGTTATTCAAATTGCGAGGTATCTTAAATCACATCCAAGCCGTGGTCTTTTGTATAAAGCTAATGGTCACCTACGGGTAGAAGCCTACACTGATGCTGATTGGGCTGGATCATCATCAGATAGAAAATCCACTACTGGGTATTGCACTTTTCTAAGAGGAAATCTGATTACTTGGTAAAGTAAGAAACAAACTGTTGTTGCCAGGTCTAGTGCAGAGGCTGAGTATAGAGCCATGGCATACACATCATGAGAGCTTATGTGGATTAAGCATTTACTTGAGGAATTAAGATTCGTTATGAAGCTGCCTGTGACTATGCATTGTGATAATCAAGCAGCAATTTACATTGCCTCCAATCCTGTGTTCCATGAGCGAACCAAGCATATTGAAGTAGATTGTCATATTACTTGGGAGAAAGTAGAAGATGGTGTAATTGCTACTCCATATGTTTCTACAAGAGTCCAGATTGCTGATATGTTTACTAAAGCCTTATGTAAGACTTGTTTGGGTTTATTATGTAACAAGCTAGGATTGTATGATATATACTCTCCAGCTTGATGGGGAGTGTTATGAGTCATAGGGGCAAACCAGGAATATCATGTACTTTATATATAAATAATATTTTATGTGTTAGGGTTGACTTATCAAACCCTAAAACACTTTCACAGTAAACAACATACATAACCACATTCATTGAACTTAACCATCTGTCCTACTAGCTCATGTTGAAATTAGATCAAACGACCATACAAGAGAGCCCTAGCTCCATTCAAATGTCACGAGACATTGAGTGAGAAGGTCTTGTATCTCTTACGAACTAAAATATAAAACTTATATATAATACTTAAGAGACAAATGCTTTATTGAAGCCAGCTGATTAATCAAACCTCTTTTGTTACTTTCAAGAAAAGGAATATAAATTTATGACAGGCTCTTTCTAAGGAAAATTAATTAATTTGATGATCTATAATCAGAAGACTAATTGAATATGGGTCAGACTATAAATAAACCAAATCATTCATAAATAGCTTCGGCTTAGCGCAAAACTTGTTCATGTTTGTTTGTTTATAAACAAGCCAAGCTTGAGCCGTAGTTTTAGGCTTGTTTAATAATGAGTTGAGCCTAAGAAGAAGAAAAAAAATTTGTTCATGAACCAGTTCATGAACAATAGGGCTCTATAAAAAACAAGCCAAGCCTAAGCTTAATTATGGACTTGGTAATAAACTTTGTATGGGCTTTAAATATTAACTCATGAATGTAGGTTTGTGTTGGGGAGATAACACCTTGGGCAATGGGCAGCCTCCAATTAAGTAATTAATATAATATATAGAGACCCTATTTAACTCAAAAGCTTAAGTTTATGAGTTTAGGTCCAACTATGTTATATTAGCCACTCCCTCTTGTCATTCTTATTCAATGTGGGACCTCACTCAGACGTGTATACTTGGTTTGAGCTCAAGCTAAGCTTAAACATTTTACTTTTGTTCTCAAGCCAATCTCAAACACTATACTCAAAAAAGCTTGGCTAGTTTACAGCCCTAAATGTGTGCCAGCTAATGCAATCGAAAGATACAAGATATCTCTTACACAAGCACATCTAAATCTATTTTACCATAAGAGCTTCTAACTAAAGCAGACACACCCAAATGATTAAGGAAATAAGAATTCCTGCTAGTTTGAGAGAATCAAAAGGATGGCATGCATCTACAAACATATATTCTTACCGGTGTTCCACCTCTGTAGATAAATTATGGAATGTGTGCACGAACTTATTGAGGCCTGCAATTTATTATCATTTGCTGCAAAAGTTTCATAATATTCGAGAATGAAGGGCGTTTCGAGGGCTCACTGCAGTATTACCCAGCACTTCATTAGAAGAGAGAGAGAGAGAGATGCAAAATCACATGATTGCCTTGTGCTGGCTAGGGTTTGAGAGACATGAATTCCACTCCATTTTTTAGAGAAAACTAGTGCATGAAAGTGCTGACATCTTTTGATAAGAAACAACATGAAATCATTGATCTAATGATTGTTATTATCCACTTACCTAGCCCAGCATGCCTCAATCAAGGCAGCCACTTCATGATTTACAGTATTTGGAATATCAAGCCTTTCACCCTTAAAACCAACAGCTGCGACAACCTGCAACAATGATGAATCATATTTGTCAAGCCACACCTAAACAATATAGTATCCACAACTCCACATACAAGGAACTGTACCTCATGGCAACATAAGAAATCAATAAACTCTGAGATTGAGTTGCAAATTTAGTGCTCAAAATTTAAGATAGATTAAGCTAAGCAATAAAAGTAACTGATTTTCTAGCATCATTTTGAGAAAGTGAATCTACCTATAAAAGTTAATCCATGAAGACCTCAGGTGGACTAACTTAGAATTAACAGAACATAACTGAAGCATTAAAACTGATGACTTTAAGGAAATATTATTAGATTCTACCTTCTATTGGAGGCCTTAAAATAGGAATTTATTGCATAAGGATAGTATCCATTTTCTATATTTTCTTTTCCAGGTCCCATCAGTCTTTCTTCAAGTTGTAAAGGTGACTTAAGGAAGCAGATCATCAATTTTCCATCACAAATGTTCAACTTGTCCTACCATTTATTTCAAGTCATACATGTCTTGAAATAATATATTTAGTACATTATATCAATCACTTCAGTTGCAGCCAGCTCACAACCGATTTTAGTTACTGAGTCCATTTGTTGTCACCATTTATTTCAAGTCATACATGTCTTGAAATAATATATTTAGTACATCATATCAATCAGTTGCAGCCAGCTCACAACTAATTTTAGTTACTGAGTCCATTTGTTGTCACCTACCATTCATTTAAATTCAGACATTTTTTTGAAGAACTATTCCTAGCATACCATATTTAACACTCAGTTGAAGCCAGCACACTGCTAGTTACAGTAACTGAGTTTATTTGTAGTCACCACCTACCATTCATTTAAATTTAGACACGTTTTGAAGAACTATACCTAGTATATCATATTTAGCACTGAGTTGAAGCCAGCTCACTGCTAGTTCCAGTAACTGAGTCCATTTTTAGTACTGCCAGAAAAATACATTATTTAAAGTATTCAATACCATTCACTAATTTGAAAATATTTTTCCCCAATTGACCCAAATTTTGTTACATTCACCTTCAAAGGGATTCTTTTTATCAAGGATCAAGTGCACAAATATAAAGACCCATATTTTTTCTATAGCTTTACAAACCATCTGGCTTGCAACTAGTTAATTGACAAACAACCTGAGGCGGATTTAAATTTCTCCAAGGCTGTTGCAGGGTCACAAGTTCCCACAAGATAACACCAAAGCTGTAAACATCAGACTTCTCATTTGATTGCTCATTACGGAGTACTTCTGGTGCCATCCACTCAGGCTAATAAAAAAGAAGCAAAAAGGGTGAGTGTGAGCTTTATCACCTGGAACTATCAAATCCTTTATTTAAAAGAAACAATTAAAGAATGAGACAGATAACAATTTCTTAAGTTCGTATAGCACTTACAGTTCCTGCAGCTGTTTTAGATGAAATAAATGTGTTAGCCTTCAAGCGGGAAAGGCCAAAGTCACACACCTGGATGGTCAAATATGTCAAATTTCAACAACAAAAATGTACAAAATGTTTCACCACCAACCTCTCCAAATATAAATAAGCAAAAGAATATGTCAATCTTTATTTAGCTAGCATGAATAATGATAATGTATAAATTAATATATATATATATATATATCGACTAATGAGAGCAGAAGCTATGGTTTTATGTTTTCTAAATATGGATTTTACAATGTAAAGCAATTTTTATCTTCAAATTGAGTAAATAAAAATGAACCTTAGATGAGAAGGGTTTGACCCAACGAGCACGTTAGATAGTCTAGATGCAAAATAGAAACAAAGTTTCATTAATATGAAAATGTTGGAGGGAAATTTCGCACTTGAATACAAATGTACATTGTTTATATGAGGGTAATTACACTAATATCACAACATTACAATTTCACCCCTATCACATGCACTCATAACAACCCAAAAAAACTTCTCGATTTTCTACTATTCCATTCCATTTGGAGCCATATCATTGATAAAGTACACCAAACCTTGTGTTAAGTTAAAACTTTTGTTGATTGACTAGAGGAATGGAGAGACATTCCAATATATTTCTCCAATTTAGAATGTTGATTGTTTATGATATTATTTTCCATTGTTCTTTCCCAATTACATTAAGCTTATGTTCATTTGTATCTAATGATTCTAATCATCAGAAAGAAACAAGCTATTAAGAATAGGCACATTTATAGGGAAGGAAAAATTGCCATATGTTCGACAGAGAGTTTTTAAGAGTAACCTTTACAGTATATGAAGCATCCACCAACAGGTTTGGAGACTTCAGATCTCGATGAACAATAGGAGGTTTAAGTTGATGAAGATAATTCATCCCCTTTGCCTGTACATAGAAATAGATAGCTTAAACCCAAGGAGATATATAAACTCATGTCTGTTGTGATAAGGATGATGATGGCACAAACTTTTCACCAACAATTAATGGCTCAGATGCCCTGCCCCTGCATAGAAATAACTGAAACATAATGCTATCTTATGTCGCCAAAGGCATACCACATCATAAGCCATATTTAAGCGACGCCTCTCATCCAATATTACTCTGGTGGCAGGCATTCGTAAAAGATTATACAAGCTACCTCTGAAATTCAAATTGAATATTCTGTTCAGTGAAATATGAAACTAATTCCCAGAATGAAGAAATTATTAACGTATAAAAAAAAAAGTAGTTAGGATATCTTAGCAAATCATTTCAGGGAATCTTGATACCTTGATAAATATTCTGTTACTATGGACAAGTTTGGGGGCTGAGTAACAGCACCCATAAAGAGAACAATGTTTGGATGATGCAAACGTTTCATGATGGCAACCTAACAAGCAAAATCAAAGTAGTGAGGTACAAATAAAAGATCTCTTGATAAAATCCAGAACAATATATATTTTATTACTCGTATTAAAAACCAAAAACTGATAGAGCTACTCCTTTCATATTTTAAAAATCTCCCTTTTTTATAAAGCCAAAAGTAGCTAACACATACCTCCCCTAAAAATTCCTTGAAATGCTGTGTGTGGAAATCTTGCCCCATGAGAATTTTGACAGCAACATCCTGAGATTTACATCCTTAGTACTAACAAAATGGATTTGATTGAGATTTTTTTATGATAAGTAAATATTTCATTAGTTAAACACAAAAGCGGCGCTGCCCATGTACACAGGTGTAGACAACAGACCTACATTAAACACTAAAACTATAGCTATCAAGCATCTTAGGCAAAGTAGCAAAAGAGAACAAACCCGAGACATTTATCCACTCAAACAAAGTCTCGAGGAATATAAGTTACAGGTTAGGGATAGAATTTTCACATCCTTCAAAATTTCTGGCATCCCTCTCCCGCCAAATGTCCCGCATGAGACAATGGGGGATCAGGCTCCATATTGCAACATTACTACATCTGCCAAACTCAAGTTGCCAACTTGCTAAAACCTGCAAACCCCAAAAAGAGAAAATACCATACTCCAAAGATATCAAGCAATAGGGTAATGGAAGAGGAGATGATCAGTAGTTTTCCCATCCCCCTTACACATGCAACATTAGTCTATAACAATTAGTCACTGTTTCCTGAGGTATCAGCAGTTAGGATAATCCCTAAAGCCATTGTCCAGGAGAAAAAGCTGACATTAATTTGAACTTTAGGCTTCTGTAGACTCCTCCAAGGAAAAGACAAATGGGCTGTAGAATGTAACATTTTATAATAGGATTTGACTTCGAAGATATTGCGTGAAGATTGATTCCAACATAGGTATCCACCCTACCTCATCTTATTAACCTAGATAAAATCATGTCCATAAAAGATGCAATGACTCCAGCTCCCAATTATGGACCAATCGAACAAAGCTAATATCCCAGTGTTAATTACCCCCAACAAAATTCAAATGATCTGCCACCAAAGCCACCTTATCACGTGCAATACCGTATAGTTTAGGGAACCTCTCCCTCAGCTGTAGCCTACCACACCAAGAGTCATGTCAAAACTATATTGAAGAGCCATCACCTACCTTGAAACTGAACCAATTGAAACCTTTACAACCCTTCCTAATGATCTTCCATAAGCTTACTCCACATGAACCCTAAAGCCCCCACATGCTTCCATATTTATGGTCAGCCACCTTTCTCCATAAAGCCTCTCTCTTCAATTGTGTACCTCCAAAACCATTTCTCCAATAATGCTTGATTAAACAAGGCTAAATTTCTGATGTCCAAACCACCACATTGAAGGGGTTCGCAGACACTACTTCAATTGAACAAATGAAACTTTAACTCATCTCCAATCTGCCTCACAAGAAATTCTTTGAAAATTCTCTATTCAGCGACCAACTTCCATACCCATCCATATGGGAAATAAGGATAAATAGTAGGTAGGGAGGTTGGACATTCAACCTTGGAGAGAGGCATTCTTTTCCAACCAACCAGACTTCTCTCCATTTTCTCTAGCACATAATTCCAAACAGCCTTCTCTTTAAAAATGGATCCTAAGGGAAGACCCAAATATGTCATGAGTAATTTAGATACTTTACATCCCAAAATAGATACCAATGCTTTTACATTCGACAAATCACCTACCAGTGCTACCAAGTCAGGGGAGGCTCGTTAGGCCCCAAGCAAATCAGTTCCTCTATGATGGGTGGCCACAAGAACCACCCCCCCCCCCCCCCCCCCCCCCAAAAAAAAAAAAAAGGCTTCCACACCTTCCTTTTCATTTTCCCAACGGGAACACCTTCACTTCCTACCCATTCGAACAGACTTAAATGCATTTGTTTTGCTTTATTATTATAGGATTAAAGAGAGAGAGAAGAAGAAGAAGAAAACAAATTCAAAATTACAGCCTGGTTTTGGTCTTCTGAAAAAACATATAGAAGGAAACTAGAGATATTGCCAGCTACAAAACACAAGGAACTTCATAAACAAAAGCCATAACAAACTGCTTATAGAATATAAGACATAAATAAAGAAAAAATAAGTAATTAAATAATAAAGGAAAACATGATTACCGAGCCACGCCAATCTGCATGATGGACCACTCCAAAAGAACCTGAAAAGCAGTGGCACCCTTCTTGTACAGTCTCAAAATATTACACTGATATACATGATATGCATGAACAGAAATCCGAAGGCATTACAATCAATAACATTAAGCAATGTCAGAAATAACAAGTACCTGTTCCAATTTTCTTCTTCAAAACAAGTTCACTCCATGGGATGTCCAAATTATCCTCATTGAGTTTAAGCTCATGACTTGAACTGACTGATTCATTACCATGATTATTGCTTGAAGTGGAGATGGCATAGTTTCTATCAAAGTAGCTGAAAACGGCTTTAGAGTCCTTTGGACCAGTATTATGATCTTGATTGAAAGCTGTACCTGCCATAATGCAGTCAAAATCTTTTTAAGGATTATTAATAATTCACCACCGTGTGTCAGTTTTCACATCACAAATCGTTGTGCAATACTTTTATTATACAATCTGTCATGTCAAACATCATTTCAGGGGACAAGCCCTCTGTATTATTCTTTGTTATATTCTGTTGTTTAACTTTAAGATTTTATAACATAATAACATTTTACTACTACTTAAAAGGTTAGTCACAATTCAACAAATTTAATCTAAATACTTTGACTTTGCAAAAAATTGCATGTCACCCTTTGCACTGCATGGTTTGAGTAGTTGGCAATAAAACATGGTGATTCTACAAGTACAACAAGATTGCTAAAGAAAAATCCGTCCATAAGTAGACTGCTAAAGGTAAAATATAGCAGCCAAGAATATACACACTCTAAATTTCAAGCAAAATTACTAATCAAAATAACTAATGAAATAGTATATGCAGTATAAATCACCTGAAGAAGCATCATCAAATGCACAATGAAGCAATTGATGGTTAAAATACAATTTGGCCAGTGTCCTAGAGTTCTCTGCTGCTCCAGCTGGTTTAAATCTTGGGTGACATAATGGTGAAGAAACCAAGATGGAGGCTGTACCATTGAGCGATGAATCCGGCTGGCTTAATGCTCCTGGTGTCCCAAGCAAATCAACCATATATTCCCTGGAACAATAAATACATTTTCACTTTTGTTCTTAATTAAAGGTACCCAAACAATTCTCCTCTCATGTGGCTCCTCTTCAATTTTATCCAAGCTACAGAAAATAACACACTAGCTCAACTCAAATACCATCATTTACCAAAGCCTACTTTATTTTTACGTTTTCCATACTTCTACTTTACATAATTCTTCATGAATATCCATAATTGTGCAGTTACTATGTCATTTAGACTTATAAATCTCCAGTGTTTTCTTATTCATTACTGTGTGATGTGGACTTTTCTTTCATACTTGTTAGTCCTTTTCTTTTTCTTTCTTCTGGTTGTTGTGAGGGAGCAGGGGTGGGAGATGGACCTTGTCTATCACTTTTAATGCACTTTACATGATTTGCACTTTTAATAAATCCTGTCCCAAACCATAGGATATCTCATTTCATTTTATTTCCCATCCATTATACCCAATTCCCATCAAGATCACTATTCTTATTTTTTGGGAAAATTACACTTTACCCCTATGGTTTAAGTGAAATTTGAATTAACAACCTATGGTTTAAAATGTTGTAATTTACTCTCATGATGTTTTATTGTATTTGCTTTTAGTTCATTAGTTTAATATATTTAGACCATATAGAGGTCACTATCATGCTTTTTGAGCTTTCTTTTCAAGGCACACTATTTACACAACCAAATTTTAACAATTTTTGGATCAAAAAATATGGAAAGATATGACCTCATGTGGGCAAAGTGCAATCTATAAAACCACACACAAGTGGTTTTCTCTCTTTGCCCCCACTTTGCCAAACTTTTTAGTTGCTTTTTTTGCCTCACTTAATGCTTTCAGTAATTCATGTACTGACATTTAATGAATATATGATCATTGCAACATACCTATCAGAACCAAATTGCACAAGGCAGGAGGCAGATACATCCTTTCTACAATATTTGCAGCCCTTAGCAATTCGGCATGGTAGTTTAACTATGTCTGCTAAAGTCTGCCAAAATTATAATTAGTTAGCATTTAAACCGGCAAGTCATTTTAACAGATATCTCTGAGATACCAAATGAGAAATATATTCAATACTAATTGTTAGAATGTAGGACTAGCAAAAGTGCATTTACACAAGCAAGAAATAAAAACACCCACACAAGACAACAATATTTAATGTGGCTCGGCTAACTTCATGCCCACATCCAAGGGCAACGCCAACCAAAATTCACTATCAATGATACAAATTGCAATCACTCTCAACCAAACCTCACAAACCAAAATCATGGACTTCCACAAACACCCACTCACAGGCCTCACAATCACAACCACAAACATTAACTTAATCTCTCATAAAGGCACAATCCCATAGCCCCAATCCACCCAATGGTGCTCTCATACTAACCAAAAAAAAACTCTCAAATCACAAACACACCCATATTGGAGGGTCTCAACCCACTTGTGTTCTTCTAAGAGTCTTCTCACCTCCCCCCATATTGGATGGTCTCTTAGGAAAAAGCCACCAAACCTCTTAATAGTAAGCCTATATATAGGATTCCAACTCCTATACCTTGTTAGGCAATGACTCTTCAATTACCTCTGAGAATAAATAAAATTTCTTCCATCCAAGAAAATCCAAACTAAATTAGAATAGTAATTTGAGCCAAACTCTTACAAATCTTCACCTTGATGCAAATTCCATCAAGTTTTCTTCCTTATTTTCTCAATATATTTTCACAAATATCCACGCAAGACAAAATATTTAACGTGGTTCAGCAAACTACATGCCTACATCCACAGGCAATGCCCCCAAAATCTACCATCAACAATATGGATTACAACCATTTTCAATCAAATTTCACAAACCAAAACTCACAAACTCTCCAAATAACTGTTATGAACAGAGGTGTTGAATGGTTGAATTCGAGGACAACCAAGCCTCCAAGAACAGAGAAAAGATATGAACAGAGAAATAGAGAGAGAAATTGGGAAGAGAATTGAAAGAATTGGAATTAAGAATGTATTTCTGATACAAACCCCTCTCTTCCTAGCCTTTTAATAGCCTCTCAATGCCTCACTCTCTAACTGCCTAACTGCTAAGCCAGCTGTCAACCAGCTGCCCACATTTTAACAAACTAACCGTAGTAACTAACTCTTATTTGGTACAATCACTAGTGCCAACTCAGCATATAATGCCAACTAAGCAATTACACTTATTATTCTAATATCAGAATACAGTTTGGCAACACTACCTGATGCCCACCTCATCAGCTACTCCTGCATGCCTCATCAACACTAACACACTCTTCATCAACAACTTGTCCACTCACCTCACCAGCACTCCACATGCAGCATCACACGCCTCCTCATGCAGCAACATACACATAGCTAACCATCACCACACATTCTAACAATAGCTAACCATCACCACACATTCTAACAATAACACTCACAAACCTCACAACCACAAGCATAAACAAAACTGCTCACAAAGACAAACTAACTCACAAACCTCACACACACAAACTTACAATCCAAAAGCCCCAATGCACCCAATGCTGCTATCACACTAACAAAACAAACTATCAACTCACAAACACTGATATCTTTAAACCCAAAAAAATCTACCAAACTATTCTTTGAAAAAACTCATTCATATTTTTCTAAAAGTCTTCTCGTCACCCCATATCGGAGGATCTATTGAGGAAAAGCCACCAACCTCTTAATATTGAGCCTATATACAGGGCTCGAACTCCTATTCCTTGTTAAACAATGACTCTTCACTTCTTTGACATAGGATTAAACTTCCTTCCATACCAAAAAATCCAAACCAAATTAGAATAGGAATCTGAGTCGAACTCTAATACTTATCAAACACGAGTTCTAGAGAAGCATTTATGCCAATATCACCTGTACTAACAAAAGGAAAATAAATAAATAAATAAATGACTTGGGGCTAGGTGTGAATCATTTCTTATTAAATATAAGGGAAAACACCTATTTTAGTAAATGAAAAGTACTTGAAGTTCCAAATTGGTCCTTAGAGTTTAGAAATCTGCATCTAGTCCTCAAACAAACAATAACATTACAATTAGGTCCTTCCATCAGTCAAAGGAAAATGTTAATGAAGCAATTATGACTGACATGTCAAAAAACATTCTTAAATTTCAAAATTTTGTTATTAATTAAATACAAAGAAAAATAATAAAAGTTTATTAGAAGATGACATTTCATCGTTTTTGCCAGGTACACATGCAAATGTTTATAGCAACCACATAAGAAATGACACATCCTCAATTTCTGCTTGTCAGACTGATGAAAAGACTTAATCATGTAATTTAAAATTATTCTAGGACTTGATTGTCCTTTCTGAACTTTAGCAACAAAATTGGAACTTCATGTACTTTAAAATAGGTGGTTTGCCAAAATAATATTTTTGTGAAACAACAAAAAATTGTTGTAGAGTTCATCACATTACATTAAGGTTGTGAGAATTACTTTAAACAGCAATGCACGATGGACACAGCAGCCGACAGATAAGCTTCCAATTGGAAGGACAACAGAGCCTAGGCAGCGTTTCAGAAGTTCAGTGTACTCCTCCCAGTGTGCACACAGATGTTCTTCAGTAAAAACTGCACCCCTTGTAATGACAGAAAAAGTTTGTTTACAAGGAAAGAAGAATTGCAAGTTTAACAACATTCAAGATATACATTTAACAAGTAGCATGAAGCTCACCCCATTCTATTACAAACAAGGGTTGCCAGCTGATCAATCACGTCTTTTGTGGTGATCCAACCACCAGAAAGACTACGTAATCTATTCTGTAGTTCCTTCAAACCAGGATCCCTAGATTTATCAATCAAAACCACTTTGATTGACAAATCATCACAAGGATCAATAGCCTTCAATGATTCAAAAGATGGGATCTGGCCACTGTCTTGCAGATCAGTACTTAGAGTCCATGCATATGGATCCATCCCATGGATTAGGTAAAACCCATCCGGAATTTCGTCAAAGTACGACAAACAGCCATTCACCTAGTACATTTGAAAATAAGAGGAAAACATAACATACTTGGCAGACAATCATAAAATCAAAGTCATGGTATTCAAGAAAGTAGGTGTTGTCATAATTAAGTTTTTGCAATGGCAGAAGAATAAACTATTAGATGAAATTGAATGTTTGCACGCATAGAGGTCAGCAACAAAAGTTAAAAAGAACATAACACCAGAAAATCCTCTGGTTGATTGCTAAAATTTCAGAAACACAGCTAATTCAACCTTGTCTTTATACTTTTTTTGTTGTTAATAATTCAATAGTTGGGGGTGAGGGAATTTGAACTCTGGACGTCTTCATTGGAAACATCAGGAGGTGCCAGTTGAGTTACAAGGTTGTTGGTGTCTTTATACAATTTTCAACCACCATTACAACGTGAACCATATATACTAACAAATGTCTCCATGAAAATTTCTCAAAAAAAATATAGAATCTATATATGTATAAACAAATAAAGAGACATAATCAGTAACCCTCTTTTGTTCTAAAAAGGACAAAATGAAAGAAATGATGAATGGAGAGCACGTAAAACTAAGAAATAAATTCTACGTATTTTACTATCCTTCCCTTCCCCCATTCCTTCCAAGCTCCCAGTAGATGGAGCTAAGAAGTTCCTTTGGCAGGATCATTTCCTGTGAACTATTCTCTTCTAAAACAGACAACACCTCCAGCCACTAAGTCAGTGCAGAGTTAACACTCATAAATCAAAATCTCTACTAGAACATGAACTTTGAGCAAAAAGAATAACAATCAACAAAACATTTTTGGAAATCAGCAGAGTAACATGAAGCCCAAGTTTTTAACTTTTAACAAAAGCATCATTTGCAATGAGAAAAATAGAAAAGGTTCTCAAGCAAAGCATTGGCTGTATAGAGATATTAACTTGTTGTGTCTTTAATCATTTCCTATGCAGTTGACACAAGGGACCTCATGTTATGGCATTTCCATGGCCTCGTGTTATGGCATTTCCATGGTAGAGTAGTTGCCAGACTTTCTGCTCTATGCTCTATGTTAGTTGAGGTCTGGTAAAGCCTCACACATGAAGAGAGTTTGTTGCATGTAATGGTGAAGTCCCATGTAAAGAAATAGTTCTGGTAGGCCAAGATCCAAGTGACTTAAGCTAAAATTATTTCCAATATGCATATAATCAAAGCCATCACTGCCACACTTTATAAATGCCAATCTTTATTCAAATATTATTAGCCTTATGATGAAACATGTCAGCACAAAAACCTATCAGTATCATATACTACAAAAAGTTACTCCCTTCGTCCCAAAAAGTTACTCCCTTCGTCCCATATTGTTACTCCTATATTCCATTTTAAGATATTCTAAAATATGGTCCTATTTAAAAGCTCAATGAACATAATAATTTTTTTTCCAATTTACCATTTATTGGAACTACTCCTTTTAAGTTTACATTAAAGAGAATAATTTCGGGAACCTATACCTTTAACTTTTAAAGACAATATTCCTTAAAGAGTTAAATCTTCTAAATATGACCAATAATATGAGATAGAGGGAGTATTAATGTCTTACTATAACAACAGTACAATAATGCTATAGCCACAACTTTTTCCGTGACATTTTTTACACTTGCTAAAGTAGTCGACTATGAGTGGTGGACAACTTTTGACATAGACCCACCACCTTTTTTTCACTACTCATAGTCAACCGTGTTAGCAATTATGAAAATTGTGTCCATAGCCAAGAGCTTGTAACCCAACTGGTATCTCTTAATGTTTCCAATGAAAACATCAGGATTCAAATCTTTGCTCCCTCAATTATCGAATTATCAAGAAAGAAGTTGTGTCTATAGCATTACTGGTTTTTGTTAACAAGTTCCATAAGGATATAAGTTGAAGAGCATTTAACAATTTTTTTAGGGTAAAATACTATTTTGGTCTCTAAAATTTACTAAAAGTTTGTTTTTTCGTCCCTAAACTTAAAAAAAAAAAAAAAAAAAATCCTCCTCAAACTTTGTAAATAGTTTTTTTAATAGTCTAGAGACAAAAATAGGGAAGAAAAAAAAATTTTTTTCAATAGTTTAGGGTAAAAAAAAAACTTTTGGTAAAGTTTAATTATAGTAAGTAAAACACTTTCAATAGTTTATGTACAAAAAATCAACCTTTCAATAGTTTAGAGATAGAAAACGAATTTTTTAAAGTTAAGGGACCAAAATAGTATTTTACCATTTTTTATACTATTTTAAAATTTTAAGTCCAAATGTCTAATCATACATAAATTATAAAAAATCACGCCCAAAATAACAAATTATTGATAAGTGCCTTTTATTAGTCCAAAACTTAAGTATAGTTCCTTAGATGTCTTTTCTTCCCAACTAAACAAAGGAATTTTTCATTCCTCCATTTTTCATCTTCCCACCCAAATATACATGAGAAAACTACATCTTTTTATCACCTATTTTTCCATCCTCCCAAACCAAATAGAGAGCTCTCCAATTAAATTGAACCATGTGAGTGCATTGTCCAATTTAGCGCAATCAGTATTATCATTTTCTAGACAATTAAATTCAACTCATCAATGTGTCTTATTGGTTAAGAAGCATGGACACTAAGAAGGATGGACGCGTGTAAACATTATGACACAACAATTTTTTTTAAAATAGGGCAATGGGACATGTCAATTAAATAATTATTTTAAAAAAATTTAATTCAGCATTTTTTTTATATAACGTTAAATATATATATATATATATATATTGTGGGTGAGAAAGCCCGACGTCACAAAATGGGCCTGAGGCCCAGTTCAAATACGACTCAATGTCCGAAGAGATTAAATGTATCAATGCTCAGCCATCCTGCGGAAGCACAGCCCGTTGATTAAAAAAACTCGGTCCGAAGACAACCCAATATGGCCGAAGAGATCCTACTTGAGGGAGCAGCCCAGAGCTTGATCGGGTAGCCGAGCTGAAGGTCTCCCTCCCAGGACAGAATTTCGAACACGTCTGACTGCGTAGCTATCACAAAATGTCTAGCCAAAAAAGCTGTCACCGCCACATTTAATGCATTACAGCAACTTTCCTGGCCGCATTTATGTGGAGAAGACACCTGAACAGTGCGTCTTCACCCACCACCACTCACTGCAGGTTAAAACAGACGGCTGATGTGACTAGTACTCAAGTGGGTGTCTGGATGGAGGACAAGTGTGCGGTGGAGATGGGAAAAGGGGGTCTATATAATGGAAGCAAGTCTCGCAGAGTGAGGAAGGAAAAAAAATTGTATTTGACTGAGCATTTAAATAAAAACAAACTCTTCGGACTACAGGGGTTCATCTCGTAAAAGAACTTGACTCAATCTGTCTTTGTTATTAGTTTTTGTTCATCTGGACCGTTGCTAAATCCACCATTAGCCCATTTGTTTGGCCCATTCTCTACAAATTTATTGTGGGAAATTTGGAGGGCTCATCATATAAAAGTCTTGGTGCCTAGCCCAACAAATTTTGACCCTACATATATATATATCAAATTAAGAGTAATCTATATATCCATATGTATAATAATAGGTAAAGCAGAGAGAAAACCCAATTAAATTTCAGATTAAAATTCAATTAGAGTCTAATTTTGTGTCATGTGTCTCATCTAATTTAAATTTTAGAATTTTGTGCCAAGTGAGTTAATTTAGTGTAAAAATTGAATTTCAATTAGAGTTTAATTTTGCACCACGTGTCCCATCTAATCTAAATTTTTTAAATTTTTGTGCAAAATTAATTAATTTAGTGTAGAAAACGAGGAGTCCAATATAATAAATCATAAAAAACATAATCATATAACTAAAAAAAATTCAAATTTAGAAGTCATATATATATATATATATATACATATATTAATAGGTAAAACTTAGAGAAAATTGAATTTGAATTTGAAATTATAATCCAATTTTGTGCAATGTGTCTAAATTTATGTGGGAATAATAGATGAAGCTGAAAGAAACTCAAATTAAAATTTCAAATTAGAGTTCCAATTTTGCGCCATGTGTCCTAAATTATTTATTCTTAAAGAGTTTTATTTCTTAATTTTAGAATCAAATATGGGACCACATCATAAATATTCATCCAAATGAGTTATTAAGTACCAAAATCAAATAATCTAGAATAAATAAATCGTAAAAAAAAATGATTCCCAATAACTATAAAAAAAAATGGACAATTTATATTTTATACCTAATAATATTCTTACAAATTTTTTTAAAGAATTAACGAAATATAAAAATAACTATTAATAGTGTTAACGTATATAGTGTTATGGGCTTTAGGCCCAGCTAGTTTACTTGTACTACACTTTACTTGTACCGCACACATATGCCTCCTATATAAAGGCATCAAATGTATATTCCTTGATCAAGAAATATACATGTGATGCCTTTATATAGGAGGCATATGTGTGCGGTACAAGTAAAGTGTAGTACAAGTAAACTAGCTGGGCCTAAAGTCCATAACACTATATACATTAAGAAATAGTATTTAAATTATATATATAGAAATTATATTATACACCTTATTATATATTTTTAAGTGTATCCACGCATATGT
This sequence comes from Quercus gilva, assembly GCA_023621385.1. Classification (NCBI taxonomy): domain Eukaryota; kingdom Viridiplantae; phylum Streptophyta; class Magnoliopsida; order Fagales; family Fagaceae; genus Quercus; species Quercus gilva. The sequence goes on along the minus strand of CM042476.1, from coordinate 43,164,657 downwards.
ATGGGGTTACAAGCTAATAATAAATAATAACGCAAACCCATGACTACAGAAGGATGTGTAGAAATTACAATACAAACCAAGATTAAGTATATTTATTAATTTTCAAATATACTGTTACTATTTTGAGCATGAATGACCTCTTTGTTTTGTGTTCTGCATTTTTATTTTTAGAAATTATAATACAAATCAAGATTAAAGCTATTTATTAATTTTCAAATGTTCTATTACTATTTTGAGCACGAATGCTCTCTTTGTTTTGTGTTCTGCATTCTTATTTTTAAAATGTAAAATGACACTACGACACATGTAGATGTGACACATGTAGAAGTGTCTCGAGCTTGACACAGGTGTGGCACTCCAAATAAAAGTGCCAGTGCTTGCAGTTTATAATAGAACATTTTAAGTTTTAACATTCCTCTTAAATACGGTGCCGTATCACATACGCTAACAAAACCCTGTAGCAAAAGTTACGGCCATTGAACAGAGAGAGAGAGAAGCCAATTTATACCCACCCAGAAACGATGAGACAGAGCCTCAGCAGAACCAGAAGTCGAGAGAGTTCCCCGATGATGATGATGATGAGAAGATGAAACCAAGAAATTGGGATCATGCCCACAACCAGCCTGTGCCGAGAGCCGAACCACCAGAGCCAGCTGCAGCTGGTAGCTCTCCTCCGTATGCTGTGCCCACTTCCTAAACGGCTCCGTCGCCTTGTACTCACCGCCACCGCCACCGCCCGACGACACCTCCATTTCCGAATTACTCTTACAATTCTCTCCATCGCCGTAATACATTTTTTTTTTCTTTCTGGAATTTGGTTCAGATGATTTTTTTTTTTTTTTTTTTTTTTTTTTTGAGTGTAAGTGAATGGAAGAGTGCAGAGAGAAATAATAGGGAGATATTGGGTGGGGTCCACTTGGGTATAATATATAAAATTGGACTTTTAACGCTACCTTGTGTCCGACGCTGACAGTGAAACTAGAAACTATTTAAACTTCCTGTACATATATTTTTTTTTATTGTGAATTTTAAAAATTTAATTGTTAAAATTTTATATTGTTTATATTCTTAACATGCATATTAAATTTTGTTTAAAATTAATGTTATTTACTATTTGATCAATAAATTTATTTTTTATACACAATTTTAGATCATAAAAAATTAAAATTTTAACATTTGTTTAATGACAAAGTAAATGATCTTTGATCTTCTTAAATTTTATAAGCACAGATGATATAATAAGAACATGTAATATAATAGCTAAATTTTCAAAATTCATATTTAATATAAATATATATGAAGAGTTGGTACAATTTCTTTCCAAACTAATTTAAAAGAAAACTTTGTTTATTGGCAGAGGGTGCGGTCCTAAAGAATAAATGTATGAAAAATGTTAAGACCATAATTTTTTTATAACTTAGTCACGTGGCAGGTCTTGAATAGTTAAATAAAAATAGTAAATTTATAACTCTACACTCACAACTTGCCATATAACAAAATTGTGATAAAAAAAATATAATTCTAACATTACTATGAACATATAAACAAAAGGAGAAGAATTTTCAGACTTGTCACGTGACCAAATTATGACAAGGTTATGGTCCTACCATTTTTTTTTTTTTTTTTTTACAAGATTATGGTCCTACCGTTACTCCGTAAAACAGGAAAGAGGGCACATTACTTTACTTTAATGAGAAGAGAGTTTGGTAGGGGCTCGCATTAACGAATCAATGAATGTAACAGGAGCCTAAATTCAATGAATGTGACTCATTATAGAATAATTGTTAACAGATTTCTGACGTTGACATTTTTGGTAACGTGGAGTAACTTTTTGGTAAGTACATGAGTAATTTATGAGAAAATCTATAAATTCACACAAATTTTGACAAAAAGATTGACCCACCTGATGTGACAAATTATTAGTGAGAAAATCTATATACGTCCAAAATTTGACAAAAAGATTGGCCATCGATAAATAATTAGTGTTGGTGTAAAAAGATTATGTGGATCTAGATAAAATGAAATTTTTTTAATTTTTTTAAAAGTGTGTTAAAGTAAATTTATATTTAAAAAAAAATAAAAAAAGGTCAAAAAAAAAAAAAAAGATGTTTTAAAAAATTATAAATAAAAGCTAAAAATTAAAAAGCTAGCTTCCAAACACACATGATGTGGCAGAGTGTGGGTTTGGATAGTGGGTTTTGTTGAGTTACGTTTTGCACCTGCGTTTTCATTTTTTTTTTTTTTTTTTCTTTCTTGCCGCATTGTTTGACTTTTGAGGGACAAAAATTACTGTGCATGAATAGTGAGGCACTGTTCACGCACTGTTCATACAATAAAAAATATTAAAAATAGGTCTCACGATATTTTTTATTCATTTAAAAATTATTTTGCTACAGTATTTTCAGCAACAATCAGTTTCCAGTAACTTTTAGCAACAATAAGCTGTATCCAAACAGACCTAGATTATTAGTTGTAGGTAAAAAGTTTGTATTAGTAGTGAATCTTAATGAGAACCAGTGAAATACATGTTGATATGGCAGATTAATAATGATAGGTAAAAAATTGATGTTATAACCCATGAAAGTTTGTCAATTCAACATATGTGAAAAAATAGATAAAATTGGGCTCCAAACATGTTTAGTCCTTATCACTTAACTCGACCAATTAAGTGAGTCATATGCATTGAACATAACGAAACATGTGTCATCTTTCTGTTAGTGGAGCCAAATATTTTTTGCTAAAAAAAATTGTCAATTTTTTTATGTATGCAACATTACTCGTAGTATATTGGTGTTGTGTACTCCCTTTTCTAATTAGTTAAATTTATGGTAGAATTCACTATTAATATTAATATAAAAGGATGCATGGAATACTTTCTAGTCATTGAACTTCAAGGTACTTAATACAATTTTTTTTTTTGGTATTATGATTTGTAATTGTACCTATGGATTGAGAAAAATAACAAAAACTACAAGATCAAAAAAAAATTGTATTCAATGCAAAAGATTTTTTTATAAAAAAAAAAAAAAAAAAAGAAATAAGCCAATCGGCATAAAAATGTTATAATTTAACTTTTTCAATATTTTGGTGCACTGTTGAAGCTATTTTAGAGATTATAAAATTAGTGGTAATTTCAATAATATTTTCTTTAACGTGTATTTAGGTGTTGGGCGTGGCCTAAAATCCAAATCAAACTAAAAATGTTTTTAGTTGACTAGGAAAATGTTTTGTTGCTTACCTAGGAAAGATGCATGGCAATTTTGGTACTTAAAAACCATCGAGGGGTGTAGTTCAATAGTAGGAAGCTCTTGTTACCCCATCACACATACTTATATGAGTTGTGGGGTTCAAGTAGTAATACGCTCTATTGTTACTTAAGTAATACCCGTGGTATTATACATTGCCGTCATAAAACGCGGGTCAACAAGTCCACACCAAGAACCTCTTTTTTAATTCAGCCAAAAAAAATTGGGAAAATCCATACTTAAAAGAGCCTAAATTACTACCAAAAGCTGGCTTTGGCACTTAACGGTCGAAACTCGAAGCAGACTTTTGGAAAGAAAAAAAAAAGCACTTATATCAATGGGAAAGCTAGGATTTGATTTCTAGATGGACAAAAAATTACAAGGTGTACACACGTGACAGATGCGAGTACTTTATATCAATTTGAAGAATAAAAATCTATGTAAACACTAAAGGGATATAATCAAAGAAAATCCACAAAAATAAATCACATATTCGCTACATGTCAAGGATTTGTTTACGCATGAATAATCTTTTTGTTTTGTGTTTAAATTTATAAAGTTATGGCGTAATTGCACTTTTAGTCCCTACATTTTAGACTTTTTCCATTTTAGTCCCTACATTTTATTTTTTCCACTTTTAGTCCCTAAAACCAATTTACGCGTCTCATTTTCGTCCTTTCCGTCAGTCAACCGACGGAAATAGCTGAGGTGGCAGCCGGAGCAATTAAAATATTATAAAAAATGCCACATCACCATGACACATCAGCATATAAATTTAAAAAATTAATTTATTAATTTTAACTAGATTAAAAAAATAAAAACATAATTAAAAACAATAAAATCAAACCTAAACCCAGAAAATCAAACCAAGAACACAAATTCAAAATTAAAAACAATAAAATCAAATGCCTATGAACACAATAACACAAACCCAGAAAATCAAACCCAAGAACAAGACCCAGTTTATTTCAAACAATCAAACTCAAAATCAACCCAGAAACCTCAAACAAAACCTCTATACCACACCCCACTTTCCCCAAAAAAACAAACAAACAACAATAACTACTACCTTCATGGTAAACTGATTCCTCAGTGTTACTGTTGCTGGTAGTTGCCTGCAGGTTAAGTCCTCCCCTCAAAGTGCTAAGAAATTCGCTATGATTCTGCATATATATCAATAACATTCCATCAACAGAGTGAGATACAAAGATATAAATCAGCAGAACAAATTTAAACAATTGAAAGAATTTAAGTCACTGTTTATATTTCTTCTAATAATGTGAAGAAATCACGTGTCTAATTAAAAATTTTTGGATAGGAAAAAAATAGAACTGAGTAGAAGAAAAAAAAAAAAAGATGAGAGTAGAGATGACTACCACTGAGTTTTGTGACATGTTGCACAATTTCTGTTTTAAAATAAGGTCCGAATTTTGAGCCAAACTTTATTTTTTGCCTTAATTGGTTCTGCACAAGAAGTCAAATATCAATGAATTAAATATTATAACCCTCAAAAGCACAAAGAAGAGGAAGAGGATTTGATTGTATGAAAAATTAGAATTAACATATACATATATTTTACCTATTGCATACTGCAGGTACCAATCCACATCTAAATATGGAATATGAGCAATCTTAGGCCAATCTTCACCCGTCTGTCTCTGACATCTTTGTCGTAAATGAGGACAATTAGCAATTGTAAGGCATTGTAAAGCAGAGAGATGGCGAATCCCTTGAGGCAATGATCTCATATTGGGGCAACGGCTAATTTCAAGCTTTTGTAGTGATGTGAGGTTGCCTATCCACTCGGGTAAAGCCACCAAATTAGGACAATTTTCAATGTTAAGATATTGTAAAGAGGTGAGATGGCGCATTCCATCAGGCAATGATGTCAAATTGGGGTATTCGTCAATTTTAAACTTTTGTAGTAATATGAGATTACCTATCCCCTCTGGTAAAGCAATCAAATTAGGACAATTTTCAATCTCCAAATCTAGTAAAGAGGTGAGATAACAAATCTCTCGAGGCAATGATATCAAATTGGGCCATTTGCTAATGTTAAGCTCTTGAAGTGATTTGAGGTTACCTATCCACTCTGGTAAAGCTGTCAAATTAGGACAATCACGAATTTGGAGTTTTTGAAGAGTGGTAATATGTTGAAGTCCATTTGGTAGAGACAGCAGTTTTGGAAGTCCAGTAAAATAGAGTGAACTAAGGCTCCTAAGGCCTTGCCATTGCATACCATCATCTTCATCATTTGGCAAAACAAGCTCGTTACAATCCCAAATTTTCATATCTTGAAGCGAGGTGAGATGTTGAATGCCTCCACCAGGGAAAGACCTAAGTCCATTACAGTTGAAAATGGAAAGTCTCCGAAGTGAAACAAGATTTCGTAGCCATGTAGCTGGAAGTGATTCTAAATCATTAACCCATTCTAACTGCAAAGTCTCTAATTCAGAAAGAGAGGAGGTTGAGAATGCCGTTGATGGGTTTTGTGTTACTACCATATCCATTGTTTGTTGCAATACTTTGGAGCTAACTTCAGTCAATGTCAACCCTTCTTTGAGATACGGAAATAGTGGCATGCAAGTCAGGTTCGGGCAAAAACTAATTTCTAATTCCGAAAGATGAGGAAATGATGGTATTAACAAATGCTCTGGTTGAGTGTTATAATCTATCCTCCACCATCCTTTCACATTGGGGCAATTCGATAATGTGAGAGTAATTAAGGATGGGAAAAACAATGTTTTCGAGGAAGACAACGATGAAGTAAAGGATAGACTAATAGTGTCTTCTGATATGTATTCTAGTTCTCCCATATCTACAAAACTGAGAGACTTGAGAAAAGGCAGTTGATATAACGGTGGGAAGTGATGGCATTTGTGAGTATGCCAAAATTCCAAATTGACAAGATTAGTGAGCGAAGAGATCCAACTTGGAATTGTCATACCCATGTAAGACCATAACTCCAATGCTTTAAGATTTGGATGTGGTTGGAGCCATTTCAATGCAATTTCATCACAATATGTGGTTTCTCCATTCCGTAATTGATCCCAGCGTAAAATCAATTGTTGAAGATGTTGTTTCTCCTTCATATTTGCAGCTTGACATTCCAGCATGTCCTCTTTTTCATGTCCTAGATATCCAATCCATAAGCATCCTCCCAAATTGCTCAACTCTTTCAATTCACTTAGCCCACAACTAGACCTAGCTCTAGAACCTACCTTACTTACAACAAACTGTGGTAGTATCTCAAGAGAAGTTAATTGTCCTAGTCCATGGGGCATATGAGTCAATTTTAAACAATTAGTAACATCTAGATGCCTAAGATTGACCAATTTTTTAGTGTCCATGGGTAATTCCGTAAGAGATCCACAATTATTAAGTTTTAAGGTCTGCAAATTATGTAGCCTAGTAATGGAATTAGGGAGAATTTTAATATCATGATTTTCAGATACATCAAGATATCTTAAATGTTTCAACTCTCCGATTGAACTTGGCAATGCACGTAGTCGTAGATTGCTTAAATCCAATGCGCGCAAATACTTAAGATTTGAAACAAGTGCATCACAAGTTAAATTACCCAAATTCCCCCCTACACTAGATGCAAGAATTGTTCGCATCTTCCTTCCACTAAGCATGGTGATTGGATCCATAAGATTAAATGATAGATGACGAACTTTTTCACCAATGTTTTCCCCACTTGAATTTAATGCAATACTTTCCATCCTGGACACCGAAGTTGCAAGATCATGCATGAGATTATGCATTTTGCACCATATAATATTTCCATGTTCATCTTTTCCTATATCTTGGAAAAATGACCTCCAAAGTAACACCATAAAGTACTCTCTACCAACATCCTCCACACGTTGCTTTGGATCTGATAATTTAATAAAACCTTGTGCTGCCCAAAGATCAATTAGTGTCTTTACTTGAATCTTGTAATCTTTGGGAAATAAACTACAATAAGCAAAGCATTGCTTTAAGTATGGGGGTAGATGATTATAACTCAACTTAAGTGTTGATGAGATATCATTTTCTTCTTGAGCGATTTTTGAGAGTTCATAATTTTTAAAAGATCGCCACTCATTTTCTGAAGTCTTGGAGCGTAGTAAGCTTGCTATTGTTCTTATAACAAGAGGTACCCCAGCACAGTTATTCATAATGTCCTCTCCTAGGCTTACAAGGGCTTGGTTCTCTGGTTCTTGGCCTCGTTCAAATGCTATTTTTACAAATAAACTCCAAGCCTTTTTTTTAGTCAGGCCTTTTAGAGGATAACGTGAAGTTGTGCCTATTATCATTGCTACCTTTTCAGATCGTGTAGTTACTATTATCTTACTTCCCCTTGCACCAACCATTAACAAATTTTTCAAGAGAAACCATTTATTATTATCCTCATTCCACACATCATCCAAGACAAGCAAATATTTTTTTCCATTAAGTTTTTCTCGAAGTTGTGTTTGCAAGATTTCAAGGCTTTCTTTAAGCTTCTCATCGATCAAATGTTCTAAAATTGCTTTAACAATTTGTTTTACATCAAAGTTACTAGAGACACAAATCCAAAGTTTCAACTCAAACGTTTTATTAACAATCTTATCATTGTAAATGAGTTGAGCTAGTGTGGTCTTCCCTAGCCCAGCCATTCCAACTATCGAAATAATTGAAACATTTTCTACAACAGTATTATCCAAAAGACATTCTACAATTGCATTTTTGTCATCTTCTCTCCCAACAACTTCTTCTTCTGGCACAAAAGAATAAGTTTCTCTTTCCCTATTAATCATTTGAGGCTCAGTGGGGCTTTCCATAAAGTGGAACTTGGTCCTATCATCTGCAATGCCATTTAATTTCTTCCTAATGGCCCTGATTTTATGACCCATCTTAGGACTAAAAACAAGCTGGTTTGAACTTGAGTAGAAAATACATACCTCCTTTGTCATCACATCTCCAACCATCACTTTGTGCCTCAAAACTTCAGTGGAGAAGTCATCTAACAAGTCATCTGCATCATGAATGACATCTTTGAGCTTTCTAAGCCAGTCTTTGATCTCATGGTTATGAGAACTCCGCTTTTCTGCATCTAGAATCACAGCTTGGATGGTGGAAACCGTATTCGTTAGATTTTCAAGCTCAGCTTTGACACCCAAGGACAACTGAATCTCTTGGAGAGTTAAAGAAGTCAGCACTTCAAGGACTCTGCCTGCAAGTTCGAATAAAACTCCTTCAGCCATTTCTTTTTTCTTTTTTCCGGAATACTAGATGGATTTGTTTGTGGAATACTGAAAATGATGACTGATGAGAGGTAGGCGCACTGTTACAATTGTTTCTAAAAATATGAGGACGTCGTGAACCAATGGCTGCTAGCTAGATATCAGTCATTGACTTACTGGCTAAAAATTTTCAAGAAGATTTTATTTCAAAAAATATATATTTTATATCTAAAATATTAGAATTCTTAAAGAGCTCGCATCAATTGGTACATTTTTTTTTTTTGTCTATTTTAGTATAAGAATATATTTTTTTATATTTTACACAATTATTGTTCAAAATACTCTACTTTGATGCTATTTTACACAAGTTTGACTAAATTAATTTGGGTGATTTTGGAGATAAATGTGCAAAAATGATATCTTATGTTATTTTGCATTCAATTATATGAGTGCTCTAATATTTTTTCTATTTAAATAATTAATTAACAAATAAATTATAATACAAGTTTGATCCCACTTTAGCCGTGAAAAAATATTATTTGATCCGATGTACTTTTGGAAGTGGAAGAGTATTATTATCTCTTTTAAAGAGATGAATATATATATTAAAAAAAAAAAAAAGTTAAAAATGCATTTGTTGTGACCTTGTCAAATTTACGGTAGAAATTTGACTTTTTTGAGTGTTGAGAAATTCAATTAATCGAATTTTGGATGAGATTAAGCAAAAGTACATTTTCTAATAGAATTTATTGTTAAGAGTTGCACCACCTGATATTTAAGACATTTGTGAATGTTAAGAGATTGTTTCTAATTGTTTTCTAACAATTATAATACTTTATTTGTGACATTTTGTGGTCTATATATATTGTTTAAACTCTCGAGTTTCAGTTAGCTCAACTGATAAAGTCCGTTTAAAAAAATTTCATTGTAAATATTTTATGTCATAGGTTGAAATTCTATCGTATTAAAAAAAATTAAAATTAAAAAAAAAAAAAACACTCTCATTGTAAATATAATTAGATGGAAGATTTATTTTCATAAACACTAAAAACCATGTGGGTATCTCCATGATTACTATTTGTGGAATGTAATATACTTGGTTGTATCATAAGGACAAATTTTCAATATCTCATTAGCAATCCAAAAATTTCACTTTGCCTTTAATCATTAAAAAAATCTTATTATAAATATTGGATGGAAGATTGATTTCTCTTATTAAATTCAAAAATTTCAGAAACTCTAAAAATCATGCGGGTATCTCTAAAATTGTTGTTGTAGAACTAAATAAGCTTGGTTGTAGCAAGAAGAAAAATTTTTAGTAACTCAATAGCAATTCTTGTGAGGGGACAAATGTTGTCTAAGTCAGTGGTTTCATCGTGTCTTTAAGCCATCTATGTTTCTTTGTATGTTTATTGAACTTTTACTTGTTCCATTCATTATTTACCCCTTTTGATCTCCAACAGTTTTGTGGTAAAAAAAGATGCTCCAATTATTTCAAAAATCAATATAATTTGTTATCAAGCTGGTGAAAACCCCTGTTGGTGTGTACTGGAAATAAGTAATTTTGATAATTGGTGCGTAAATGTTTTCCATAGAGTGAGAAACTTTGTAGTCTACTCCTTTGCTCGAGACCTCCTCCTTTTCTTTTACGAGTGGACCCTTTTCTCATCTTCGATCTACTTAATTCTATGTTTGGAACAACAGATAGGGAGGATTAGAGTGATCTTTTTTTTTTTTTTTTTTTTTTTTTTTCAGTCTTTATTTTATTTTATTTTTAATCTTCCTTAAAAATTCATGTTTATTAAGCCAACCCACCACCCCCCCCCCCCCCCCCCCCCCCCAAAAAAAAAAAGAAAAAAAAGAGAGAGTAAGTTGTCAAGCCAAGATATGTGATAGTAATATGAACAAAATTAATTGAGAAAAACATTGATTTCATTGCATATTAGTTTCCAGATATGATAACAAGAATGTTACTTGAAAATTACTAACTTCAATGAATTTTTTTATTTATATAAATTAGTATGAAATTTGAGTCACATGATGGCTAAACTATATTGTTAGAGTTGACCCACCGACCTCTCATATAAAATAGGTTTGTTAATTTTTTATGATTATTAAGATGACAACTGTAATTTTATTTATTTTTTTGCATAAAAATAATATTTTTAATAATAATAGCTTGATGTTACACTATAATCGCAATATATTACCATAATAAATTGGGAAAAATTTTATAAATTTATCATGCACATATATAGCATTATTAGTTTTTATTTATAGGTAATAATACAGTTACAAACTATTTTACAAACTATTGATGTGACAAATACTTATTAATTCTAATATGGGTCCATCACTAACATCACATTTATGTTTATTAATGATTATTTGAAAATTACTAAAGCCACATTAGCAGTTTGTAAAAATATTATAAAATAGTTTATGTCTGTAACATTATTCTATTTATTTTGTATTTCAAAACCAGGTCAATTGCCCAAAATAATTGAGTGTTCCTCGATATTACTCAGCAATTGCACGAAGCTTGCAAAGTTGGTAACTTTATTGTCTGTTGTTGGTCCCTCATTTTAAAGTTTATTGTCTTCATCTTCTACGACTTTATTGTTTCAGTCGTCGGAAAAATGCTTGACAATTTCTCCCTTATTCTGAATCTTAATCATCGTGGGGAAGGTCTTTACTAAAGAAAGAATACTTGGGAGGATTTATTTATTAGGAGAAAATTCGCCGTAGTTTTTTCATATTGTGTTGTGTCCGGTAAATATTTTTAGTTTTTAGTTTTTACTCTAAAAAAAAAAACAAAAATCCATTCATCCAGCACATCTTTTAGCGTAAGTGTAAACACTTCATTTTGTACCTGGTTAATAAAATTTAGTCATTGGTTCCAATGATAAACTTGACATATTTACAAAAGGTAATTGAAGTTATTTTGATAGTTTAAGTAATCATAACTTAAAAGTACTCAAATCGTTTTGAAAACGATGCTGAAAAAATGATATTTGCTCACTGTTTTGACCATACCTTTTGATCCACAATGAATTTTTGAGTGGGATTTATTTTATTAAAAAGTAGACATTCTAGGCTTCAATTTAAACATATATTTTGCCTAATTTAGATTTATATTTAGTGAGTTATAACTGTTTGAAGTCAGGCCATCAAAGTTTTCAAAATTTGGGTTTTTGGGGAAGCATGCGTAAGCATGCCCCGACCATGCGTACACAGGGTCATTTCTAGAACCTTAAAATTTCCTTTTATAGGGCCTAAAGCTTCCCTCTTTGATGAGGCCTGGCCCTTAGACCCTTAGGAACATCCAAAACCCTCTAAATGAGTCTGAAAACCCTAATTTAAACATATAAATACAACCTTATGCCTCCAAACTCAAACCCTAGCTAGAAAAAGTAGATTTTTGACCTAAACTCTTCCAAAAACTCTTTCTTTTCTCTGCATCTTCTGCACTCACAGATTATGAACGTTTTTGGCTCTTCAAAAACCTCTCTCTATTACTCATTAGAGCAAAAACTATTGATCTCATTCCAGGATACAATTTTTAAACATTCTTTCTAAAGCTTTTCAAGAACGTCTTTTTATTTTGAGTTGTGATTACCTATAAACTATTGAATTCTTTGATTTCCTTGATATCACATTGAATCTTGTTGTGTAGGCACTGAGAGACCAGTTAAATATCCACCAAGTTGTGTTCCATAAGCAAGGTAAATCTCACTTTATGGCTCTTCCTTAATTTGGATCTTTTATAACTTGTGTTCTTGTTTGATTTATTTGTTATTTATGTTTAGAAATATGATTTGATTTTGTTTGATTTTGATTTGTTATGTCTCACCGTATTTTAAATGAAGAGTTGGATAAATTTATTAGAAGCATGCTAGGTTTTATTTGATTGTTGTTTGTTGCTTGCTTTAAAACTGTGTTTCTAGGAGTGTATGCGTGTGCATGCTTTATGTATGTGTACACATACTTGAGGCATGCGTACGCATACTTCATGTATACGCACGCATACTTGTGCCCAGAAATGTAGATTTACGGTTCTTGCTATTTTGATTAGTTTTAATCACATGTTTAGGTCTTGCTAAGTCTAATTATCACGTGTTTAGCATTAGGGTTAGTAGAATAACTTGTTTCACATGCTTGGATTGATAGATTAATAATTAGGGTTTATGCTTGATGATGAATGCCTTATTAATGTCATTGGCTTGTCATATACTTGCTACCCTTGGATATAAATGTGTTAAATGAATGGTATGGTTTTAATGCTATGGATAAGTGTGGGACATTTTTCATGTTTGGATATTAAATGCATGTTAGTGTGTGTGAGTTTAGAATAACATATTAGAGGACCCTTTAATGGGCTTAGGATTTGGAACACCTTCCCATCCCCATATCTAAACTCCGGACATGTGCTCTAGTAAAGATTAGTCATTCCATAAAGGCGTTATATTTTTGGTTCTTAAACCTAATCTAAATGACGACTCCATTTACACCCTCTGTCATGTCCACCCTGGGTCAAGGCATACTTCCCACGGATTTGGGAAACCCAAACTCGTCATAGGCGCTTGTGCCCACAGTAAGTATCTTCAGTCTAGCTACAATATCCCTCCATGTGCCACATCTGTATAATACATTAGGCTTTCTAATTAAATTCAATAGCAGTTTATCATGACCAATTAAATACAAACAATGTTATCATTTTTTTTGGGTTGTCATAGTGGGGTGGGGGGCTTGTGTGTGAGGGTTTCACGAATGAAGAATTAGTGTTTCACAAATAGAGGGAGTGAGGGTCAACTAAGGGAGTGAGGGCTAATTTTGGCCTTTTAAATAAAATAATTTTAGTACAATTCAAATACCACATCATCACTTTGTCAAGCCACATAAGACATAAGTTAACGGAAACAGACAAACGAACGAAAATCAGAACGTTTGGCAAAGTTTAGGGACGAAAATAGAATGTCTGAAACTTCAGGGATGAAAAACAAATTTTTGTAATAGTTTAGGGATGAAAATGATATTTTACCCAAAAAACAATGATATTTCTTAGAAGAGTAGTGTTTTAAGTACTACAAGTTTTACTATGTTGATCTTACCAATCAGGAAATTCAAATATTCAGTTTTGAGTTGTTGAAATCCACCAACCGCATTTATTGTCACATCAGTTTGTAAGTTTTATATAATAAAATTTGTAGTACCTTTAAGATTTTCATTCCTTAGAAAAATTCTATCACCACATACTTTTACACACACTCTACCACAATTTTCTTATGTGGTAAATTGTGATTAGCTGTCTGTCACTGTCACATGATCCCACCATTTTTTTTCTCCACACTCAGTCTGCCACATAGAACAGTTGTGACAAAATGTGTGTGAAAATATGTGGTATTAAAATTATTCTATTTCTTACAAAAGAGAGATAATCTAGGATCACAAATTTTTTTTTACACAACTCTAATGTAGCAGATCATGAGGGTTAAAGAAAAAATGATTATGTGAAAGTAATAAGTGTCCACTCAATTTATCACAAAGAATCCCCAATAAAGTTGCTATATTGACTAAAAAGTCAATTTAGCAACCAACACTCTCAAAATGCCTTGAACAGCAAAGGAGGTAAACTCAAAATAATTTGAGTATCAGCTACATAGTGAGCTACTATCTATAGCTTAAAACTTAAAACAAAAAAAATAATTTTTTAATGTGTGGTGTTAAAAAAATAGTATTATAATATGTTGATAGTTGTAATTGTTATTTATTGTGTTTGATATATTATTTTATTGTGTTGTTTATATTATTTTAATATGTTGAATGTTAAAATAAAACATTAAATGTTGGGTGTATTATAAGCGTGGTGTTAAAATAGATAAAGTAGTGTTTTAAGTTTCTAAAAGCTATATTTTTAGCTCTCTTTCTGTGAATGTTCTACATTGCGGGCAAAAAGGTTTGTGTAAAATAGACTCTATCATGTGACTATAATTGAATTGTAAGCCATGAGACACATGGCTCCTACCTCGACTCGTTGTATGACTATAATTGAATTGTAAGCCATCAGACCCATGACTCCTACCTCGACTCGTTGTGCTACATATAGCTCAATACATAATTGAATTGTAAACCATCAGAACCATGACTCCTACCTCGACTTGTTGTGCTATATATAGCTCGATAGTCTCTCCGTCGTTGTTACTTAGTAGACCGGCCTTGGACACTAATTGCTGCTATGTTTATGTATTTTTTAACCATTTTTTTAAGGCTGTGTAAGTGAAATGATGATGAGATGCAATTTTGATTTTTTATTATAACAGGAGGGTTAAGATTGTGTGCATTGGAAATTGTTGAAAAGAGTTTTATTTTTTATTTTTATCTATAATAAAATCACTTTTAATTTTTTGTAACACATTTAATATAAGACTTACCAAAAACTATATATCTTTCAATAAACACTATACCAATAAGCTATAAAAATAAATAAAAAAAATTCCCAAAAGCGTTCTTAAACTATGCTTGGTTCTAAAGTTGATCCAAATTGTGATTAGTGCAAAATCTTTTTCACATGGGATCACCTCTAACATAATTTTTGTTATACACTATTCATTTTTAATTTTCATGATCAAGGGCAAATTTTCATGATCAAAAGCAAAGACTCCAACATAAATATTGTTATTCTCCTTTTTTTTTTCTTTTTTTTTTCTTTATATATATATATATATATATATAGGGAGATGGCGGGGGAGAGGGGAAGATGGGGTTGAAACCATAAATGGGGCAACACAAATCGTTGGGCAATCACTTGAAGACCATTCTCCTTCCAAATATTAATTTCACTTAAAATTGAAAAGTCTCAAATAAAATATGAAGCAAAAGAAAATATTATAAGACATTTCAAATACTCAGTAAGCCCAAATGAAGCACATATCTACAAATACATACATACAAATGGACTTGGTACTCTGGTTCTATCAAAGATCCAATACACCATTATCAAGCCATAAGTCACACAATTTTTCCACAAGCAATGACATTCGTAACTTGAAGATACATTAACAAAGATCATTTCTAGGGCTTGACAAAATCTTCTCAGTTAGGACATGTCTCCTACATTAAACGACCTACAAACTCAACAAAAACAGATTATCAATGGTCCTTACTAGCCAAATGAACAAATAGGGGTTTCTAAATTAAAGATAATTAACATCAAACTTTAAATAAAGTCCTACCTTGGGAATTAAGATATGCAAGCTCTTATGCCTATGCCAATAAAAGAATTTGCTAATCTATTTCCCACTGCTATTAACCATCAACTTGTTCCTCCTCACAATAATTTCTGATTTTCTCAATTAATTCCCTCTTCAACCAAAGAACACCTTAGAGTAAGGCATGTGACAAGGATGACATTTTCACGCCACTAGATGCCTCCATTTCAATACAACATTATTAGGGAGTGTAAGCTAGTTAATTTGCACAAGATTTCACCATTTCAAGTCCATGCAGGCAATCCTTTTTTTTTTGGGGGGGGGGGGGGTGGTCCTTTTCCCCCTTTCGAAAAATGTTTGTCAAGGAACTTTTGAAGACAAAAAGATACTAAACACTAAAGAAAGAAAATAGTTGTCTCCATAGATATAATTAGTGGGTTTATTTTACAAAGAATCCTATAGAATGTCAACAAGAAAGAAAGAAAATAGTTGTATCCATAGATATAATTAGTGGGTTTATTTTACAAAGAATCCTAACCAGTGCAGCTAATAACCTTCCATCATATAAATTTATATAAAACTAAGAAGAAGAAAAAAAATTTAAACTAGCATCAAATAAGCACATTCACAATTAATTGTGGAAGTGATGCAAGACCATCTGCAGTAGTACTTTTTGTAACAAAATTTCCAGTAACTTTTGTAACAATTAGGGGTAGGCCTGTCCACGGGTCGGTCCAGGTCGGGTTTGTGCCCAACCCGGAACTGACTCGACCAGATCAGATGGCCAGAAATTCAACGCACCGCTGACCGGCATGGTTGATTGGATAGGGCGGATCGGACCTTCAACGGACAGCGGTCGGTTCGGTTGGAGTTGGAGATTTGAAAATTGGCCAAAATTAGGCGATTTAACGGCGAAATTTCGGTGATATTTTCACCTGATTTTCTTCGAATTAGTCGAAATCTCATCAGATTCGACCAGATCTCGCCAAATCCAGTGAAGATTCCATGGATCTAGCTGAGATCTCGTCGGAAATGGCTGAGATCTTGATTCAATTAGGTTTCTTCGGGTTTTGGAGAGAAAACCCGCCGGCCGACTCACGGTTTTCGGGTTCTGGAGGCCGAGACTCGCCGCCGATCGCCGGAATAGTCGAATCGGCCGGTTTCGGATTGATCGCCGGTCAGGTCCTCCGGGTGGGTCAGGTCTCGAATGGGTCTGGACAAGCCTAATTAGGGGGACCTCTCCACACCAAACATCAAACCAAAACCAGGTGCAACAACCATTCCCTGCCACTAGTTAGTTCCTAGGTTCTTTTGTGACAATTAGCAAAATTGACAACTTTTTTGGAACAAAGTTAGTTAGGAGGCTGTTAGTTAATAGTTACTAATCAACCAATTAATTAGCTTGGCTTGCACAATGTACAATCATCTTTTTTTCTGATAAGAATTCACTAAGATATATATATATATATATATATATTAATTTGACTCAATTAAGGCGTAAAATTTAAATATATATATATATATATTAATTTGAAATTTTAATAATATCATTTCATTTTACAAAAAAATAAATAAATAAATAAATAATTCTAAAATTTAAAAATTAAATCAACTAAAATTAAATTGTAAAAAGAATTTTAAATAGAGAAGAAGGAAATATAGATAAACAAAATTTGGGAAAGCCCTTCTATTGAATCCTTCAATTCTCTTTGATTTTAACTCAATGTGAGACATATGTGGCATTTATTTGATTTTTAAGTGCCATATTTCTTACATTTATATAAAAATCATAGTATGAAATTAGAGGATTTAATGGGAATGGATCTTATCCCTAAAATTTCACCTGAACAAAATAAAATTTTTCACATTCCTCCACTTTCTCACCAATCGAACAGCTTAGATTTATTAAAAAAAAATTTTAAAAAAATTATTGCCATTTGATGACCTGCTAGAGCATTCCCCTCTAACAAACTTTGCCAGCACACTCACTCCTACACCCTCAATGCTATACCCTCAAATACAAAATTCTCCTGATTTATTACTACAAATACCAACCACCCTCAAATACAAAATTCTATTTCCTGATTCATTACAATGGGCAAAGAGAAAATCCTCTCTAGCCTCTCTCATTTCTCTCCCTTTTCCTCCATCACCAACCCAGAGAGAAAAATCCCACCAAAACACAGAAAAGAAAACCCAAAAAAATTCAAAAAAGTGCAAAGATACAGTTATAAGGGCAAACAGCAACACAATCAAAATTGAACGTTATATTAAAATTGGTTTATTATGTTAGTGGTGGTTATATTAAAATTGAACGTTATACTAGTTACAATTTTACATCTCAGATGTTCAGAAAAAATTTGTTATTTTTGTAAGATTGTTGAATTTTAAATCCCCTATATTTAATACACTTTCTAGATCTTCAAAGAAATTTTTGTGGAGATAGATGCTTTTTTTTTTTTCCTTTTTGAATTAGAAGAAAATACATCATTCATTCATTCTAGATAGGGGTGGGAAATGGTTGGGTTGGGTCAGAAATGGGTTGGGTGTATAATTACCCATTTATTCATTTATGACCCATTTATATATAAATTAATTATCCATTACTAACTTAGTCCATTTAATTAGTAACCCCCCATTTAACCCAATATGACCCAAATACCTATAAAACTACTTGAATACCCTCTTAACCTCCAAAATTACCAAAATACCCTTAAATACCTAAAATGACGCAAATACCCCTACACTTCCAAAATTACCAATATACCTTGGACATCCAAAATTATCCCCAAAATCTCTAAAATGAGCAAAATATCCATGAAACCTCTAAATAACCAAAATATCCCTGATATCTCTAAAACTACCAAATATGCTCAAAAACCACTAAAATGACCAAAATATCCCTAAAATCTCTAAAATGAGCAAAATAGCCATGAAACCTCTCGAATGACCAAAATATCTCCGATGTCGCTAAAATCACCGAATATGCTTAAAAACCACTAAAATGACCATAAGACCTTCAAAATCTCTAAAATGAGCAAAATACCCCCCCCCCCAAAAAACCTCTAAAATGTCCAAAATATCCCCAAAACCTAAACAATTACCAAAATACTCCCAAAACCTAAAAATGACCAAAATGCCCCCTAAACCTAAAAAATGATCGAAATACCCCCTAAACCTAAAAAATGACTGAAACACCTCCGAAACCTTAAAATTACCAAAAATACTCCCGAAACCTAAAATATGACCAAAATACCTCCGAAACCTAGAAAATGACTAAAATACCCCCTAAATTTGAAAAAAAATTACCAAATTACCCTGTAACCTAAAAAATGCCGAAATACCCCCCGAAACCTATAAAATTACCAAAATACTCCCAAAACTTAAAAAATGACCGAAACATCTTGAAACCTAAAAAATGACTAAAATATCCCCCGAAACCTAAAAAATGACCAAAATAACCCCCAAAACCAATAAAATGACCAAAATACCCCCAAAACCTATTTAAAAAAATTGCCGAAATACCCTCAAAACCTAAAAATTACTAAAATACACCCTAAACCTAAAAAATTACCAAAATACCCCCAAACCTAAAAAATGACCGAAATACCTCCGAAATCTAAAAAATGACTGAAATACACCTGTGCGATGCACGAGAAAGTTTTTAGTTACTAAAAAATTTCATTTCTATTTGTCTTAACATAGAATAATAACTAGTCACTAACTCATGCGATGCACGAGAAAGTTTTTAGTAACTATAAGATTTTAGCAAATTAAATGCTTTAAAATTTGAAAATCTTAAAGAACTTACATTAGCACTCATAAATTTTTCTACAAAGCCAATGCTAAATAGATCTACAAATTACATTCTCATATCCTCTGTCATTTGCAAGGTGACAGGATTCTTTTCATTACAGTTTGCATCCTTCTATCCTTCAAAAACTGTAAGAAGTGCTATGTGGTCACTGCATAAAAATGTGTATAAGGTTATACAAAATTCTATCATTATAATGAATATCCTAAAGCTAATATCCAATCCAAAAATGTGTGACCAATTTTACATATTAGAGTGTTGTAGAGGGCAAAGAGTAGAGCAAACATTTTCTTACAACCACAACCATATGGCTTAGAGTTCTAACGATTATTCTAAGGAACCCAACAATATCAATAACCCAAAAAGTATTGTTGTGATACATTTACTTTAGGACAAATAAATTCGAGCAATCAAAATCAAGCAAATCCATCTTAAAATTACAATTTTAGACACAATCACACAAACCCACTATGAAATTCCACTTAAATTGTCTATCACTTTCATCGAACTATTTGATTAACAAGCATACAAACATCACTTAATGTAAGTAAAGCCAATAAAAATCACCAAAAAGGAAAACCATCTTGCTGGAAACATCACAGAGACCAATAAATTAGACATAAATATAAAATTAAACAAACTCATAAACAAACAAGTATCTATAACAAACTAAAAAATATATAACAAATTTTCTTCTATCTTCATTTAATAAAGAAAAATGATAACAAACTGTCATTCTAATTTTCATAAATTGCACTTATATCTATCACTTTCATCAAACTATTTGATTAACAGGCATACAAACAACACTTAGTGTAAGTAAAGCCAATAAAAATCACCGAAAAGGGAAAACCATCTTGCTGGAAACATCACAGAGACCAATAAATTAGACAAAAATATAAAATTAAACAAACTCATATACAAACAGTATCTATGAAAAACTAAAAAATATATAACAAATTTTCTTCTATCTTCATTTAATAAAGAAAAATGTTAACAAACTGTTATTCTAACTTTCATAAATTGCACTTATATCCTTTTTTTCAAGCAAAAAATGCATAGCTCAAGTTGTAATAACAAAATTGGAAAATTCTTAATGGAAGAAGGTAAGTTGTCTATGAATTCAGCCGTAGATATAAGAGGCATATGAAAGCAACAACAACACCAATCAATCAATTATCCAACCTAGCACACACTATCCTTAAGTTGATCCTAGGCACCTATTTTGGAACCCATGTTATACCCTACCATTCAAGAACTTAAGTGCAATTTGCAGGATGAGCTTGGAACTTTCTATTACATGACAATGGTGAAACTACTAATTTTCAACTCTTTCTCCCAAAATAAAACTTTTGCTCTATTGATACCTTGATTTCCCTTCTCAATTGGTTTGGAATTCGAAGAAACAAAAGCCTCCAGCAAAATGTAACACAAAAAATAAAGCTAAAAATAATTGGTAATGTGCCAAAAACAGTTAATCAACCTCTTGCAATTCATTTATAAGTAATGTAAGTTAAAACAAATAACTAACTGCACTAAAGATTACATTTGTGTGTATATATATATATACACATACACATTGCACATATATTTTCTTTCACGTTTTCACACATATTTTATAAGAGCCTGGTAAGGCACCTTAACTAATGGTTCATAAGCACTATTTACCACGTTATAAGCTCATGAATGTTAAACACAATTTAATGATTTATACATTATAAAATAAATGGAAACTAAATGAAACTCACCAGCATTTTAATTTTTCACACTAAAAATCACATCTGCATCAGCAACTGCAGTTGGCTTTAATTGCTCAAATAGCCTTCATAGCCACCTGGACATCATTCCAAAATTTACTACAAATGGCTAATTACTTACAAACGGGCAAAACAATCTAATTAATTCATATAGGTACTACTTTAAATATATCATAACACTATAACTCTGAATTCAGAAATATTTTTTGAGAGAAAAATCTTAGAAACCAAAAGTACACATCCTACTAATATTAAATCATGCACAATAAACATGCATATTGTGGTAAACTTATATAATCTCTCAAATTAAACCCTCCAAAATATAGACATCTTGCTATTCCACAATTAAACTGCTTTCCAAATACCCAACAAACACCTACTGCTTGACAAAAGTAGCCACTCTTTGCTTTCAAGATTCAATCTTTCACTTACATTTAGCTAGATCCTAGATTAATGTTCTTCTCAAAACTTGAATCTGATTGGTGGCAGAGTTTATGGTTGGTTTAGCATAAAGAAGAAAGATCATGCCTTTTTCAAACATTAATTAATTTATTTATTATTTAATCAAAAGAAGAAGAAGAAACATATCATCAAGATGCTATTCGGCGCAATGTCAAACAGTAAATCTACACAAAACAATCACATTATGAATCAATCATTAATGGCCATATGTCTCCAATTTGTCACCAACAATAGATCAGAAAAATATACATAACAACAAATCTAATGTTGACAAATAAGTTGTGCTAATTTGTTCCCTTTGCAATCACTTATCACATATCTCTTTAATTAAGATTTTTATGTGTTTCATATGCCAGAATAGCTTAAAAAGAATAATTGTTGGAGTTTCACTACAATTCTACTATAAAACAAAACAACAGCCACAGCCCAACTAAGAACATAAAATTTCTTCCTACATTTTACAATTAGAGATAGACCAAAACGAAAAAGACATGAACTTGAATAGAAGAGGTAGAAGGTTTGAAAAAAAAAGGGGGGGGGGGGGGGGGAGGAACTGAGTGGAGACAAAGAAGGCTGACGTTTTAGGTGCCTAAATAATTATTCAATCAAACAAACGATTAAGCTAAGCTAAATCAAATATGCTAAAAACCCTAGATAGCAAAATAAAGCAAAACTTGAAGGTAAAGCAGAACTTGTAGGATTGGTGCTTTTCAGTTTTTCTATGAGTGTTTCCCTGACTTCAACAAAAAAGAATAGAGAGAAAAAAGGGTTAGGAATTGAAATCCCTAAATTGACAGAAAAACCTAATTAAAGAAGAAATCCTTAAATTGACAGAAAAACCTAATTTAAGACAATAGGAAAAGAGATTATTCATAGATTAATTGAGAGATACTGAGAGAGAATGCTCTAATATGAAGGCCAGGTCGGAGATTGAAAACGTTGGCTCCCATGGTCGTGCCCTTGCAAGCTATCTGTGAAATAGCTTGGGTCTGTGTTTAAGAGTGTAGAGGTTCTGCGTTTGGTGAGTAATGTCAAAAGGAGAGTTGCTGGGTTTGGTTTTGTCGAAAGGAGAGTTTTGCCCTTGCACTATTACTTTAGAACTGTGGGTGAGAGAGAGCGAAAGAGTATTGGGTTTAAGACAAGGGAGTGTATATATTTAATAAAAAGAAATAAATTAGATTTAAAAATTAAATAAAAATGCTGATGTAGAAAATTGTGGAGAGGTTAGAGGCTTTGGTTTTATAATAACTAGTCGCTAACCCGTGCGATGCACGGGAAAGTTAAATAAAAAGACAATTAACCAACATCACGTTAAGGTAAAAGAATTAGTGAGAGACTGATTTGCTCACCAAGAATTTAAAAGAAAAAAAGATTGATATAATAAAATCTAAGAAATTTAGAAATAGAAAATTGGGTTAATAATATGCATATTATAGACATTTTGCTAGTTAGCATTTAAAAAAAAAATGGATCTGTCATAATTAAATAAAATACAATGGGAATAAATATTTAACTTCTATACTTTTTTATAATTTAGAAATGTTGTCTAACGTAGAATGTTATTGGGTTGTAAGAAATATTTTTATAAAATATTAATACCATATATATATATGCTTATATTGTCAATGTCTCACTGCAGGTGCATAGTTACTGAAACCTACAAAGTAATTTACAATTCTTAAATTAATAAAACAAAATTCCCAAAAGTTATATATATACACACACTCAAAACTGATATAAACTACAAAAATAAAAACAAATCTTATTTAATCGTATTAATAACAATATAAACAATTCAAAACACGGAACATTATCAAATTTATAACACATAATTCCATTATCTTTTACGTTGAATCCAAACAAATAATTAATTAAAATTAATCCAAACAAATAATTAATCAACCAAAAATCAAAGCTTTAATTAAGAAAACAAAAAATCACATGAACCCAAAATAAAAATTCTCAATAAAGAAAAAAACATATAAGGTAAAGAATTAAGATCAACCTACTAAGACGCAAATACCAAAAACTCCAAAACTTAAACCTTCCAAATTTTATAGAATCCCCAAATTCTACTTCAAAACCAAACAAAACCCTTCAAATTCAAAAAATTCATATATAATATACCAAATAAAAATTTACCACACCTTGGGTTGGAAAACATAGGTTGTACCTTTGATTTTTCTCCAAAAAATAGAAATGTTTCATCTGCTGTATACAATATAAAATAATTATTAGAAATTTCAACCCAAAAACCAAACCCACAAAAACACTATCAAAATATAGAGATTAACCCAAATACTTAGAAGAAAATCAATTCTAAACATAATAAAACAATAAGATAGAATGAAAATTTCAGGCACATATGAAAACAAATAAAAAAGACAAAACCTACGTTTTTTTTTTTTTAGTTGAATCTCTCTCCTTCTTATTTTTTTAATTTTAAAGTGAAGTTAAGTTTAGGGTTTTGAGATGGTAATTGCTAGGGTTTTAAGAAGAGAAGAGAGAGTCCTACTAGGAGTCTAAATAATATAAACAATTCAAAATATGGAACATTATCAAATTTATAACACCTAATTCCATTATTTTTTACGTTGAATCCAAACAAATAATTAATCAACCAAAAATCAAAGTTTTAATAAAAAAACAAAAAATCACATGAACCCAAATAAAAATTCTCAATAAAGAAAGAACATATAAAAATTTACCACACCTTGGGTTGGAAGACATAGGTTGCAGTTTTGATTTTTTTCCAAAAAATAGAGATGCTTCATCTGTCATATACAATATAAAATAATTATTAGAATTTCAACCCAAAAACCAAACCCATAAAAACACTATCAAAATATAGAGATTAACCCAAATACTTAGAAGAAAATCAATTCTAAACATAATAAAACAATAAGATAGAATGAAAATTTCAGGCATATATGAAAGCAAATAAAAAAGACAAAACCTACGTTTTTTTTTTTTTTTTTTTTTTTTTTTTACGTGAGTCTCTCTCCTTCTTATTTTTTTAATCTTAAAGTGAAGTTGAGTTTAGGGTTTTGAGATGGTAATTGCTAGGGTTTTAAGGAGAGAAGAGAGAGTCCTACCAGGAGTCTCTCTCTTTTTTTCTTAATCCTAAAGTTTTTTTTTTTTTTTTTGGTGAGTCCTTTTTAAAAAAAAAAAAAAAAAAATTCAAACCTAAAGTGAGTCATTTTTTTTTTTTTTTTAATTCTAATGTGAGGTATCTTAAAAAATTATAATTAATTTTTAATCTTCAATTTTATATTATATATAGATAATAATAATGATGTGATAGGCCAACAAAATATATCTAATAGAGTTTTACTTAAACTAAACTATTGTAACACTAATAAATATAAGAAGATATAAAACCTAGAATAAAAAGAATCTAAAATAAAAAGAAAAAGAAAATAATGGTGACGTGAAAAATTGTGGGAGCTTTAAAGGCTTCAGTTTTATATATATATATATATATATAGAATAATAATAACAATAATAATAATAATAATAAATATAGATGATGATTTTTGTGATAAGTTGATGTAGGATAGAATTTACAATTTAATTTTTGTAATTATTTAATTTTGATATTTTTATGCAAAAAACGTTATTTTAGGTCTAGGTGATTTATTTCCTTGTTTTTAGGTTCTTTTAATGTTTTTTTAGGTCAAATTTGGTTCCTATTATGGTTAGGTATTAATTAGGGCTTATTTTAGAATATATTTTCTTGTCCATCAAGTTTTATGGAACCCTTAAATAGGCCTCCAGGTTTGTATACATTTTTCAATATTATTGATATTAATAAAAATTCAAACTTTTGTCTATTGTTTTTCTGGTGGATTCTATATAAGATATAAAACCTAAAATAAAAAGAATTTAAAATAAAAAGAAAAAGAAAATAGTGATGATGTGGAAAATTGTGAGAGCTTCAGAGGTTTTGATAATAATAATAACTAGTCGCTAACCCATGCGATGCACGGGATAGTTAAATAAAATGACAATTAACCAACATCACGTTAAGGTAAAAGAATTAGTGAGAGACTGATTTGCCCACCAAGAATTTAAAAGAAAAAAAGATTGATATAATAAAATCTAAGAAATTTAGAAATAGAAAATTAGGTTAATAATATGCATATTATAGACATTTTGCTAGTTAGCGTTTAAAAAAAAAAAGGATCAGTCATAATTAAATAAAATACAATGGGAATAAATATTTAACTTCTATGATTTTCATTAGTTTAGAAATGTTGTCTAACGTAGAATGTTATTGGGTTGTAAGAAAGATTTTTATAAAATGCTAATACCATATATATATACTTATATTGTCAATGTCTCACTGCAGGTATATAGTTACTGAAACCTACAAAGTAATTTACAATTCTTAAATTAATAAACCAAAATTCCCAAAAGTTATATATATACACACACTCAAAACTAATATAAACTACAAAAATAAAAACAAATTTTATTTAGTCGTATTAATAACAATATAAACAATTCAAAACATGGAACATTATCAAATTTATAACATATAATTCCATTATCTTTTACGTTGAATCCAAACAAATAATTAATTGAAATTAATCCAAACAAATAATTAATCAACCAAAAATCAAAACTTTAATTAAGAAAACAAAAAATCATATGAACCCAAAATAAAAATTCTCAATAAAGAAAAAACATATAACGTAAAAAATTAAGATCAACCTATTAAGACGCAAATACCAAAAACCCCAAAATTTAAACCTTCCAAATTTTATAGAATCCCCAAATTCTACTTCAAAACCAAACAAAACCCTTCAAATTCAAAAAATTCATATATAATATACCAAATAAAAATTTACCACATCTTGGGTTGGAAGACATAGGTTGCAGCTTTGATTTTTCTCCAAAAAATAGAGATGTTTCATCTGCTGTATACAATATAAAATAATTATTAGAAATTTCAGCCCAAAAACCAAACCCACAAAAACACTATCAAAATATAGAGATTAACCCAAATACTTAGAAGAAAATAAATTCTAAACATAACAAAACAATAAGATAGAATAAAAATTTTAGGCACATATGAAAGCAAATAAAAAAGACAAAACCTACGTTTTATTTTTTTTTTTTAGTTGAGTCTCTCTCCTTCTTATTTTTTTTTTTAATTTTAAAGTGAAATTAAGTTTAGGGTTTTGAGATGGTAATTGCTAAGGTTTTAAGAAGAGAAGAGAGAGTTCTACCAGGAGTCTAAATAATATAAACAATTCAAAACATGGAATATTATCAAATTTATAACACCTAATTCCATTATCTTTTACGTTGAATCCAAACAAATAATTAATTGAAATTAATCCAAACAAATAATAAATCAACCAAAAATCAAAACTTTAATAAAAAAAAACAAAAAATCACATGAACCCAAATAAAAATTCTCAATAAAGTAAGAACATATAAAAATTTACCACACCTTGGGCTGGAAGACATAGGTTGCAGTTTTGATTTTTCTCCAAAAAATAGAGATGCTTCATCTGCCATATACAATATAAAATAATTATTAGAATTTCAACCCAAAAACCAAACCCATAAAAACACTATCAAAATATAGAGATTAACCCAAATACTTATAAGAAAATCAATTCTAAACATAATAAAACAATAAGATAGAATGAAAATTTCAGGCACATATGAAAGCAAATAAAAAAAGACAAAATCTATGTTTTTTTTTTTTTTTTTTTTTTTTTTACGTGAGTCTCTCTCCTTCTTATTTTTTTAATCTTAAAGTGAAGTTGAGTTTAGGGTTTTGAGATGATAATTGCTAGGGTTTTAAGGAGAGAAGAGATTTTGGTATTTTTATGCAAAAAACGTTATTTTAGGTCTATGTGATTTATTTCCTTGTTTTTAGGCTCTTTTAATGTTTTTTTAGGTCAAATTTGATTCCTATTATGGTTAGGTATTAATTAGGGCTTATTTTAGAATATATTTTCTTGTCTATCAAGTTTTATGGAGCCCTTAAATAGGCCTCCAAATTTGTATACGTTTTTCAATATTATTGTTATAAGATATAAAACCTAAAATAAAAAGAATCAAAAATAAAAAGAAAAAGAAAATAGTGATGATGTGGAAAATTGTGAGAGCTTGAAAAGCTTCAGTTTTATATATATATATATATAGATAATAATAATAATAAGCTTTTCTTTTATTTACAGATGACAAAACAGAACATGTCCTAAACCTTTAGTCATAAAATCATACTTGTATCTTTTCGTTTAATGGAAAAAGAAAAATAGTTTGATTTGGAAAAGAAAATATATATTTACTAAAGAGGTTTACTTGTATATTTTTAGAAACAAATTCTTTTTAAATTCTCTTAAAACTAATGAGTTTTATATAATATGGCAAGACTGTTAAATAGTAAAAGAAAATTTAAACCTTAAATTTTTTTTAATTAGTAAAAGGGGTCAATTAAGTAAAATGTATTCACAATTTAAAATTTTTGTTATTAAAATGAAGGCAGAGTGGGGAGTTTAATACCACCCCATGCAAAGCTACACCTTCAAAACTGCATGGAGTTCGTAATAAGTTACACTTAAAAAACAAATAGCGTTATTCTAGTTTATATGAAAATAAATAAGGTTGTTTTAATATTTTAAATTTTTAATTAATTGGTTGAAGATTTACATTAATAAATTTAATTTATCTAAATTATGCGAATTACTTCATTAAAATGGATTAATTTCATGATTCACATGACATATTGCAAATCTAAAAGTTTATTCGATGTTTTGTTGTTTAAAATTTTAATTAATGTGGCATACTGGCAATTGAAATATTTTTAGTTTAGAATTAAAATCTTACCTTATAGAAGACTCTCTGTTTAATCTATATATATATATATATATAAAACCGAAACTTTTGAAGTTCCCACAATTTTTCACATCAGCACCAATTTTTTAATTAATTTTTTAATGCTTATTTTAAGTTGTAGATAACCCAATAATTTTTCTTCATGTTCCTTCTTCTCATCTTTGAACTCCGGTCTACTGCCTTTCTTTCTCTTCTCAATGTTAAAGTCCTCCGCCTCTCTCTCTTTATTTCTTCCCTTCTTTTGTCGACAATGACAAAGATAATGATTCGTTCCTTAAAAAAGAAAAAAAAAATTACTGCACAGTTCAACTTATCATTATGAAACTCAAATTTGGATTCGATGTTTGATTGCTTTGGGTTGATTTTGGGGGGGACTGTAGTTTTTGGCTTGCTATTTTTTAGATTCAACTCTATCCATCTATAAAGATCA
The DNA here is from genome assembly GCA_023621385.1 of Quercus gilva. Lineage (NCBI taxonomy): Eukaryota > Viridiplantae > Streptophyta > Magnoliopsida > Fagales > Fagaceae > Quercus > Quercus gilva. The sequence goes on along the minus strand of CM042476.1, from coordinate 43,135,673 downwards.
TATCTTTTGAGTTTTGCCATTGTTTCTGTTCTTCAGTTTGCAATATTCTCACCAAACGTGGACAATTTTCTTTGCATCACATCCACTAGGATCAAAATCCATGACCGGCCTCCAAATCTATGCCTAATCCTTTCAATTTCTCTTCTCAAAAAGTAAATATATTATGCACTGTTAGGTTCTAACTGTTTAGAACAATTGGCAAATCGTGAACACAAACTTGTCTAGATATAGATCTTAGAGTCTATAGGTTTTATTAGACAATGCTCAAGGTGATTCAAGTCAAGATTCAAGAACATACAAGTTGCAGGAAGAAGACTTCATATTCTGCCTGGTTCGATCGATTGAAGAACAGGCTCGATTGATCGAAAATCGTATCTGCAGAATTTTAAGTCGGCCCAAACAGCAACTTAAGCCCATTAAGGATTAGAGTTTCAGATCTACTTCTCCCACTATATAAAGAAAACCCTAAGCCACGTTTTTGGGATTTGTGAGAGAGAGATTAGAGTGCCTCTTGTGCCTCCTTTTATTTTTAAGGTTTTGTACCCAAACCTCTCTAAGTCTTTGTTGCTCATATTTGCTGTTTGTGTAAATCTCTTGTGAGATCTAGAGGAGCTTTCCTTTACACAAAACTTAGGGTTTTCAAGATTGAGATTACTTCAACATCTTGATGATCAACTTGGTTGCTGCCTTTGAAGCTTAAAGAATATCAAGCGTGGGTGCTTGTAGCTGATTGAGGAATTCAAAGAAAGAAGGAGTCCATGGATTCGGAGCTTGCACGTGGTCGTGTTAGTAAGTTCTACTGGTGGGTAACATTAGGAAGTCGAGCGGGGAGCTTGTAGTCTTTTTGTATGAACTTCGATTTTTTCATAATGGATTCTGTTTTGCCTTGAGGATCGGTGGGTCAAATCCTCCCCAGGTTTTTCCATGTGGTTTCCTGGGTCATCATATCATGTGTTATTTATTATTCCACTGCTTTATATGCTTGATATGATTATTTGATTGTTTTAACCTAGAATTGCTTAATTTGACTAAGTAACAATTTGGCTAATTAACTAGGCTACGTAATCTGGTTGTTTTTAAAGGGTTTAAAACTTAACATGCACAAATGATGGTAGATAGAGAACTTACAGCAAATTTGCTGCTGGGTGAGAAGCCAACATGAATGGTGGAAAACCTTTTTCAAAAGTTAGGAAGAATGAAAGGAAATTTTAGTATTTTTTGGTAGTTGTTCATTGCATGTAAAGAGTGGCTAATTTTATCACCCTCAAAATGTTTGACAAAATGCCTAAGCCAAACTGAAAAGGAGGCTTGGACTAAGACTCGAGGATTTGAGGCAAGTGTATATCACATACCATTAAATTTAAGAAACTGTACTTCTTATCTTTTCTGAGTAATGATTAATGATATTCATGAAAATAAAACATCTTTTTCAAGTGGTATCACTCCAAGAGGCGTCCTCCAAAGTCTTACTATGCATGATCTTGATCGGTTTTATATAATATAGATAATAATAATGATGTGGCAAACTCTAAGGATATGAGAATGCAATTTCTAGATCTACTATGAAGATATATAACATAGATTAGATTGGTGGTAAATAGTAGATTTAATTACAATTGAGTATTATGTGAAGTCATTACCATAGAATAGCTCACGCTGAAATGTGTTATGTGGAGCCAATAATATGAAAGAAAAAGAATTTTTTTAACCATTATATTGAACAAAAAATTACTTATTTTCATTCACTTTCAAGTTATACATTTTTTAAGTTAAGTCATAAACCTTTAAGCAAAATAAGTACTTTTATTATTTTTTTTTTTTTAACTAGCCCGTGCATCGCACGGGTTAGCAACTAGTTATGATGAAATTGAAAGGATTCTCTTCCTAAGTTTTAAGTTTTAACAATTAACAGCAACGTGTAATTTGTAAGATTTATTCTAAACCAAACAAACAAATGAACATCTAACCAAACAATGAAGAAGATGGTGGCGGTGGGAACAATTTGGGCCGAAATTCCATTGTGGCAGCATCACCTTCTTCTTCCAATTCTTTGGTGTGGGATAAGATAGTTGCTCATGACTCATGAGTCATGACCCCTTGTCATCCTAGCTAAAACGTGACATAAAGGCTCTAATGGTGGCTTTGGTCCTCAACACAAAATCGCGTTCTACCATAAGGCCCTCCCACTGCCACCACCAGTTTTGCATGCTTAGATACTGCTAGCTTATTGACTATTGAGGTTGCTCGGGTGGTGGTGGTGGTGGCAGTGAGAGGTGAAACAGCAAAGGAAGAGCACAATGATCATTGACCGCCTATTCCGTATTTTTTTTTTTTTTTTTGCCTACATTTTAAGAAGGCTTGCAGACTTAATTTTGATAAGTTTGTCATTGTCTTGCTAGATTTATAGTCTATTTTACAGAGAGAGAGAGAGAGAGAGTTACCTGAGCTAGGTTTGTACTTCTCTGCCAAGGTATCCCAAGCAATTCTGGCCGAGCTAATCTCCCTAATATCAGAAAATGTGTACGACTGGCATGACATCTGGATCACATGTAAAGCCATGGCATTCGTCTTGCTCCAAGCCTTTAAAGCAGCTTCATTTTCCGGTGCAGGAGGTTCGTTCGTTGATTCCACGATCTCCCAAAGATCTTGAGCCAGCAAATACCTTTTCAACTGAACACTCCAATCCAAATAATTGACATAGTTAAGAGCTTCAAGAACAGCGGCACTCTTAGTAGGCTTTTTTGCCATGTTTGATCTGTCAAATATGACCAAATTGTGTCCGAAAAAGACGATAAAATGAAGATTTGGTTATATCATATATGCTACGTACGAGCTCCTTGATGGGTTTTCTTATATATGCTACTCACTGACTATTAAGTGATTGAAATAGTTCTAAACTTAAAGTTTAGATGTACCCTCTCAATTCTTTTCTTCATACCCAGTTAAAGAATCTAACATAGCGACAAAGACAATGGTGTGTCATATCCATTTGAAAGCATATTTGAAAGTAATTCTAACCTTTTTTTTTTTTTTTTTGGTACTTTAAGGAAGAAGGAACTATTAGCTTAGCTAGCTGTACCCCTTTCCAATTCTTTTCTTGTTACTCAGTTAAAGAATTTAAGCACCTTACAAAGAAACAACGTGACCACTACTGTAGTTTGATTTGCGATTTTCATAATATCAATGAAAGAAACACTATGTTGGAGCATTTTAATATTAGTTAATTAAAATGAATAAATATTACAGCATAAATGTAAAGATGTGGAAATGAATATGGAAGATGAGGAGTTGGTGAAAATATTTAATTCCATATTGAAAATGAGAGTATTTTGTTCTTTTTAATTGTGGTGATTAATAAGCTAATATGAATTGACTCAGATATTGAGCTAGATACGTGCGTAAGGAGGAGGTGAAGAGTTGAGGTGTCAAGAATGGAAATGAATCAGCCTCTTAGATCCTCCTACTTGACAGCCCATTCAGAATAATTACTATATCTGTTGGTAATTATTTAGAAGTATTATCCATATTCAGAAGTATCTTTTGAATTTGTCTTGCCGATCATTTCTATGATTATTATGATACAACTTATAATTCTGCGAAAAAAATTTGGAAAGTTTTACAAAGCAAGTATGATATCGAGGAGGCTGGTGCAAAGAAGTATGCTGCTAGTAGATTTTTCCATTACCAAATGGTGGATGGAAAATCGGTGGTGGATCAAGCACAAGACTTCCAAATAATTGTGGCAAAATTGAGATCCGAAGGCATAAAAATTGGAGACAATTTGGTCGTAGCTGGCATAATTGATAAACTATCACAATCAAAAGGAGACATCCTTAGAGACTTTGATCACACGCATCTGTGTTGACCAATTAATATAGGTGGTATGAATCTTTCCTACAGGTTAACGTACTGACCCTAAAATACCTAAATTAGGTATGAGAGCTACTACTTATGTTTTTCTTGGTTATGCGATTAATAGTGTAGCCTATAGATTTTTTGATATTGAAAACAAAATAATTTTTGAATCTAGTGATGCAATTTTTCATGAAGAAAAATTTCATTTTAAATTGAAAAATAGTAGGGGTAAAGATAATATTTTTTCACAACCTAGTTCTTCTACTTCTCATTTACAAAATCAATAAAATTTTGAAATGGAACCTAGGAGGAGTAAAAGAGCTAGAGTTGAAAGGATTTTGGTCTTGATTATTATGTTTTTAATGAAAGTTCAGATAGCTTATAAAACACTATGAACATTTAGACTCCCAATTTACAAATTACCAATTCAAGCTTAATATCAAACAATGTACATACGAAAAATGAATATAAACTTATAACAGAATTGATAAACAATCTAAACCAAATAAAATCACATTCACAGCAGAAATTAAATGGCAAAGATTAAGGGAAGAGAGATGCAAACACAAGAACAACACAACGATGTGTTATCGAAGAAGAAACCGAAGCCCTCGGCGTAAAACCTTTCTGCCGCCCTCCAAGCGGTCAATAATTCACTAAAGAATGAAGTTGGAATACATGAACAGCAGAAGACCCTCCAAGCCTAATCTACCTAGTGTACCTAAGCTCTCCAAGCTTCTTACTCCAACGAGGTTACGCCGAACCTTTGTCTTTTTTAGCTTACCGGATTCCGCTATAACCCATAGCATCAACCAATATCCATTGGTCCCTTCCTAACTGCTTCCTAAAGCACCAAAATTATTCTCACAAATATGGGTATGGTGAGAAAAGGATTTGGGTAATGAACCTGAAAGTTCAATATGGGTATGAAACACCCTTGAACGTTTTAACCCCCAAATTACAAAATATCAATTCAAGCTTATTATCAAACAATTGATGTGCGGAACATGAATATAAACTAAACACAGAATTGATAAACAATCTAAGCCAAATATAAACACATCCACAACATAAAATAAATGGCAAAGATAAAGGGAAGGAAGATGCAAACACCCAGACAATACACGATGTGTTATCGAAGAGGAAACCGAAACTTTCGGCGTAAAACCTCTCCGCCGCCCTCCAAGCGGTCAATAATCCACTAGAAAATATAGTTGGGATATATGAACAGCAATAGACCCTCCAAGCCTAATCTACCCAAGTACCTAAGCCCTCTAAGCTTCTTGCTCCAACGAGGTTGCGCCGAACCTATTTCTTCTCTAGCTTACCGGATTCTACTATAGCCCATAGCATCAACCAATAACCATTGGTCCCTTCCAAACTGCTTCCCTTAGCACCAAAAGACCTTCTCACAGATGTGGGTGTGGTGAGAAAAGGATTTGGTCAATAACCTCTCAAGGATGTATCAATAGAGAGGAAGAGAGTAGAGGAATTTGAGGAGTCTCTTAGTGAAGATTGGGGATGAGGCAATCTTATTTTTCTCTAGGGTTTCTCTCTCAATTTTTCTCTCTAGAAGCTCTCACAATTTAGTAGGTATAAGTGTCTATATATAGTGGTGTGTATTTGGAATACGAAGAGTTAGTTTTTGCCAAACAGGGTAAGTTGGCGGCTTGACCTCGTAGCTTGTCCAAGTCGTGAGTTCAAGTCGCGACGTAAATGCCTGGCCAACCTGGGACTTTTATCCTGTAGTGCAACAGCTGGCGCAACCCTTCAGCTTCCCTGTGTGCTTCTCACGTGCCTGCATTTGGCGGCTTGCCAGTCGCGAGTCAGCCGCGAGTCCTAGCTGCGAAAGTCTGCTTCTTTGCACATACTTGAGTTTTTCTTCACACTCTCTTCACACACTACCCTTACATGAATCCCACCTAAATACAAGGTTACTAAGTGCTAAATTACAAGCAAATTGGCACGGAATAAAGCCAACAAGATGGTTGATAAATTTCAACCTTACAGAACCTCTCAAGGATGTAACAATGGATAGGGTGAGAGTAGATGAATTTAAAGAGTCACTATGTAAAGATTGTGGATGAGTCAATTTTATTTTTCTCTAGGGTTTCTCTCTCAAAATTCTCTTTGGAAGCTCTCTACATTTCTTGGGTATAAGGAGTATTTATATTGGAGTGAGAATGAAATGCGAAGAGTCAGTTTTTCCAAAACAGAGTGGACTGGCGACTTGGCCTCGCGACTCGACTGAGTCGCTAGTTCAAGCTGCGAACTAATTGAATGGCCAGTCTGGACTTTTTGTATTGTAGTGCTTCAGCTGGCGTGACTATTCAACTCCTCTGCATGTTCCACAAGTGTGCCACTTTTGGCAACTTGCAAGCCGCGAGATCTAGTCGCGAGCCACTTGTTGAGTACACAAACTTGAGCTTTTCTTCACACTCTCTCATACACTACTCTTACATTAATCTCACCTAAATACAGGGTTTTTAAATGCTGAAATACAAGCAAATTTGGCATGGAATAAAACCAACAGAATGGTTGATTAAATTCAACCTTACATTTAACATTGAGGAAAATTTCCAAAATTTAAAAGAGGTTTTAACATCACCAGATGCTATATTTTGGAAAGAGGCTATAAATGATGAGATGGAATCTCTAATTCTAATAGAACTTGAAAATTAGAAGATCTTCCACCGGATTGTAAGACCATAGGTTGTAAATGGGTCATGGTCCTTAGAAAAAAATTGAAACCGGATGGATCAATAGATAAGTTTAAAGCTAGACTTGTTGCAAAAGGCTTTAAACAAAAAGCTGGTCTTGATTTCTTTGATAATAGGGACCTAGAGGAAGAGATTTATATGGATCAACCCGAAGGCTTTGTAGAGCCTGGACTAAAAAGCAGGGTATGTAAGCTAACTAAATCCCTATATAGCTTAAAACAAGTACCTAAGCAATGACATGAAAAATTTAATTCCTGCATGATTGAGAATGGTTATAAATCAAATGAATACAATAAATGTATTTATTCTAAATCATGGAATAATTTACAAGTTATTATTAGCCTCTATGTGGATGATATGTTGATTTTCGGCTCAAATATGCATGTTATAAATGAGACAAAAAAATATGCTTAAAAGCCATTTTGATATGAAAAATCTTGGTGAGGCTAGTTTTATTTTGGGCATGAAAATTACAAAAACATGTGATGAAATATTTCTTGATCAATCACATTATGTTGAGAAAATATAATTTTCATGATCACAAAAGTGTAGTTACTCCTTTTGATTCTAGTGTTCATTTATTTCCTGTGAATAATGATGATGAGATTTTAAATAAAAGGATTATGCTAGCATCATTGGTAGTTTGCGTTATGCTACTGATTGTACTAGACCTTACATTGCATATGCAGTATGAGTGCTTAGCAGATTTACTAGCAAGCCTAGTAAAGATCATTGGCTAGCTATTGAGCGAGTCATGAGATATTTAATTGGTACCAAAAGTTATGGCTTATTTTATAAAAATTACCCTGCTGTGATTGAAGCTTTTAGTGATGCCGATTGGAATACATTGTCAGGTGATTCTTTCTTTACCACTGGTTATATTTTTACCTTAGGTAGTGGTGCTATTTGTTGGAAATCAAAAAAGCAAACAATAATTGCTAATTCAACAATGGAAACTGAATTAATAGCATTAGCTTCAGCTAGTGAAGAGGAAAATTTGCTTAGAGATTTGTTATATGAAATTCTACTTTGGGAAAAGCCAATTCCACCTATATTAATTCATTGTGATAGCATTGCTGCAATTCATAGAGTTAAAAATTGTTATTGCAACAGTAAATCCAGACTTATAAGAAGAAAGCATAGTACCGTGCGATCTTATTTGAGTAGTGGCATCGTAACTGTGGATTATATTAAATCTTGATAGGCCAAGAATGTATTAACCCCTTGTGATAAACTAACCAATTAATTTAGCCAAGTGAATTAATTAAGTTAATTAACATGCAAAGCGCGTTGTAGCACAAACAAATCACCAAATAACTAAATGCAGCAGAAATTAAATGACACAGGTGATTTATTTACAAATGGGGAAAACCACCGAGGCAAAACTCCACCGGGTAATTTTAAGCTCACTACTTCCAAGAATCCACTATTATCAAAACAAGTGGTTTCAAGTAAAGGAATCTCAGTACCTTATACCAACTTACAATTGAACCCTTACCCCAATGCTCAATTGGATTTGTTCTGAAGTGACAATCTCTCCTTTTCAACCCATGGCTCCTAGTATGTGACTAACCAATAGATGTGTGGATCCCAGTACGTGGCTTACTCACCAACTTGAGAAAGATGTTGGCTGCAAAGTTCTTCAATTTATCACACGATAAAGATCACGAAACTCCTTGGTCACAAAATCCAACAGCGTACAAACGCAACAACTTCTTCAAAAGAAAGATGAACTAGGACAAATTCTGTCTCCAATCACAATTTTCATGAATAAAACTTTGCTTCACACACGTGCAATTGTGCAACCTTTGACGGCCTTTAAAATAGTCCTTATATATGTTTAGGGTTGTAAGAAAAGAAAGCCTAAACACATACTCACAGAATAGATGAAAATCAGAGTTATGAATCTATTTTTCATAAATCTCAACATATAGCTTATCTATCAAGAAGCTATCGAGCATGGGGTAGAACAGCTTTTTAAACCTCGATAAATACTAGCTGTCAAGTTTTAAAATCCAGCACTTCTTCACTTGATTCTTGGACAGACTTGCATGGCTTTAACACTTGAACTTGAAATCTTGTTTGTTGAAGCATTAAACACATCCTAGATCTACCCAATTACAAGTAAAGTGCGTTTTGTCAAAGGATTAGCCAATTCTATATTGACATGTGTTCCTAACATGGTTCATATATGTCTTAACAATCTCCCCCTTTGGCAATCCGTGACAAAACCACAACAAACAAATTAACATATGAGAGAAGTCATAAATCACTTAACTCATACTCATTTGTTGAATACAATAAAATCTATCCTAACACAAACTTTTGAAAAACTTTGCAAGAAGAGAGTTCATGGCAAGAAGACTTTGACAACTTGTATTTCTGAAACACTTTAAACAAAACTAATCATGGCATCTTAGTGTGAAACATAAATAAAAGATTGTATACAATATATAAGAAGCATGTGCATAAAGAGAGAAAAGAAACAACACATGTAAAGATAGGTGAAAGAACTGTAATAACAACCTCATCATATATATAACATCAATAATGAATTCAAGGTTTGCTATCTGAAAGTAAGAACAATGTATCTAGAAAAGAAAAAAAAGAAAAAAAAATACATAATTCCTTACTACATCCCTCAAAAAGAAAAACACTCCCCCTAACAAAAATCTCCTATGCTAACTCTCCCCCTATGTACATGACTGCTCTTAAACCCAAAACTACTCCCTTTTTTTGTCACGAATGACAAAGGGAAAGTGACTCAAGCAGTCATCTCATCATCACTGGAGGAGCTATCATCCTCATCCTTATCACCATCATCATCAGAGTCATCATTGTCGTCCTCGTCCTCAAAAGCCTCTAGAGAAGGAGAGGAAGACTCGATGTAGCGACTAAGGCGAGCCTGCCATCTTGCAATACGACTGACACGGGTGTTCACCTGACACAACTCATCACTGAAAGTGTCAAGGCGAGCATCCATGCGTTAAAGCTGCACCATGATCGCATCAAGAGTCACTCCACCCGCAAAAGAAGAAGGAACGGATGTGGATGGAGCTGAAGAAGCCAGAGGAGCTGCCGTCTCGGTCTGTGTCCACCTTGGGTGAAGCTGAGCATCACTCCCATGATGAAAAAGTGATCAGACTCGAGATAGGGGATAAAAATGGCGAATATTCCGCGTGATAGCCGAAGGAAAAATGAGCTTATCACGGGTTGTCATATCCTTATAGACATTTATAAAGGATAGGATGAAGTGAGAAGGGAAGTCAATAGAAATTTCCTCTATGAGGGATAACAAAAATCGAGCACGAAGCTTTGTGATAGTGTTATAGTGAGATAATGGATGGAGAATGAATGTCATCACCATATTAAGGAATCTCGGACCTTTAGCAAATTTTGAGCAACGGGTGTTCTGACGATCACCCCAAGAAGATGGTGTCTCACAGAAAAGAGACATGAGTTCGTCTTTGGACACAGTCATTAGACGATCACAGTTGGGGTAGTCAGGATGCGCTACCTTCGATACGTGTAGTACCTCGGATATAAGATCCGGAGTAACTACAATATGCATACCCTGAACGTGAGTGACAAACTGGGGTACAGAGTAATCAAATCCGTGCATATTGGAGTAAAACTCATGTATGATCATGGAAGGGCACGTGACCGAGGCGCCACACAGTGACTCCCAACCCCTACTGTAGATGACAGTGAGAAGGTCAATATCAGAAAAATCCGATAGAATGACTTGGCGTTCTAAATGAATGCCTCATCTAGAAAATTTATCCGAAAAGTCCTTTTGGGCTTTATCATCATGAAACCGTACGTGAGAAGGGGTAGAATCAGAGGAAGATGCCCCGGAATGAAAAGGGTTCCGAGACGGAGCAGATTTTTGTTTAGGTGCCATGAAGCAACTAATCGAAAGAAAGAGAGAGGGAGAAAAAGAGACACGCAGAAAAGCACCAACACATCAATATAAGAATATAAAGAAATGTAAGTACATATGCATGAAAATGCATGAGCATGTGATATGCATTTAAAAAAAAAAAAACATCATGGGCTCAGCCCAATCCAAACCTACTAGCACACATCATTGCAACAAATTAAACACACATTTAAAATGCATGAAACATTGTTATAATGCAGATGTGAGGCAATGCAGGATGATTTAAAATCATTTAAACAAAACCCGTCCCAAAAATTTCACAAAAACTCCAAAATTTTTGAAAAACCCCAAAGTTTATCAAAGAATCCCAAAAGTTAGGTTAGAAACATGAAATGCATGAGAAAGTGAAAGAAAGAAGATCTTACCAGAAGAAGAAAGATCAATCTAGGCCGAAAATCCCTTGGGAATGAAGTTGGAGTGAGAGAGAGGTGTTTAGGAAGGTGAAAGGACATTTTCTATCGAGAGAGATCAGGGAGAAATGAAGAAAACATAGCGTGGACCCTATTTATAGGAACTCCAGTTTTTCGATGGATCGAGATCTATCGAGATCTATCGAGAATTAAAAGGCAAGAAATAGCTATTGAGAAGCTATCGAGGATCTGTCGAGAGGTGTCCACAGCGAAAGGGGCTCGATTGATCGAGAAGCTATCGAGCATACAGAAACTTCCTTGATGGATCAAGAATCTATCGAGAAGCTATTGAGAATAATAGAAAAAGAAGCTGAAGAGCTCGATAGATAACCTAGCTGTCAAGAGGTATCGAGAAGTTGTTGAGATTGCTTAAAAATAGTTTTTCAAAGAAGAGAAAAACACAGACATGAATGCAATCAAGCATGCTACCCAACCAAATATTCAAACAACATTTTAAGTTCTTAAAATCATCTCTCAACAAGAAAATGGTAAGCATTTAGATCCAAAATGCATACACTAAACAAGTCTAACTAATTTTATATTTCAAAAACAAGTTAAGATAGTTTAGTGAGTATACATTAACACATGTGTTCCTTGTGATGGCCAAATCACATTGTACCTGCACATGTATCAAGAGTATCAAAGAATATTACGTGTTGTGTGTGAAAAACATCGCAAGATTGCATAAGTGCCTACGTGTTATGACTATTTAAGATATGAGAAAATCACTTTAACTCACACACAATCATAACTGTTTGATGGGAACTATCACCTTCGAGGTACATCCTATAACTCCCACATCTCCAAGAAGACATGCTTGCAATTATATATAAAGCATTTTTTTCTATTCTTTTTGCTTTTATTTTTCTTTGCATATTTTTCTTTTATTAAGCATATCATGCATGGGCATATAAGAGAGAGAAAAGAAATACCTAATGATGTTAAGCTTTTGACATTGCACTTTTACTATGCCGAAACATATAGATGTCATTTCATGATTGGCGGGCAACAGTGGTGAGATGGTTATTTATGCATTTTTCTTAGGATTTTCTAGTCTTTCCCGTCAAAAAGAGTGATACGAGTTTTAAGTACAAGAGATAACTTAATCTTACTCATCACAAATATGAGCCACAGAGCTCACTTGCTTAGTTGTGCATAGAGATGCTCATCTAAGCTACAAAAGATACAAAATTTAGAAAATTTTGTTTCAATGGCTATCCAAGGTACACAGGTACTAATGTACACATACACACACTGTTTTTGTATTTTTTGATTTTTCAAATTTTTTTTTTTTGTTTTTATATTTTTGAAAAACAAAATAAAGCAAAACTGAAAACAAACAAAAACATGTTAAACAAGGAAAAGCATAAAAACTAGACTAACTCAAAATATGAAAGCAAAACACACAAGTAATGCAAACAAAAACAGAGAGGGAGGGAGGGAGGGAGAGAGAGAGAGAGAGAGAGAGAGAGAGAGAGAAGTGACATAATCACTTCGAGCCTTTTTCCTTTTACACCTTGGAAGAACCTTTTCTTTGTGCAAACCCCTGAACCAGCGGTGAGAGAGAAGATTTGTACCCGTTCAAGGTCAAAAGGAACATGAGAGCTTTGAGAAGATCTCAAAGAGAAGCAAAAGAGGATGAAAACTGATTCTGGTTTCCCGTTGAGATCATACTGTTGCTCTGTTGAGTGGCTAACCACTTATAGCAATTAGGTCGAGTATGTCCAACTGCTTCACAGTGATGACAGAGATGCTGCTTCTTTTGTTTAGGCTTTTGAGTATTTCCCTTCTTAGCCTTAGGGTTTTTAGTCTCTTTCTTAGCAAGTTTAGGGGGTGCTCCTAAGATAGATTTACCTTGGTCTATGTTCTCACTAGCTAAAACAATTTTGACATTAGTGTTCTTAGATTCAACATTCTTAGCAAGAGAAACAAAAACAGTAGTGCTAAAAGAAGCAATATTAGAAGACGAGAAATCATACCCTAAACCGATTCGATCAGAAGCAAATTTCTGAAGGTTGAGCATCTCGTCAAGCTTTGCGCTTGAAGTCCTCTCCACCTGAGCTCTAACTTGGAACAGCTATGCTTCAAGCTTTTTGTTCTCTCAGTTAAGAAATTATTCTCAACTTTCAATGCTCCAATGGTTTGATTAGCTTCATCAAACTTTGTGGAGATTTCTTCTCGTTCAAGCTCCACATCATTGAGCTTCTTGGTGGCCAGCCTATATAGTTTCTCATGCTTCTCAAAAACCTTGTACAATTTCTCATAGGCTATATGGATGTTATCTTGATCATCCATTTTCTTGAACTTAGAATCCACCAAGTCCTCTTCTTCATCTACATCTTGAACAATTCCCTCAGTAGGATTTACGGTGGCAGTGAAGGCATTTAGGATTCCATCATACTCATTATCTGAATCATCTTCAGGTTCGGTGTCACTCAAAGTAGCAGCAAGGGCCTTGCTCTTCCCAATGGTCTTGAGATATGTAAGGCACTCTTGTTTCATGTGACCGAAGCCTTAACACCCAAAGTACTTTGGTCCTGAGGGAACAGTGTACTGACTGCCATCCCTAGCATCCTTCTTCCCCTTGTCTTGGCTCTTAAACTGAGAGGAACTAGATTGCCTACGGTCCTTGTCGAAACCCTTCCCATTGGCATTCTTCATGAACGTCTTGAATTGCCTTGTGATATAGGACTTCATTTTAGAATCTTCATCGTCTGAAGACTCATCCGTGTCACTTCTCTTAGCCTTCAGTGCCATGCTCTTGCTCTTGCTCTTGCTTGATTTCCCAATCCTAGACAAACCCAACTCATAGGTCTGTAGATTACCAACCAGCTCTGTCAAAGGAATTTTGTCCATATCCTTTGATTCCTCAATCGCAGTGATCTTGGCATGAAATCTCTCGGGTAGAGATCTAAGCACCTTTCTAACAATCTTGGGTTTGGGAATGGTTTCCCCAAGATTAAAGGCTGTGTTAACTATGTCCTTAAGCTTGGTATAGAACTCATCGAACGACTCATTCTCTTCCATTTTTATCTCTTCGAAGCTTGTTGTGAGCCTCTAAAGTTTCAAATCCTTGATAGCCTTGGTTCCTTTATAGGTTGTCCAGAGGATGGTCCATACTTCCTTCGCAGTTTCAGTGGAAGATATTTTCTTGAACTCCTCATTTGTGACCGCACTGAATAAGGCATTCAATGTCCTGTTGTTGAAGTTAGCCGCCTTGATTTTAGCATCATCCCAATCGGCCGGCGCTTGCTTTGGCTTGGTCCAGCCAATCTCCATAGCTTACCATACCTTCTCATCTAAAAACTGCAAGAAAGCTCTCATGCGTACCTTCTAGTTTGCATAGTTAGTGCCGTCAAATAAGGGAGGTATAATAAGAAACTGTCCTCTATCCATGACAAACAAGGGTCAATGAATCACACAACAAAGATTAACCCTAATCAGAGTGTGCCCGCTCTGATACCACTTGATAGACCAAGAATGTATTGACCAATTGTGATAAATTAACTAATTAATTTAGCCAAGTGAATTAATTAAGTTAATTAACATGCAAAGCGTGTAGTAGTACAAACAAATCACCAAATAACTAAATACAGTGGAAATTAAATGACACGAGTGATTTGTTTACAAATGGATAAAACCACTGAGGCAAAACCCCACCAGGTGATTTTAAGGTCACTGCTCCCGAGAATCCACTATTATTAAAACAAGCGGTTACAAGTAAAGGAATCTCAGTACCTTATACCAACCTACAGTTGAACCCTCACCCCAATACCCAATTGGACTTGTTTTGTAATGACAATCTCTCATTTTCAATGCATGGTTTCCAGTAAGTGACTAACCAATAGATGCGCAGATCCCAATACGCGGCTTACTCACCAACTTGAGAAAGATGTTGGCTGCAAAGTTCTTTAGTTCATCACACGATGAAGATCACGAAACTCCTTGGTCACAAAACCCAACAGCGTACAAACGCTGCAGCTTCTTCAAAAGAAAGATAAACTAGGGTAAATGCTGTCTCTGGTCACAATTTGTATGAACAAAAATTTGCTTCACACACGCGCAATTGTGCAACCTTTGACGACCTTTAAAATAATCTTTATATATGTTTAGGGTTGTGAGAAAAGAAAGCCTAAACATATACTCACGGATTGGATGAAAATCAGAGCTGTGAATCTATTTTTCATAAATCTCGACAGATAGCTTATCTATCGAGAAGCTGTCGAGCATCGGGTTAGAACAACTTTTTAAACCTCGATAGATACTAGCTGTTGAGCTAGCTGTCGAGCTTTAAAATCTAACACTTCTTCACTTGATTCTTAGACAAACTTGCATGGCTTTAACATTTGAACTTGAAATCTTGTTCCTTGAAGCATTAAACACATTCTAAATCTACCCAATTACAAGTAAAATGTGTTTTGTCAAAAGATTAGCCAATTCTATATTGACATATGTTCCCAACATGACTCACATATGTCCTAACAAATCTAATGATAATCTTGCAGATCCATTTACCAAGGCCTTAGCAAAAAATAGGGTCTGGAATACATTGAGAGGGATGGGACTAAAGTCCCTAGAATCATAAGCCATGTATGAGGATATCCAACCCAAGGACTAGAGATCCTGAGAATTAGGTTCAATGGGAAAAACGAATCATACGATGGTCGTAAGAAACACACTATTTATTTCTCCAATTATTTATTTTGTAAATAATTTTTTAATTGTTCATCCTTATGATGTAAGTGAATTTATCCTATAATGTGTAAAGGTTGAGTAAAAAACTCTTAATGAAATTTGTAGCTCGTATGAGTGGGGTGTCAGAATTACAAGAGCACCTTTGACAAAATTTCACCTATGTAAATGTGGGGGTGGGGCCGCTCCTTATGAGATTTGGACTTAATCTCAAATACACTCATGAAACTGGGATCAGCACACGACCATAAAGTGCTAGCTATAAAAGCTCATGTCAACACCTAGGTTGTTATGTGTAAGCAGTGACGCTTAATTTTCCTAAAGCAGTCATAGTTCAAGTCGGAGACCATTACGACTCTGGAGTTGAGATCATTGTTTTACTAAGTGAAGGTTCAATGCAATGCACACCTTCATGATGTATAATGACTCGTCTTTGCCTGGTAATCTCTCATTAATTAAAAAAATTTAATATTAAAATGAATGGGGGATTGTTGGAGCATTTTAATATTAGTTAATTAAAATGAATAAATATTACAACATAAATGTAAAGATATGGGAGTGAATATGGAAGATGAGGAGTTAGTGAAAATGTTTAATCCTACACTGAAAAGGAAAGAGACTATTTTGTTCTTTTTAATTGTGGTGATTAATGGGTTAATATGAATTGACTCAAATATTGGGCTAGATATGTGCGCAATGAGGAGGTGAAGAGTGGAGGTGTAAAAAATATTCAGCAATTATTCTTGTAATACCCACTACATCAGAATAATGGACCTAATTAATTAGATTAATTTGGGTAATAATTTCGTGAGGCCCATTAAGCCTATAAATAGACTCATTTAGACCCAATCAAAACTACTGCAATATACACTAAAAAAATTAGAGAGGTTTTTGGCAAAGAAGGGTGTTCTTTCTGGTGGAGTTTTGGGCTTGAACACTTTGTGCATAAGTTGTTCTAGTTATACGACACTTGTTAGACAATTGTATCCTAGGGAAGACAAGTCAGAGAAGGTCTGCACTGGTTACAAAGTTTAGCCAACCAAGGGCTTGAATCTCCTTAAAGAAAGTGAGTGCCATGTCTCAGTCCAAATAGTATTGTGTAAGTTTTCTCTTTAAATTAATAATATTCAGAAGCATTATTCAGTTTCTCGTTGTGTTATTTCCATTATTATTGTGTTTGCACCAACACACTCCAGTCAAAATATATGACTTGGTTAATTAAGACAGTTGCACTCAAGGCAGGTTTTGTTTCCATGTTTGATCCGTCAATATAACCAAATTGCGTCAAAAAGAAAATAAAAATGAAGATTTGGTCATCTCATATATGCTACGAATTCCTTGACAGGCTTCCTTACATATGCTACTCACCGACTATGAAGTAAATGAAATAGTTTTGAATTTTTCTAAAAATTTATTGACTGAAGAACTATTAGATGTACCCTTTTCAATTCTTTTCTTCATACTCAGTTAAAGTAAACAATCTAGCAACAAAGAAAATAGCATCATACCCATTTGAAAGTAGTTCTAAACTTTTCCATACTTTAAGAAGGTAGGAATTATTAGCTTAGCTGTACCCTTACAATTTTTTCTTCATACTCGGTTAAAGAATGTAACAACCTATCAAAAAAAAAAAACAACCTGACAAAGACCTTTTTTTTTTTTTTTTTTTTTTTTTTTTTTTTTTTTTTTTTTTTTTTTTTTTTTTCTGAATACCTTACAAAGAAACTACATGTGCCTATCCATTCCCAAAGAATCTGACAACTATTGTAGTTTGATTAGAGATTTGCATAATGTCAATGAAAATAAATTTATTTTTATTAAAAAAAAAGTCATATTCAAAACTTTAGTAATTGTCCAGTGTTGGCAATATTCGTACATACTTCATATTTTGGTAAAAATGCAAAATGTCGACCCTTGAATTTTGGTTGTTCTCGAACAAATATCTTGGTGTTTCAATTTAGCATTAAGTTAAATTGTAAAATGCACCCTCAAGTTTAGTATATTTTGATTTTTTCCTTTAAAATTTCAAATTCTTGAGCACTTTTTTAACGTTAGATATCATTTGAGGGGAAATTTTTTTTTTGTTTATATCTGCTATTTTTTTTTTTTTTTGATAGGATTCATATCCGCTAATTAGGTGGCCATTAAATGCCACATCATTTCAAAATGACATAATTTCAGTATTAAAAAAATTATTTACCACATTATTTTATATTCTGTTGCTTTTCTATTGGTTTCTTCTTCTTCTTTTTTATCACTTTATTTTTTCTCTATCCTTTTTCATATTTCAAAATCAGGAAAATTGCACTAACCTCCTTTAAGGATTTCTCATTACACTCACCTCCCCTCTAGTTTGTAACAAAACACTTACCTCCCCTAAAATGCAAACTATTTACACTAATCTTTCTTGGATGACTGAAAAAGCTTTAAAAAATTCCAAAATAAAAAGGCCTCAACAATCCCAAATTTCCTATTAAAATGGGTGTGGATGACCATTTAAGTTGAGGGTAAAACAAGAAATTCATGATATTTTAAAATCTTTTTTTAAGTCAATCTTGGGAGGTTTTTGTAAATAATTTGCATTTTAAGGGAGGTATTTTATTCCAAACTAGATTTGAGATGAGTGTATTACAAACTAGAGGGAAAGTGAATGCAATAACGAAAACTGCAATTTTTTCTTTCAAAATCTCACTCTATGGTTACACAATCCCCATAAATTCTGAATCAATGATCATCGACCATCCCCATGAGAAAAAGACAAGTATTAGTTGATGAGCACATAGAATCATAGTATTATTTTATGCACTTTCTACCCAAAGAAAATTTTGATGCACTCTGAAAAAAAAAAATGTTCAACGAATTCAAGACAAATATATAAATATAAATTGAAATAAGGTTTTTGCAACGAAGTTAAAGGCTAAGATCTAATTTTTAAATGGGTAAGAAACATCAGAATATGGTCGGGGAATATTTAAAATGAGGAAGAAAAAATTAATAGGGTTTGATAATCAAGCCGAGTAACAGGGGCTCCATGGTGATAGATGAGGAAGAAATTGAGGAATCTGTTTCAGTCAAGGGGCTGAGCAGCTGTGTGTACAGAGATCGATTAGGAACAATTTTGGTGAATTTTTTTTTTTTAATTTTTAATTTTTACTTTTTTTTTTTTGTAGTACGTAATGTAATGGAATGTGAAAAGGATTCTGATACTGACCTTCCCACTGTCATCTACAGTAAGGGTTGGGAATCATTGTGTGGCGCCCCGATCATGTGCCCTTCCGTGATCATACAGGAGTTTTACTACAATATGCACGAATTTGATTACTCTATACCCCAGTTTGTCACTCGCGTTCGAGGTATGTGCATTGTAGTTACTCCGAATCTTATATCCGAGGTACTACACGTACCAAGGGTAGCGCATCCTAACTACCCCGGCAGTGATCGTTTGAAGACTGTGTCCAAAGACGAACTCATGTCTCTTTTCTATGAGACACCATCTTCTTGGGGTGATTGTCAAACATCCGTTGCTCGACCTTTGCTAAACGTTCAAGATTCCTTAACATGGTGATGACATTCATTCTCCATCCATTGTCTCACTATAACACTATCATAGAGCCTTGTGCTCAATTTTTGTTATCCCTCTTAGAGGACATTTCTATCGACTTCCCTTCTCACTTCATCCTATCCTTTATAGATGTCTATAGGGATACGGCGACCCGTGATAAGCTCATTTTTCTTTCTACTATCACGCGAATCATTCGCCATTTTTATCCCCTATCCCGAGTCTGATCACTTTTTCGTCATGGGTGCCATTGATGCCGCTACCGTCAAACAGAGTGATGCTCAGCTTCACCCAAGGTGGACACAGACTGAAACAACAGCTCCTCCGGCTTCTTCAGCTCCATCCACATCCGCTCCTTTTTCTTCTGCAAGTGGAGAGACTCTTGATGCAATCATGGCGTAGCTTCAGCTCATGGATGCTCTCCTTGACATTCTCAAAGATGAGTTGTGTCAGGTGAACACCCGTGTTGGCCATATTGCTCGACAGCAAGCTTGCCTTGGTGGCTTCATCGAGTCTCCCTCTCCTTTTCCAGAGGCTTCTGAGGACGAGGACGACGATGGTGACTCTGATGATGATGGTGATAAGGTTGAGGATGCTAACTCCTTCAGTGATGTTGAGATGACTGCTTCAGTCACTTTCCCTTTGTCATTCATGACAAAAAGGGGAAGTAGTTTTGGGTTTGAGAGTAGTCTTGTACATAGGGGGAGAGTTAGCTTAGGAGATTTTTGTTAGAGGGAGTGTTTTTCTTTTTGAGGGATGTAGTAAGGACTTATGTATTTTTTTCTTTTCTTCTTTTCTAGATACATTATTCTTACTTTGAGATAGCAAACCTTGTATTTATTATTGATGTTCTATATATGATGAGGTTGTTATTACAGTTCTTTCACCTATCTTTACATGTGTCGTTTATTTTCTCTCTTTATGCACATGCTTCTTATATATTGTATGCAATCTTTTATTTCTGTTTCACACTAAGATGCCGTGATGAGTTTTGTTTAAAGTGTTTCAGCAAAACAGGTTGTCAAAGTCTTCTTGCCATGAACTATTTTCTTGCAAAGTTTTTCAAGAGTTTGTGTTAGAATAGATTTTATTGTATTCAACAAGTGAGTATGAGTTGAGTGATTTATGACTTCTCTCATATGTTCATTTGTTTGTTGTGGTTTTGTCATGGATTGCCAAAGGGAGAGATTGTTAGGACATATGTGAATCATGTTAGGAACATATGTCAATATAGAATTGGCTAATCCTTTGACAAAACGCACTTTACTGGTAATTGGGTAGATCTAGGATGTGTTTAATTCTTCAAGGAACAAGATTTCAAGTTTAAGAGTTAAAACTATGCAAGTCTGTCCAAGAATCAAGTGAAGAAGTGCTGGATTTTAAAGTTTGACAGCTAATAACTATCGAGGTTTAAAAAGCATTTCTAGCCTGATGCTCGACAACTTTGACAGGGTTTAGACCCCTTAAACCACAAACAAATTGCGTAGCCTAGATTAATTAGCCAAGTTTTTACTTAGTCAAATTAAGCAATTCTAGGTTAAAACAATTACAAAATCATATCATGTATGTAAACATATAAAGCAGCGGAAAGTAAATAACACAGTGATATGATCACCCAGGAAAACCAAACCGGTAAAAAACCTGGGGAGGATTTTACCCACCGATCCTCAAGGCAAAACGGAATCCACTAAGAAAGAATTGAAGTTGTTACAAAAGGACTTACAAGCAACCCCGCTTGACTTCCTAATGCTACCCACCAGTAGTAACTTCCTGACACGACCACGCGCAGGCTCCGAATCCACGGACTACTTCTTTCTTTTGTCTTCCTTCAATCAGGTACAAGCTCCTCACTTGTTAATCTTTAAGTTCCAAGGGCAGCAACCAAGTTGATCATCAAGATGTAGAAGAATCTTAATCTTGAAAACCCTAAGTTATGTGTAAAGGAAAGCTCCTCTAGATCTCACAAGAGATTTACACAAAACTGCAATGTATGAGCAACAACACAACTTGTGCAACTCTGAAAAACGTAGCTAGGGTTTGCCTTATATACCTAGGGCAAAAACATAAAAACCTAGACGTTTAAAGAGTTAGGGCTGAGTTGGAATTCTGCAGAAAAACGCATCTGGGCCGATTTTCGATCGATCGAGAATTACATTCGATCGATCGAGCCAGGCCGAGAAGCTCCAATGCTTCTGCAGTCTCTCGATTCCAACTTTACAAAATTAAACCAACTTTGAGCAAGCTTAAACAAGACTAAATACATTGTTTTGATCATGGTTTGCCAATATTACAAATTAGGTTCTAAATACATAAAATCCTAAGACCTTAAAACCTAACAAACTCCCCCTTTGGCAATCCGTGACAAAACACAAATCAAAAGCTCAAATTTTACAAGTATAAAAGCCCTTTACAAAATAATGCTCAGTTCAACCTAACTACTATCCATCGGTTGCAAGTGTAGACAGCAGCTTTGTTGAATCAACCTGTATATTCCTGAAATACTCAACAAACACATAAACGCATGTGTGGCAGAAAATAGTATATAAACAGGTATTATATTCTTGTAAGATTCACACAACTCAAAATAAAGATATATATCAATGAATCAACTCATAAATATAAATCAATAAGCAATGAATCATAAGTCAACAAGAATCAAAAGAAAACATGTATATCAATATATCAATCAATGTTTCTATATCAATGTTACTCCCCTTAACATGAATATCCCCAAAAATGATATACAAAGTGAAGCACCTAGATACAATCTACTAAACTCCACAAAAAATATCCCATGCTAAACATATGTCTCCCCCTAACTATATGTCTCCCCCTAACTACAAAATCTCCTCAAAAAGTACAAAACTCCTCTATAAGTCAAAATCACTCCCCCTTTTTGTGACGGAATGCCAAAGGGCAATCAAAAGTCGCCATCAAAAGGTGGTGGTGAAGGTGAATGAAGACGTGCAAGATCAGCTCGCAGAGCACGCATCTCGTCCAGCAAGTCCACCAAAATCTGACCATGAGCCGCCTGAACGGTCATGACAGTCTCTAAAGTACGACGAACATCAAAGTCGGCCGCAGGAGGTGGAGGAACAGCAGCAGCAGCAGCAGCATCCGCATCATCACCAACTGGATCAGGAATATCCGCACCAGCAAGACCTGTAGAAGATGAGGGAGGAGGAGGAGCGCTAGAAGAGGGATCAGACCTAGGGTGTTTAGAACCAGCTCGAAGATGAGCAGCCCTTTGTCTAAGAAAAGACGCACCAATAGGACCGATGACATGAACAGGCTCAGAAGCAGGGAAATCCTCTAAACCTAGATACAATAAAATCCTATGAATGAAAATAGGATGGACGAGAGCATGAGCAGTAGATGAACTCCTATAAACTTCGTTCAAAGAACGAAGAAAAAGATGAGGAAAACTCATAGGAGCATCTGTAACAAGAGCGTACAGAAAAACACACCTCTCAAGAGGAATGGTGTGCAGATGAGAAATGGGCCAGAGTGAGTGACATGCTATCCTAAAGAAAAGATAGGTAGTCTCAGGAAGCTCAGCAGAAGTGATCCGAGGATCAGAACCCCACTGGATAGATGACCCAGTGATGTAAGATATGACATCACTCAACTCGGGTGACTCAGCATAGGGATAGACAGGATCCCTAACTAAAGGTACCTCAAGAGCATCAGCCACTACCTGAGGAGTAATGGAGTACTCTATGCCTCGTATCCAACTCCGAACAAGGGTGTTGGAATCATAGACGCGGATCGAGATGTTCGAGTAGAACTCTCGAATCAAGGTAGCAGGAGGAGGAGGGTCAGACACAGCAAACAAGGGAAGCCAACCCCTACGCTCAAAATTTGCCCTAATGGCAGGATCAAGCTCATCTAAAGAGACAGACCGCTCAGCCCATATCTTCCTCTTAATGTTTAAAGTGTCATAAAGTTCTTGGTTTTTCTCACTAGGGAACCGCTCACTATCAAAGGAGGGAGGGGAAGGAGTAGGAGTGGGAAGGGTCCTACGAGCTCTAGTCTTCCTAGGCATGGTGCTAAGGAAAAGGACATAGACACAGAGAGAAAACCAAAAAGAACAAACACACAAAAACCAAGGGCAGACTGCAAGTTAGCACACAAAAAATATAGAATTAAAATTCTATATGATGCATGAACATGAACAATGTTATGATGCATGAACTAATGCAGTAATCAGGATCAATTTAAGTTCAAATTCATAAAATTGGCTTGAACATAGAGTTTCTTAACAAAAACCCCAAAAATTTGAGAACAACTTGAAAATTTTTGTACCAAATTGATGAACCAATCATTATAAACTATTGCAAACAATTTATAATAACCAATTGCATCAATTACACAAGCCAATTTCATCAATTAAACCCAATTGCACAAAAAGCCCCAATTCGGATCAATTATAAACCCTAGAAATTTGAGTTTTTCACAAAACACAAAATTGATCAAATTAATCACTCAAGAACATGTCTAGAGGGTGTCCCCAACAAAACCCAATGATCAATTGCCAACAAAATGGTCCGAATCAACAAAAATCCCAAAAAGAAAAGTTCCGAAAATCTCCCAAAAAAATGCATGAAAAATGCATGAAAACTTGAAAATAATTTGAAAAGGAAGGGTAAAAATGACATACCTGCTTGAGAAGAGAGAGATTATGCAAAAAGTTCGGAGGAAAACGACAAAAACTTGAAGAATTTTGGGCTGCCTTGTCGGAGAGAGAAAAAAGCTTGAAAAAGATTTTGAATAGTTCTTTGAAAAAGTCAGAATTCCTCTTTTTAAAAAGCTTATTCACGATGTTCGATCGATCGAAAATTACATTCGATCGATCGAATGTGACAGTCAATTTTGCACATTCTGAAGCACTTTTTCGATTGATCGAAGAATACATTCGATCGATCGAAATAGGCAGAGGCACACTAAATTTTGGGGAAAAACATACTTTTGAAAAATTGCAAACCCAATTTTGAAACAACTCCTCAAAGCACTTGAAACATGAAAACAAAATGCATGAGTATGAAATGGAATGCATCTTCAAAAACCCAAAATTTTAAACCCAAATCTCTCAAACACAAGTTTTAATTTTCTTCCAAATTAATTTTCTCAAGCAGCAAGAATGTTGTGCACAAATCTCAAGATATTTTTAAACTTGGTTGGTCAGACCAAAGACACACACACTAACATGTACAGTGTTTAACAAAGAGTAACTTGTGAAGTGTGTGAAAACTAGTAAAGACTTGAGATACATGTGAGGTGATATGTGAATGGCAATCAAGCACAAAGTCTACACAATTCATCACATAGAATTAAAAGAGACTATCACCTAAAGAGTTACATCCTATAACTCCCACATCTCCTAGAACAAAAGCTTACAATCATGTAAGTTTCTTGCATTATTGCCTCTTATTTATATATGAAATGGCATTCAGCCTAATAGTACACACCGGTTTGAATTAAGTGAATTGGCATCAAGCCTAATAGTACACACCAGTTTTAATTTAATTGAGACTACACCTTATGTTCTTTTTGTGCATGTGCTACACTTTCTCGAGCACAAAATCTTATGATATGCACTAAGGTGTTCATGATTGGCTAGTGAATAGTGGTGAGATGGTTATTTATGCCTTTCTCAAAAGGATCAAGTCCGACAGTCAAATAACATATGACTTCAAGATCAAGACAAAGTGATTAAAAACCACACACATCTTTCCCACACAACAAGCACTACAAAGTTTCAACTAGTTAAGTGCAGTAAATAAGCTCATCCAAGTTAAACATGGTACACTAGACATGACATGTGTAAAAAGAATGACCAACCTTGTTTTCAAGAAATCAAGAAAAATAGTGTTCAACAAAGATTTTGCTTTCCCTTTTTTTTTCTTTTTTTTTTTTTTTTTTTTATTAAAAGAGAAAACAAATAAATCCTAGAATGAAATGCATGTATGTAATGCAATGCAAGTCCTAGAACAAAAGAAAAACACAAAAACCAAATAACAATGGTCACAACAGAATAGAGCAATGAAGCACAAGGACCATGTCAGAAAGACTCAGTTAGTTCGAGTCTTTTGCATCCAAAACTT
The DNA here is from genome assembly GCA_023621385.1 of Quercus gilva. Classification (NCBI taxonomy): domain Eukaryota; kingdom Viridiplantae; phylum Streptophyta; class Magnoliopsida; order Fagales; family Fagaceae; genus Quercus; species Quercus gilva. The sequence continues at coordinate 43,110,390 of CM042476.1, read as the reverse complement.
TTTAGATGCACCCCGAGCATTGGAGTTCTTATTCACATTAGAGTGATTCCCAACTCCAGAATTGGAATAAAGGTTTAACGCCTTTACCAATTCACCAATTAGTGCCATAGGATCTTGTGCTTGAGGCACAGGCACTTTTGGTCTTTTTGCTCTCTTATCAGCTTGAAGCTTGTAACAGTTAGGACGAATATGTCCAGACTTACCACAATAATGACAAACCCAAGCAGGTTTACCATGCATCTTGTCCTTAGGTTTGGTAGGCTCCTTAGGTTTGGATTCTTTTAAGTCTACCCTAATCTTCTTTGGTGGTGAAACTTCTACAGGTTTAACAACCTCACACACAGGGGGTTTAATGGTTTCACTCACAACCTCACTCACAAGAGGTTCAGAAGAAGAAGAAGAAGGAACAAAGACAGTAGAATGGGGTCTAGAATTAAAGATGCTTTCAACATATCCTAACCTAGCTTTATCAGAAGGATACTTTTGAACATTCAGCATGTGATCAAGTTTAGAACTAGCAGATCTAGCAACAGATAAATCATGTTCCAAAGTTCTAACTTTATCAAGCAAAAGCATATTTTCAGATTTAACATTATTCAAAAGATCATTAGCATCAAAAAGTTTTACAAGCAAGTTCTTCTTTTCAAGCTCAAGAGCATCAATTTTCTTCAGGCCAAGATCAACTTTCATAGCATCCTTTGCAGCAATTTTGCAAAGTTTGTTATAGGCCTCTTGAAGATCTGCATCTTCAGAGAGTTCCCCATCAGCAGGGTTCTCCTCAGCAGATATGCTTTCATCTACTTCAGCAGTAGCAGTGAAAGCAATGAAGTTTCCATCCTCGTCACAACCGGACTCATCATCAGAAACCTCATTATCACTAAGGGTTACAGCCATAGCTTTACCCTTATTCCTCAAGAAAGTAGGACATTCAGATTTGACATGACCATACCCTTGACAACCATAGCACTGAGGACCCAAAGAGTTATTAGAAGATTGACCTACTTGTTCTCTAGGTTTTTCAAAATTATTAACCTTAGTGGGATCATTCTTCCTAAAGTTTCTAGGTTCAGCAGTGTTGGTATTCCTTGCCTTCCTATTTGTGTTTCTAAGAAAATTTCTAAAGTTCTTGGCAAGGTAAGTTATCTCCGTGGGAGAGAGCTCATCATCAAATCCACCTGCTTCAACATCATCAACAGACTTAAGAGCCATTGATTTGGATTTGGCAGTCTTGGGAAGGTCAAACTCATAGGACTGAAGAGATCCTACAAGCTCATCCACAGGGATGGAGTCAACATCCTTACTTTCAGTAATGGCTGTCACTTTGGGTCTAAAGTCTTCAGTTAAGGATCTAAGTATCTTCCTAACAACTTTAGGTTGATCATAGACTTCACCCAAATTATAAGCAGAATTAACAATGTCATTGAGTTTAGCATAAAACTCATCAAAGGTTTCATCATCAGACATTCTAATGCTTTCAAACCTAGAAGTTAATTGCTGCAATTTATTTATTTTAACAGCCTTTGTGCCCTCATGCACAGTTTGGAGGATTTTCCAAGCAGTATGAGCAACCTCAACATTAGAGATCCTCTTAAATTCCTCCATTGAAACAGCATTAAAAATGGCATTCATAGCTTTGCTATTAAATGCAGCTGCTTCTTTTTGAGAAGTTTGCCACTCACTCACAGGAGTAGTGGGCTTCTCCCAACCATATTCCACAAAGTTCCAAACTCTCTCATCAATGGATTTCAGGAAAGCTTTCATCCTTACTTTCCAGTAGGCATAATTGTTCCCATCAAAGTGTGGAGGAACAAACAAAGAGTGTCCATGCTCCATGACAGCAGGGGTCAAGGATCAGCTCAGAGATGAAAATCTCAAACAAAAGAGCAACCCGCTCTGATACCACTTGACAGGGTTTAGACCCCTTAAACCACAAATAAATTGCGTAGCCTAGATTAATTAGCCAAGTTTTTACTTAGTCAAATTAAGCAATTCTAGGTTAAAACAATTACAAAATCATATCATGTATGTAAACATATAAAGCAGCGGAAAGTAAATAACACAGTGATATGATCACCCAGGAAAACCAAACCGGTAAAAAACCTGGGGAGGATTTTACCCACCGATCCTCAAGGCAAAACGGAATCCACTAAGAAAGAATTGAAGTTGTTACAAAAGGACTTACAAGCAACCCCGCTTGACTTCCTAATGCTACCCACCAGTAGTAACTTCCTGACACGACCACGCGCAGGCTCCGAATCCACGGACTACTTCTTTCTTTTGTCTTCCTTCAATCAAGTACAAGCTCCTCACTTGTTAATCTTTAAGTTCCAAGGGCAGCAACCAAGTTGATAATCAAGATGTAGAAGAATCTTAATCTTGAAAACCCTAAGTTATGTGTAAAGGAAAGCTCCTCTAGATCTCACAAGAGATTTACACAAAACCGCAATGTATGAGCAACAACACAACTTGTGCAACTCTGAAAAACGTAGCTAGGGTTTGCCTTATATACCTAGGGCAAAAACATAAAAACCTAGACGTTTAAAGAGTTAGGGCTGAGTTGGAATTCTGCAGAAAAACGCATCTGGGCCGATTTTCGATCGATCGAGAATTACATTCGATCGATCGAGCCAGGCCGAGAAGCTCCAATGCTTCTGCAGTCTCTCGATTCCAACTTTACAAAATTAAACCAACTTTGAGCAAGCTTAAACAAGACTAAATACATTGTTTTGATCATGGTTTGCCAATATTACAAATTAGGTTCTAAATACATAAAATCCTAAGACCTTAAAACCTAACAAACTTCTTGATAGATAAGCTATTTTTTGAGATTTATGAAAAGCAGATTCACAACTTTGATTTTCATCCAATTCGTGAGTATGTGTTTAGGCTTTCTTTTCTCACAACCTTAAACATATATAAGGATTATTTTAAGGGCCGTCAAAGGTTGCATAATTGCGCATGTGTGAAGCAAAGTTTTGTTCATGCAAATTGTGACCGGAGACAGAATTTGCCCTAGTTCATCTTTCTTTTGAAGAACCTGTTGCGTTTGAACGCCGTTGGATGTTGTGACCAAGGAGTTTCATGATCTTCATCGTGTGATGAATTGAAGAACTTTGTAGCCAACATCTTTCTCAAGTTGGTGAGTAAGCCGCGTACTAGGATCCGCGCATCTATTGGTTAGTCACGTGCTGGGAGCCATGCATTAAAAAGGAGAGATTGTCACTACAAAACAAGTCCAATTGGGTATTGGGGTAAGGGTTCAACTGTAGATTGGTATAAGGTACTAGGATTTCTTTACTTGTAACTGCTTGTTTTGATAATAGTGGATTCTCGGGAGTGATGACCTTAAAATCACCTGGTGGGGTTTTGCCTCGATGGTTTTCCCTGTTCGTAAACAAATCACCCATGTTATTTAATTTCTACTGCATTTAATTATTTCATGATTTGTTTGTACTACCACGCACTTTGCATGTTAATTAATTTAATTAATTCACTTGGCTAAATTAATTGGTTAATTTATCACAAGAGGTTAATACATTCTTAGCCTATCAAGTGGTATCAAAGTGGGCACACTATGATTAGGGTTAATCTTTGATGTGTGATCCATTAACCCCTGTTCGTCATGAATAGAGGACAGTCTCTTATTATACCTCATTTATTTGATGGCACTAACTATGCATACTAGAAGGTATGCATGAGAGCTTTCTTGCAGTCTTTAGATGAGAAGGTGTGGCAAGCTATGGAGATTGGTTGGACCAAGCTAAAGGAAGTACCGGCCGATTGGGATAATGCTAAGATCAAGGCAGCTAACTTCAACAGCAGGGCATTGAATGCCTTATTCAGTGTGGTCATAAATGAGGAGTTCAAGAAGATATCCTCCACTAAAACTATGAAGGAAGCATGGACCATCCTCCAAACAACCTATGAAGGAACCAAGGCTGTCAAGGATTCGAAGTTTCAGAGGCTCACTACAAGTTTTGAAGAGATAAAAATGGAGAAGGATGAGTCATTCGTTGAGTTCTATGCCAAGCTGAAGGACATAGTTAACTCAGCCATTAATCTCAGGGAAACCATTCCCGAAGCCAAGATTGTTAGAAAGGTGTTTAAATCTCTACCCGAGAAATTTCATGCCAAGATCACTACGATTAAGGAATCACATGATATTGACAAAATTCCTTTGATAGAGCTGGTTGGTAATCTAGGATCGAGAAATCAAGTAAGAGCAAGAGCATGGCACTGAAGGCCAAGAGCAGTGACATGGATGAGTCTTCAGACGATGAAGATTCTAAAATGAAGTCTTATATCATAAGGCAATTCAAGAAGTTCATGAAGAATGCCAATGGGAAAGACTTCGACAAGGACCGTAGGCAATCTAGTTCCTCTCAGTTTAAGAGCCAAGAGAAGGGGAAGAAGGATGATCAGGTCCATTATTCTCTCAGTTTAAGGCAATCTAGTTCCTCTCACTCCTAATATATCAAAGCAACCTACACTTCATGATCAGGTCCATTATTCTCTCAGGATTAAGAGTTCATGTAAATATAAGTCGTGAGATTTATTATTCATTTGACAGTCGTTAGGAGAATAATAAATCTCACAGTGGTCCAATTCAATATGTCTTAACTCTTAAAACATATCAACACATCATCTAGAAGTCTCCACTTCCATGATCAAGACAAATCATCTTAGTTGATATGTTATAGTCTTCGCAGATGAAATGCCCAATTTCATCACCGACTACGAACTAATATTCTGAGTTTACAAAGAACTTGTGATTTACATCTTCTGTGACTTTTCACATAAATCACATATTATGCATCTCATGGACTATATGATAATGTCCGAATATTCATGTTACCATTATTTCAGATAATAATAAAACAAATTTATTAATTACAATATTAAGTCATACATCATGTCATACATAATGTCATACATAATATAATACATAACATCATACAATAGGATTCTAGGGCACTAATCCCAACAATTATCTTCCACTTGCCCTAAAAACTATTGTGCTCTAATCTAACTACCATTCCCTCCAAATGTGACTTGAAGGTTCTTTGAGGCAAGGCTTTGGTAAAGGGATCTGCTAGATTATTTGCACTTTCAATCTTTGCTATCACCACATCTCCACGAGCGATAATATCTCTAATGATTTGGTACTTTCTCTCAATGTGCTTTCCTTTCTTGTGGTTCCTTGGATCTTTTAATTGTGCAACTGCACCACTATTGTTGCAAAACAATGTGATGAGAACTTGTTCCATTCTCATTACACCAAGGTCAGAAAGGAACTTCTTAAGCCATACAGCTTCTTTTGCTGCTTCACAAGCAGCAACATATTCTGCTTCCATGGTGGAGTTCGCAATGCAAGATTGCTTGACACTCCTCCAAATTATGGCTCTACCTCCCAAGGTGAAAACACATCATGATGTGGATTTTCTGAAATCTAGATCCGATTGAAAGTCTAATCTGTATAGCCAATAGGAATCAAATCCTCACTTCGGTAATCAAGCATATAATCTCTCGTTCTCCGTAGATACTTGAGAATATGCTTTACAGCTTACCAATGTTTTGGTCCTGGATTTGATTGATATCAGCTGACCATGCCAACTGAATAACAAATATCTGGTCTAGTACAAAGCATGGCATACATGAGACTTCCTACTGCAGAAGTATAAGGAACTTGTCTCATTATATCTACTTCCTCTTGTGTTTTAGGCCTTTGGTCATCAGACAAAGGAACTCCATGTCTAAAAGGAAGTAATCATTTCTTGGAGTTTTGCATGCTAAATCATTCTAGAACCTTATCTATATATCCAGCTTGTGATAAGCCTAACATCTTATTCTTATGATCTCGCCAAAGCTTGATCCCTAGAATAAAGTTAGCCTCACCCAAGTCCTTCATATCAAATTGGCTTGACAACCAAACCTTTACTGATGACATTACATCTACATCATTTCCAATTAGTAGAATATCATCAACATAAAGCAATAGGAACATTACTACTTTGTCTTGATGTCTTTTGTACACACATGGTTCATTAAGATTTTGTTCAAAACCAAAAGACTTGATTGCTTGATCAAATCTGATATTCCATGACCTAGATGCTTACTTAAGTCCATAAATGGACCTTTTCAACTTGCATACCATATGCTCTTGGTTCTTTGCTATGAAACCTTCCGGTTGCATCATATAGATTTCCTCTTCAAGATTGCCATTAAGAAATGCAGTCTTGACATCCATTTGCCTAATCTCATAATCATAGTGAGCAGCAATGGATAAGAGAATTCTTATAGATTTAAGCATTGCTACTGGTTAAAAGGTTTCATCATAATTTTTTTTTCATTTCTAATAAACTGGATTTAAGCATTGCTAATAATTTTTTTTCATTTCTATGTGGTTGGTATTTTTTTCATTTTTAATAAACTGATGAAAAGGTTTCATCATAATTTTTTTTCATTTCTAATAAACTGGATTTAAGCATTGCTAATAATTTTTTTTCATTTCTATGTGGTTGGTATTTTTTTCTATTTCTCTACCGCCTAAAGCCATTTCCTTTGCTTCTTAACTCTTGGTTGTGCAGTCTCTGTTCAAACATTGGGTGACATTACCTTTTTTTTTTTAATCACCGGAAAGCAAAGGGGACCAGCCGAACCCCCCACAAGTATATGGGGAATTGCATGATACATGCATAAAATGTATGATTAAATGTCCTCAAGGTGGAGTAATTTTCTGGAAAGCGATGTAGAGGTAAGCAAATTATAGCCTTTTGCTTATTCTTACCTTATCATTTTTGTTCCAACTACCAAAAGATTAACCAATGTCAACATTCTTCCCATTGATCATTTAGCACTTGCCCTTGAGCATACTCTTTACTAATAGTAAATGACATGTATTTTCTTGCAAAAATGACTGGAAGTTGTTTCTTATTTTTAATTGTGTTGTATAGAGGTTACTGTTTGAAGGTAGTTTCTTTTGTAAATATAACCAGAAATGCATGCAAGTCTAGTGATTTTCAGTGAAGCAAAAAGTGTTACCCAATGTCTTTGTCTCCCAATTTTCCTATATGAATAATTTATAAATTTTTTATTTAAAATTTACATGTCACTGGTAGGCCAAATGTAATTGAAGATGCCTTAGTTTTTCTCAATTTTCCTAAAAGGAATCTTAGAAAACAAAATGAAATCAAGAAAAAGAAAAAACAAAAATATGATGTTAATGGGTATGCATTTGGCATTATAGGAAAAAGTTCTAAGAGCAATGTCCAATATTATTTTATTTAAAATCGAAATAAAATTTTAGTCAAATCCATCGCGTAATAATTTATAGTTGCAAAAATAGGAGAGGGAAATTCAAACATTGACTTCATTATCCAAAATATTCAAGATAAGCTTGCTGGTTGGCAAGCCAACCTCCTTTCCTTGGCTGGAAGGCGCATCTTAATCCAATCCTCTTCTAGTGCTATTGCTGATTATGTCATGCAAGGTGCTTTGCTTCCTAGTAGGGTCTGCCAAGAGATTGACCGTGCTAATCGCAACTTCCTTTGGGGCTCCACACCTGAAAAAAGGAAAATCCATTTGGTTAACTGGAAAACTGTCACCTTACCTGTTGATCATGGTGGACTTGGCATTCTTGACGCTTGGTCAAGGAATCTAGCACTCCTTGCTAAACTTGACTGGAAACTCTCCACTGGTGAAAACTTGCCGTGGGCAAAGGTCTTAAGAGCTAAGTACCTATCTGGTCGCTCCACTCGCTCGCCTTGGCTCTCGAAAGGCGCATGCTCTCGTACCTGGGCAGCTTGTAAGGCTGCCAAGCCCACTCTTGATTTGGGTTTGAGGAAAGTTATCTTTTCAGGCAACTCCACCTCTTTTTGGTATGATGCTTAGACCCCCCTTGGTGCCCTTAGGTCTGCCATTTATGGTCCCCTTAACCTTCAAGAAGATTAGCAGCTGGTTGCTCATTTTCTTGATGATAATGGGTCTTGGTCATGGGATAATCTGTCTTTTGTACTTCCCCAACCTCTTTTGGAGGCTATTATTGTTGTCCCTATTAGCATCTCCTCTCCTGGTGAAGACTTAATTGCTTGGGCGCCATCTAAGGATGGTTGTTTCTCTCTTAACTCTGCCTATTTGTTGGCTAAAGGGTTAAATGCTTTGAACCCTCGCACTTTCTCTGCTGGCTGGATTTGGAAGCTTATAGCGCCCCAAAAAATTCTCATTTTCCTTTGGCTGTGTGCCTACAACAGCATCCCAGTGAGAGAAGTGTTGGGTTCAAGAGGTTTTACCATTAACCAATCTTGCCCCTTGTGCAATAATCACCCTAAGTCCATTATTCACCTATTAAGAGAATGCCAAAGTTCGGTTAGCTTCTGGAACCAGCTTAGGCTGCACTCTAAAGTTATCAAATCTTTTGGTCTGCCTCTCATGGAGTGGCTTCACTTTAATAGCACCTGTGGCTTTCCTTCTAAGATTTTTGGTATTCCTTGGAAAGTTGTTTTTCTTTTTGGGCTATGGACTCTCTGGCTTAATAGGAATTCTATGGCTTTCCGAGGTAAACATCTTAGTCAAGATATTGTGAAGTTCTGCACTGCGAAAGCTGCCGAGTTTCACTTCCTTGTACAAGGTTCCAGCACCCGTGCGTAAAGAATCCAGCGCTCTGTTTGCTGGTCTAAACCGAGTGTGGGATGGTTTAAATTGAACACCGTTGCATCTGTCCTTCCTTCCTCAGGCTGTGCTGGTGGGGGTGGTCTTCTTAGGGACTTTAATGGTACTTGGGTTTAGGGCTTCTCTAGGCTCATCGGTTCCTCTAATGTCCTCCTTGCGGAGTTGTGGGCTTTAAGGGATGGGTTAACAATGGCATTAAACCTTAATATTGATAAGCTTATTATTAATGTGGATGCTTCTGAAGTCATCTTTCTTCTCTCAAAGCCATGTAATTCTAATCGGCTAACCCAGCCAATTGTGACTGACTGCAGGAGCATGCTCCAAGCTTTCCAGGAGTACCGCATGCATCACTGTTATAGGGAAACCAATAGAGCTGCGGACCTGCTTGCAACCATTGGGCATTGCCAAGTTGAACCTTTTGTCTCTTTTGTAAATCCTCATTTGGTTGTATTGGAGGCTCTAGACTATGACTCTAATGATGTAACCCGAACTACTCGGGCTTTTGTTTTTGATTAATTCTATTTATGCCGTATTTTACCAAAAAAAAAGATGTTGTCAATTGTCAAGATATATAATATTTTGAAAAGATCATTTTTTTTTAAATTTTATAATTAATCATATCATTTTAAAAAATGAGGAAAAAAAATTATCATTTTAAACTTATATACAAGAAAAGGGATGGAAAGAGCATAAATTTGGGTGTCACAGTATAACTTTATAAAATAAAATAAAATAAATAAAATATAAAAAGAAGAATAAGAAAGGAGAGAGAGCAGTTGGGTTCATAACAAGGCAATGCAGATGATTCTACCAAATCATTACTCTTTAGAAGTCACAGAACAAAACGACGCCAACCCTTTGGGCCCCATTGCTCTCACACATGGCTGGGCTGGGCCCTCGTTTTTTCTAACCTAGACACCCAAATTATTGGGTTCTTTTTTGCTATATGGATTTGCTTTATAATTGGGGTGCTCCCTAATCCCTATACCTCGTGTTTAGCATGCTTGACTCAGATTAGCTTGAAACCTAGACCATAAGTAAACCTTGGCCTAAACATGACTCAGAATTAGCAACTACGAACTCCATTATAGTTTTTTTTTTTTTTTTTTTTTCACAGTATTTTCTCAAAACTTTCAACTAGAGACTAATAACTGTTCACAATGAGTGGGCCCAAAACGGGGTAAATCGCTAGCCTAGGGAGTTTTTTCAAAGTGCTAGTGCTCGGACTTGAACTAGGGGATTCTTATTCAAACCCAAGACAGCCACTTTGAGACCGAGTGCCCAACCACTCGGCCAACTCCATTATAGTTATTAACAAAGCATAACAGGATAAATTCAGCATTAAACACCCAAAACGATTAAACACTTCCATTGCTCTCACAAAAAAAAAAAAAAGAATAGGGACTTGATTGCCCTTCTTTAGTCCATTTTAATCCCTTCAAAGTAGCTGCTCAAAAAACCATTAAGGCAACAATAATTTGATGGGAAGCTATTCACTCTACCATCAATCTTTGAAAAGGATTCGGGAATACCAATTGCAATGAGTGTTTAATTCCCCACAGACCCATTTTAGATTGTCATGTGCCTTCATGAGCTTATTTCAATCGCACATCTTGGGATCAAAGTGGTTTTGCTATGATTCTTAATAATCTCTTGAGCCAAGAATGCGTTTCCGTCATTGTAGCTTTGCTATATCAACTAGTAGCTTTGCTATATGCCTTTGTAGTTTGTACAAAATATTACAACGTGATATTGATCTCACTCACTCATCTTTGATGGACTAGGACCCTTATCATGAACCAGTATTATTGCTATTGCATTTACTTCCTACTTCACTAGAATGGAAGAAAGAGGGCATTGCATGAGTGATATATCTGCCTACTTTGGCCTTGGTAGCTTTGAGAATGCAAGCAATGTTAATCATTGCCTTGTGGTTGTGGAGCTTTAGCATTTTTGAGTAAAACGGAAAGTTTCTTTAATTTCCCCCAAGTAAAAAGAAAGGTTTTTGTTTAGCCCTTTAACATTTGAATTAGGTTTTGCAACAAAGAAGTCTCTTGCAAAAGAAAGTGATATCTCTTTGAGTTGGCTGTAATCTTCAAGGTTTTGCCAATGAAAAAAAAACTATTTTTAACATATGTTACTCAAGGAAGGGCTACAATTGGATGGAGCTAGCTTGAAGGGATTGAAGCAAAAAATGAAAACGAAAGCAATCACATCAACTTCCTCCTCATGCCACTTTCCTCACTCACAATTAGAGTGGTTGTGCTTAGAAGATGTTAACGATTTAAAATCTCTTCCAAAGGAGTGGGCACTAGAACCTCATTTCTCTCCGGAAATTCTACACTTGGCGATGTCCCAATCTAACATCAATTCCTCATGGAATTCGCAATCTCACCTCTTTATAATCTTTGGAAATTACTCATTGTCCCAAACTGACATCACTTCCTCAAAGAGATTCACGATCTCACCTCTTCAAAGTTTATGATTTTGAACTTGGTTTAGTTTTTATGCTTTTTGACTTGAGATTGTTGGAAGTTACATAGAACTGATTAGTTCCATTGTTAGCCCTATTTTTATTTCTATGTGCTCCAATACAATATGGACAGCAGCCAAAAAAAATGAAAAGAAAAGAGATGCCTCAAAAGTTGCCGATATTCAAGACAGTCGAAAGGCATAATTCTTTTTGAAATTTTCTCATTTAGAGTTCTGCATTCAGCAAGTACTCATCCAATTGTCCGAGGTACTCTTAAATATCTTATTGGGAGCATGATTGCATCACAAAATGCTACCATATTGTTTTGCATGTAAAAAATCTTGCACTTGGCTGGATTAACTTGAAGCCTAGACCATTGGTGAAACTTATCCATTATGTTCTATATCACAAGGGCTAATTTCAACTTTTGACTCCTGGAACGATTTAAATACTTTTATTATAGACTGTTCAAAGAACCATTATCTTGGGGATGTTAGTTATCCTACAATTAAGGGTCATCAAATAGCCCTTGGCCCACGGCCCGACCCAAAAACCCGGTAACCCATCGAGCTAATGGGAGGCCTGGCCCGTTGTTATTGAGCCCCATGGGTAGCCCACTAGCCCAGTGGGTTAGGCCGTGGGCTAGTTTTTATGCCCATGGGCACCCAGTGGGCTAGCCCAGTAGCCCAGTCCGTTGGCCCAACCCATTACCCAGTCCAATAACTTAGAAATTTTAACAAAAATATATAGGAGGTGTATGAAGGATTGATCTTGAGATATTGTAGAATAATTTTTAAGAGAACTCTCCCAACCACTAAGATACTTAAAGTAATTGTGCTAAACTTAGTTTACTAAATATATATTTTTCTAGTAGTCTAGCATATTTGAATTATCCATTTATTTATTTTTTATTAAAGATAAAAATAAAAAACTATTTGAAGCCTTAATAAAAAAAATTAAATAAGTTTCCATTAACAAAAACAAAATTAAATAGATTTGACTGTAAAAAAAATTGTAATTAAGTATTAAATTCTTTGATTCTTTCCTTTAAAAAAAAAACTAGATTGATTATTCTCTTATTAAAAATAATAAAATAATATGCTAACACAATCTCATGGGTAGCCCATTAGGCCCAACCTAGTAGCCTAGCCCGTTAAAGATAAAATGGGCATTGCCCATGGGCAGGGTCGTGGATTGGGGTTTTCTCTTTCGGCCTAGTCCGACTCAGCCCGTTAACTAGTTAATAGCCCATTATGCCCCTAAGCCAAGTAAAAATGGACCGGGCCAACCCAACCCGGCCCATTGACGACCCTTACCTGCAATCTTTGAAATGGCTTTGGAAATGCAATTGTAGTGAGAATATGAAGCTCCATTATAGACTGTCATATGCCATCATGTGATTAACTTTTGGTACGAAGAAACTTGTACAAACCAAGAAGACGAGGAATATGAACCTGGTAGTTTCACCGTCATCAATCCATTGCCCATACTGCATTATTTGCTCCCAACTGTACTGCCGATGACTGCACAATATACAAGAAAACTAAATTCAATAGCACACAAAATTTAGTTAATAATAGAAGTGAACTACAATAGGACAAATACAATACATGCCCCAGCTTGGGAGAAAATTGCTACTTTTTGTGGGTTTTTTTGTTCTGTTAATCGAAGGTTAAGAAATAAATCGCCAGCAACATACTTTAAACACAATGAACACAGCTTATTAACCAAATTTAATTTCGAGAAAATTGAAGTCTCTCAGTTTTTATGTCAGTTTCAAAACTAATCCGTACATAAAACTAGCCTCAAAATGTGCAAGCAGCAAGCAATCAGATCACCCTATTGCAAAAATTTCCTGAATCAAATATACAAGAAAACATTGGTTTATTTCTTCTTTTTTTAACATCCACATCTTTTCAATAATCAAATTTGAAAAAATAAAATAAAATACAGGAGAACATTTAAAAGAAACCTAAAGAAGTACCGAAAAAAGTAAATGATAGAATCCATACAAGCAGATCTTATTGCTAATAAGTAATAAATATTCTTAGAAAAGTGCTATCCTCGTACAGGGAGTGTATACAAAGGAATAGCTACAAAGAAAGAATTAATACAAGCAGATCTGCCACAAGTTTGTTGTCTTGGAGACCGTAAAAGGACATAATGAATTTAGGGGCTGAATTCGATTTTGTATTCCTACAGTATGATTCTCTTATCATTATTAATGGTACTCCTAAAGGATTCTTTCCTAGTACTCGCATTAATTTGGCTAAGTCTGAGATGGTTCCTATAGAAAGGGTTGATAATATGGAAATTCTGACTGGTACTTTGGGTTGTAGGATTTCGGATTTCCATTCTTCCTATGAAGTAACTGGGTCTTCCTCTTGGAGCTCCTTACAAATCTTGTAGAATCTGGGATGGGATTATTTAGAAAATGGAGAAGAGGTTGGCATGTTGGAAGAAAATTTATCTTTCAAAAGGTGATCGCCTCACCTTAATAAAAAAGTACACTTTCAAGCCTCCCCACTTATTTTCTGTCTCTTTTTCTGTTTTTCCACAATCAGTAAGTATTGCTAACAAGCTATAAAAAGGTTTGGGGGGGTCTTAATGGAAAACACAAATTCCACCTGGTTAATAGGTTTACAGTGAGTAAGCCAACACAAGAAGGGGGCTTAGGTATCAGAAAGTATGCTCTGTTTTAATGGAGCTCTACTGCACAAATGGCTATGTAGGTATAGTTTGGAGAGGGAGTCCTTGTGGAGGAAAGCCATTGACAGTAAATATGGTAAAGACATATGATCAGATATCACTCCAAGGATCAAGCATTGATCCCAGTTGAAACATGGATCATTTCATTTGGGAGACACAGGAAAACAACAAAAGCTCATAAGAAGGTTTGCACACCACCTTTTTCACGCACTCCAAATGCTCAAATTAACTATGGTAGAGCTCAAGGCTTACCTTGGAAGTTGAGAGCTGAATAAGACAAGAGGCCATTAAATCAATCATTTGAAGTTAGAGAGTAGAGAAACCACAAGACATAAAAGCAAAACTTCTAAATTAATTATATCCAAAGCCATATCCACTGAAGATACATTGCCCTTCAAATCATAACTCTCTCTCAAATGCCATTATATCGTTCAATTTATTTTACAATAACAACACAAACATAATTTTTTCTGGGTAAGTTATGGTTGAACCCGGTGGGTCTTGAACCTACAACCACTCATATACAAAACAAAATTAGAATGAACAGCACAACAAAGGGATAATTGAAGTTTTTTAAATAACCATAGTCACACCAAATATAAACGGAAACAAAGCTGATCCATGTTGATGTTTGAATAGAGAGTAGAGAGGGATATGTAAGAATTTAGAAGTACCTGAGGCTTTATAACTCTTAGCAGACGCAAGAGTTAGAGAAGCAGGGTTGCAAAAATGTTCCTGGACAAAAACAGACACCCATAAGAAAATTTAGATGAAGTATGAAAATGTCACATATCTCATCTAACTAGGATAACTGAAACAATTCTGAACCCAGTTTGTGAATCTCCATGTCAAACTACAAACGTTTCAATTACAGGTAATCATGCAAGCAGATTCTAACAACTCTCGACATATGGAACCATGAATACTACATGCAGCATGATTAATAGAAGTGGCAAGTAATTGTTAATAAACCACTTGTACTTTTAAGTTTATGATTTGTTATCACAAAAGAGTACTTTATAATAAAATTCAAATGGTAAACCAAAAACAACTTAAGGAAAAAAAACAAAAAAGTTGGTATGCAATTTCAACAGAGGCCAAGGGTTGAAGTGGCTAACAACAAAATAAGAAAGACTTACCATGTTGATTGTTGAAGAATTTGAAAGAAATCAATGCTCCAATCTGGAATCGACGTACGGAGTAGCAGAGAGCCAGGGAGAAAGAGTAGCATTACTCATACAGTAGAGGTAGAGCAGGGTAGCCGATGGTCCCAGCCCGGCCCAATATCTGTGCCCCAATCAGTCAGTTTTGGCCCATAAGGCCCCAAATTTAGTAACCCAAAAATGGATACGAGCCAACTCTAACAAAAACTTTTAAGATTTTTTTTTAATTTTTTTATCCTTCTCTTTCTTTTTTTAGCTTTTGTTAACGAGTCACCCAATAAGGAAGTTTCAAAAATGTCCTACTTACATTGCAAGATAGTAAAATTTAATTAATAAATAAATAACTCAACTAGATGTTTAAAGTAGTTCCACATCTTATAAAAGTGAGGATAAAATCATTGGGTGCAATTGTTTTTATCATTTTGATGGACTTAAAGGCGTTGGCTCTAATATCAAACTAATACAAACTTATGAGTAAAACTCATCCTTGAAAACCAGCTTGTAAGAGGAAGGTGCACAAGAGCTTATATATACATGTTTAAATTTACACTTAATCCATGTGGGCAGCAGAATCATAACACACAATTATTGATTTAAAAAAAAAATAATAATAATAATAATAAAAGCATTAAAACATTTTATTAATACATTGGAAATATAATTAACAAAGGGTTGAATAAAACTAGGGCATTCCTCTAACTACATTGATGGTTGTAAAGGAAGTATTTAAATATTCCGAATTACTTATTTAATTTTATTCTAACATAATTATAGTTGATATTGATAAATAAATTATAGTTGAAATTACATTATTTGAGTTACATAGATATAATGATTTCGTTTATGAACTTAAAAAATATAAATTTACTAACCTTGTATTATGAAAAATTATATATCAAAGTCAATAATTCTGTATACAATATATTTATAAGTTATAACTAGTTTTAGTATTAGAAAATTAAGAGCTGTGGCTTCAAAAGAATATATTAATATTTGCATTCACACAAACATATATATATATATATATATTAGTGTATGAATATGTTTTGAGTTTATTTTAATTGGTTTATCACTTGAATAATTTGAACCCCAAATAAAAATTCTTTATTCTATCTCTACTTTTTTGATACTATAGTTATGATGATTTTTGAAATAATGTCAACAACTTTTGACACAAAACCTCCTTACCTTTACTATTAACAAAGAGAACACTAAAGCACCGTATTTTCCTTTTCAAAGTAGTCATCTTCTTTTTTCTAAACTACTTCTATATTTATTAATTATAAAAAATTATTTATATTCGATAAATAATC
Organism: Quercus gilva; assembly: GCA_023621385.1. Classification (NCBI taxonomy): domain Eukaryota; kingdom Viridiplantae; phylum Streptophyta; class Magnoliopsida; order Fagales; family Fagaceae; genus Quercus; species Quercus gilva. The sequence goes on along the minus strand of CM042476.1, from coordinate 43,094,065 downwards.
TTAAGCATATGCATCATAATTAAAAGATTATGTATCTATATATATATATATAATTGAAAATGAAAAGCAAATCTAAAATGATTTTTTTTTTTTTTTTTGCTGAATCTAAAATGATATTTAGGAATGCTATGAAGTATAGTATAATTTTTGAGAAGCTATAGAACTAAATTTAAAAAGAAAAAAAAGCAGGAAAATAAAACACAACAACTACATTAATAAATGAACAACTATGAGAGTGTTTAATTAAATTGGAAAGAGAACTTTGACCACAATTTTTTTTTTATTGTGAAAAAAGAGAGGAGGGATAGATTACCATTAAATTCAAAGTACATGAGAAAAGAAGGGAGTCTTAACTCTTAAGTGATTTGTAAAGAATAAAGTGAATTAAACGACATTTATTCTTTTCACCTCAAAATGTCACTATCCTTTGAGGACTAGCCATTAATGACAATATAGATGATTAGATGCTTTGCTATCCTCTCTAGAATCCTTCCTCTTTTCTTTTCTAAGTTGACAAGATTTGAATCTATAAATCTATTCTCTAATAAGAGTGCATATGCTTCATACTTTAATTCATTCTAGATACATGCTGTATCAAAATTTAAGAAGGGGACATTGCTTTAGTCTATGTTTGTATTGCCAAACCAAATCTCATCAACAAACAACTTTGACCACAAAATTAATTGCAGCCCTGATGGTTGAATAAGAGATTTGGAATTCAATTCCTGCCTACATAAAAAATGATTAGTGTCTTAATCTAATGATAAAAAACTATTATCAAGAACGGACACCATAGGTTAAAACTATCTCAAAAAGAAAAAAAAAAAAAAAAAATCCTATAAGATTTTAATTAACATGTGTGCAATGCATATAACAAGTGTTGAATAAGGACACATGTCAGCTTCTTAGAGGAAGTTGAAGTATACGGCTGCAAAACTTTGTCATTTCAATATAGGAAGAGTAAAAAGATTGAGTAAACATTTCATGCCATAAAGCAAAAGCATTGAACTTTCAGACGGTTTGATTGCTTCCATGAAAGAATTAATTCCTCGAAGAAAGGAATGTACATTAGCCTCTGTTAATTCCGCTTGCTATACTTATCCAAAAATAAATAAATAATAAATTTTACTTGCCTTTGCCTAGGATTGTACATCTACATATTTTCAGTTTTGTTGTTAAAGACATGCTTCAGTAATAAATTTTCTTCCCCGTGTGGGGTTGTTCCTCAAAAAAAAAAAAAAAAAAAAAAAAAAAAACATAGGAGGCCTAAAGTAATCTTTATTTTTTCTTGAAATATAATAAGTAAATAATACTCTTATAATAATACTCGATCATATTTGTATCAAAATTCAAATTACTTGTAACCCCGTATGAGAAACTTTATACTCCTGCGAGTCCTGCCATTCACCATTTATTTTTATTTTTTCGTATTTTTTGTTTTTTGTATTTGTTTTCATCAACTAACAATCCTGGGCTGCTATCCTTTCCTTTCATTAGTAAACCAATATTCCATTATTATTAAGAAGAAACAACATGATATAAAAAAATGGTGAATGCAATAAAAATAGCTATAAGAGGGTGCAACATATCTGTGGTATTACTTGGTATGCTCTCCAATCTTGAGAACCACTAAAATGGAGGAGAATGGTATGGAATAAAACCAAGCCACCCTATGAAGAAAAGAACCACGAAACCACTCACGCCATCCATGAAGGAAGGAACAATTGAAAAAGTTGTTGGTGTTACCTTTTGTCGAGAAGTATGGCTTTTTAATATTATTTGCTTTCACCTGAAGAACTAGTATTCTTTGCCCAAGCATCATTAGAAGAAAATTACAAGCAAAGTGTTTAACAAGATAACCCTTAAGGCTTATAAATATCGATGTCATTATCCTAAGCTGGACACAACAACAACCTGACTCTCATCACTTTCATCATCCTACAAACCCATATTGTATTCCTGAAAGAAAAAAAAAAAAAAAAAAAAACAATGGCGGAAGGAGTTCTCTTCGACCTTGCCAAGAAAGTCCTTGAAATGGTGGGTTCCTCAGCACTCCAAGAGATCAAGTTGGCCTGTGGTGTCAAAGTTGAGCTTGAAAATCTGAAGAGCACAGTTTCCACAATCCAAGCTGTGCTTCTAGATGCAGAAAAGAAGGGTTCTCATAACAACGAGGTCAAAGACTGGCTCAAAAAGCTCAGAGATGTCTACCTTGATGCAGATGACGTGCTGGATGATTTCACCACTGAAGCTTTGCAGCACAAAGTGATAACTGGAAATAAGATGACAAAGAAGGTACGCATTTTCTTTTCAAGTTCAAACCAGCTTGCTTTTAGTCTTAAGATGGGTCATAGAATAAAGGCAATTAGGAAGAGACTAAATGTCATTGCAAAAGATAAGGATAATTTCCACTTTATTCAAAACTCCGTTCAGCCACAAGTCATGAATAGGGATAGGGAAACTTATTCTTTTGTATTGGAAGAAGATGTGGTTGGGAGAGAGGATGATAAGAAAGAAATTTTAAAACTTCTTTTGGATGCCAACACTGTAGAGAATGTGTCAATTATTCCAATAGTTGGGATCGGAGGTCTAGGGAAAACTACACTAGCTCAACTAATATACAATGATGAAAATGTCAAAAATACTTTTGAGCTGAAGTTGTGGATTTGTATATCTGATAACTTTGATATAAAACATATTGTGAAACAAATCTTAGAATCTTTGGGAAACAGGAGGTATGAAGAAAGTCTTGAGATTTTACAAAATCACCTTCGAGAAAAACTTAATGAAAAAAAATACTTTATTGTCTTAGATGATGTGTGGAATGAGAATAGAAATAATTGGATTACTTTAAATAATCTATTAATGGGGGGTGCAAGGGGAAGTAAGATAATAGTAACCACTCGCTCAATAAAGGTAGCAAAGATAATGGGCACAACTTCACCTCATGAGCTTAAGGGCCTAGATCCAGAAAAAGCTTGGTCATTGTTTGTAAAAATGGCATTTAAAGGAGGCATAGAGCCAGAGAACCGAGAAATAATAGCCCTAGGAAAAGATATTGTAAAAGAATGCATTGGGGTGCCTCTTGCTATAAGAACTATAGGAAGCTTATTGTATGGTAAAACCTCAAAATTTGAGTGGCAATCTTTTTTAGCTGATGAACTCTCAAAATTAACCCAACAAGAAAATGACATTTCATTAACTCTTAAGTTGAGTTATGATCACCTTCCATCACATTTGAAGCAATGTTTTGCTTATTGTAGATTGTTTCCAAAAGATTGTAGGATTAATGTAAATACACTTATTAATCTTTGGGTAGCGCAAGACTTTATTGTGTTAGAAGGTCCAAGGCTGTGTTTTGTGGATATTGGTAGAAAATATTTTATGGAATTACTTTGGAGGTCTTTTTTTCAGGATGTAAAAAATGATGAATGGGGCAATATAGAATCATGTAAAATGCACGATCTCATGCATGATCTTGCATGTCTTGTGTCTGGAACGGAAAGTGTCATATTAAATTCAAGTGGGGAAAATGTGATTGAAAAAGTTCATCATGTATCATTTGATCTGGTGGATTCATCGAGTCAAGTTTCAATCCCCGTGGCTAATAAAAGGAAGATACGAACAATTCTTGCAGCTAGTGTAGGGGGAAAGTTGGGTAACTTAACTTGTGATGCACTTATTTCAAATTTCAATTATTTACGCGCATTGGATTTGAGTTTTTTAGGGCTACATGTAGTGCCCCATTCAATTGGAGAATTGAGTCATTTAAGATATCTTGATCTTTCTAAAAATAAACATATTGTAGTTCTCCCTAATTCCATTACCAAGCTGCTAAATTTGCAGACGCTGAAACTTTATTATTGTGATTCACTTGAAGAATTACCCTCGATCATTAAGAAGTTGGTTAATCTTTGGCATCTAGACATTAGGTATTGCTACAAATTGATGCATATGCCCTTTGGACTTGGGCATCTTATTTCTCTTGAGATACTACCATGGTTCGTCGTGAGGCAAGGGGGTTCCAAGGCTAGCTCGTGTAGTGGGCTAAGTGAATTGAAGGAGCTAAGCAATTTGGGAGGAAGTCTACTCATTCAAAAATTGGGACATGGAGAAGATGACATGGTGGAATGTAAAGCCACAAATATGAAGCAGAAAGAACATCTTCAAAAGCTGCATTTATGGTGGGATGAAAAGTGGGATGATGGAGATACTGAATGTTATGATGAGATGTCACTGGAAGGGCTCCAGCCACATCCAAATCTTAAAAAGTTGGTATTGTGGTATTATATGGGTGTGAGAATTCCAAGTTGGGTCTCTTCTCTCACTAATCTTGTTCATTTTCAATTAGATCAAAATAGGAGATTGCAGCACCTCCCACCATTAAATCAACTCCCTTTTCTCAAGGTTGTCTCTCTTTGGGGAATGGAAGCACTTGAATACATTTCTAATGAAGACAGTGTTAGTAACGTGTTGGGTGCTTCCTCTTCTTCTTCTTCTTCAAAAACACCATTCTTCTCATCCTTATCTTCTCTGTCTCTATATGGATGCCCAAAACTTAAGGGATGGTGGAGGAATTCAGATGATGATGATGATGATAATGAGCCACACCATCTCTTACTTCCATCATTTCCTCCTTCTCTTTTGGAATTACGTATTTGGAATTGCCCTAACCTAACTTCCATGCCCTTGATTCCCGATCTCACCTCTTTGAAAGAGCCAGATATTCGTGGTTGTCCCCTCTTACGGCTACAAAGGAAGCAGTGAAGATTGTCCCAAATAGTCCAACAAGAAAAAACAATTTATTCAGGTACGCATCTATCCATCTATCTTTTATAATCCCAAATTCAAAATCAACTACTGGTTTTTTTAGGGTTTTTATATTTTGAACAACTTCTAAAAGTATTCAACTTCATTCTTTTCAATCTTTTTTTCTTTTTCTTGTCTATAAACTGTTAATTGAACAAGAAAAATTATGATAATGTAATCTATCCCTTTTAAATATATATATATATATATTTCTTTTAATTCTAATAATTTATATCTTTGTACCTAAGAGCATGTTGGTAATATGATGTGTATGATTGCTTCTTAATTATTGCAGAGTCTGAGTTGGAATCAAAGTGGGTTTGTTCACAAAGTTAATTTGAACAAGAAAAATTAGGATAATGTAATCCATCCCTTTTTTCTTTCTTTTAATTCTAATGATTTATATCTTTGTACCTAAGTGCATGGTTGCCTCATAATTGTTGCAGAATCTGATTTAGAATCGGAGTCGGTTTGTTCACTTCCAGAGGGGGAATTAGCTTATTTTGTAGGTATTTCATTGGTTTACCCTCTTTTTCTTTTTCTTTTTTTCTTTTTTTCTTTTTTTGGAGTAATTTGAACTATTGATCTATAAAAAAAATAACTAATGGTTTAATTACTGTTTTTGATGGGATAATTGCTGAATGAATTATTTCTTTTCTCAGAATATTTTATTTTATTTTTTATTTTGGAGACATTGTTTTAGTCAAAAGCAGAACAAAGATTGAGGTCTACCAATGTAGACATTCAAAAATCTAGAGATTATATTTATATAAGTTGTGCATTTCTTATCTTCTCATAATTAAACATTTTGAACAAAACCTTTGGTACTTTCAATTATCTTTCTTCTTAATCTATTTTTATATGTTAGATTTCTAATGGCCAAAGCATCACACAATCATAACTTTTTTCGTTTCCTAGTGATTTTTGGCTCTTCCTCTACCTCCAACAGCCCCTTACAGCCTTTCTTTAATCTCCAAGTATTTCAAAACGAAAAATCCTACACCTTAAAAAAAAAAAAAAAAAAAAAAAAAAAAAAAAAATCTTCCTTCTCATTGTTGTCCTGCAACCTGCCAGAAATGGAAAAGTTCTAATTTTTCAATGCATTGTTGCACATTTCATGTACTTTATTTTTTGGTTCTTGTGCTAAAACAAATGATTCATAACACTTCCATCATGTGTGTAAATAATATTGTGTATCCAAGTACTAGAGAAGGGTCTAATCTATTTAGTCGTGTACAATTCATTGTTAGATTGGATTGATTTTTTTATTATATATATTACTGCCATTAAAAATTAATAATTAATTTTTTTATTACTTGAATACTAACTAAGACTTGAAGATCCCTCATTTTGCTTACTCTCCCCCCCCCCCCCCTTTTTGAATAATAGTTTGTTAATTACAGAGCTGCATTCAAGTTTAAGAACTTTAGGTTTTTCAAGTGCTTGTTATTTTGTCACTTTCTCTGCCTCCTAAAGCCATAGTCCTTGCTGCATTTGGTTGTGAAGTCCCTGTAAACTTGAGATTGCAGAACATCTGTTGTTTTTTAGTCAGTGGGGTCCAAACAAACATGAGTAGGAGAGAATATTAGATAGAAGTTGGAATCTAATGGCATCTTTAACCACTTCAGGTATTTGACTTTTAATGAAGAAACCAACACCAATAATCTTTGTTAGATTCTAAGACTTTAGGAACTAATGTATTAGAACTTCAATTGTATTTTGTTGGCAAATCATGATCAAAATATTTAGTCTAGGTTTAGGCTTGCTCAAAGTATGTTTATTTGTAAAATTGGAATCGAGTGATTGCAAAATTTATTGGACTAAATCTACAAGGCTCGATCAATCGAAAATTAGACTCAATCGATCGAACCACGTGCAGATTTACTTTTCTGCAGAGTTTCAATTCAGCCCAAACTCTACTTAAACGTCTTGGGGTTCAAGTAAAACACTCCTATATATAGGAGAAACACCCTAAAAGGTTTTTGAGAGCTTTTAGAGAGATTAAAGTGCCACGTGTGCCTCTTTTTATTTTTAGGGTTTTGTACCCAAAGGCTCTCTAAAGGTTGTTGCTCATATTGCTGTTTGTGTAAATCTCTTGTGAGATCTTTAAGGAGCTTTCCTTCACATAAGTTTAGGATTATCAAGGAGGAGATTTCTTAAAGAACTTGATGATCATTCAGTTGCTGCTATAGGAGTTTAAAGATACACAAGCGGGAGTGCTTGTACTTGCTAGAGAATCGAAGAAAGAAGGAGTCTATGGATTCAAAGCTTGCACGTAGTCATGTCAGTAAGTTTTACTGGTGGGTAGCAATAGGATGTTAGTGGTCTAAGTCCTATTGTATGAACTTCGATTCTTCCATATAGTGGATTCAGGTTTGCCTTGAGGATAGCTAAGTTAAATCCTCCCCAGGTTTTTTACCGATTTGGTTTTCTTAGGTCATCATATCATTATGTTATTTATTTTTCTGCTGCTATGCATGATATGATTGTTTGATTGTGTTAACCTAGAATTGCATAATTTACCTAAGTTAATCACTTGGCTAAATAACTAGGTTAATCCAATTGTGTTTTAAGGGGTCTAAAAACTATTAATCTTGTTTTGATATATCTTGGAGAACTTATCAGGCATTGGACTTTTCAGTTTTTATGCAGAACTTAAAATTCAGACCTTTCTCAAAACTTTCAGGCCTTGAAATTGTGCCACATGTCCCAGAATTGCAAGTGGATTATCGGAATCTGCTGAAAACAATTTATTCAGGTATGTGTCTATCTTTTAATCCCAATTTTTCATGGACAATCATATACAGATGCCTTTCTTCTTGATGCAATTTGAGGTTTATCATATTTTGGAGAACTTCTTAGTCATTTGATTTCTAATGTAGAACCAACCGAGTCAAAGAACAAGCTTGGGTGCAAAATTTGGACCCTATTCAAAAACTGCAATTGTGCGGCAGGTCAAGAACTCAGTGGTAATCATTTGTTTCCCTTTTTTCCCACCAAATCTTCAATAAGACGCATGATTTCTTCAATTTATTAGGAGAATAAAAAAGGATAACTATTCTATCATTTATTCATTTATCATAATGATTTAAATCTTTTCATCTAAACTTGTGTTAATAAAATGATATATATGGTTGCTTGTTCATAATTGCATAATCATAGCAAATTTCTTAGAACTTGGGAGCACTTGACCAGGCAGCTAACACAACTGGAATTAGCTTACTAAACCAGTATTTTGGTGGAACTTAGGAGCATTTGCGTATGTTGACTATTTACTCTTTGTATGAGTTGTCTTTGTTAATACGTGACAAAAAGGGGGAGAAATTATTGATTTATGGGAATCATGTTTGTCTTGTTTAGGGGGAGTTGAAATTGTTTTTGAAAGGGGGAGAAAATAATTTTTTATGTATCTAACTTAGGGGGAGAGTTAGTTTACATATTTGTTGATTTACTGTTTTTCTGTCACACATGCGTTTATGCGTTTTGTTTAGTGTTTCAGGAAATATACAGGTTGATTCAATTGAGCTGCTGTCTACACTTGCAACTGATAGATAGTAGTTAGGTTGGATTATTTTGTAATGGGCATTATTTGTGTAAACGGCTTTTACTTGTAAACTTTGAGCTTTTAGTTTGTGTTTTGTCACGGATTGCCAAAAGGGGAGTTTGTTAAATTCTAAAAACTTAGGATTTTATGTATTTAGAACTCTAATGTGTAATGTTGGCAAACCATGATCAAAACAATATGTTTAGTCTTGTTTAGGCTTGCTCAAAGTTGTTTAACTATTGTAAAGTTGGAATTGAGAGGCTACAGAAGTCTTTGTAACTTTCGACCTGGCTCGATCGATCGAAGGATAGACTCGATCGATCGAAAGTCGGCCAGAACGTTTTTCTGCAGAATTTTCCAACTCAGTCTAAGCCCATTAAGGATTAGGGTTTCAGATCTACTTCTCCCACTATATAAAGGAAACCCTAAGCCACGTTTTTTAGACTTTTAAAGAGAGAAAAGAGAGTGCCTCTTTTGTATCTATATAGGGTTTTGTACCCAAACCTCTCTAAGGTCTTTGTTGCTCATATTGCTGTTTATGTGAATCTCTTGTGAGATTTTTGAGGAGCTTTCCTTCACATAAACTTAGGGTTTTCAACGTAGAGATAGTATCTACATCTTGATGATCAACAAGGTTGTTGCCATTGGAGCTTAAAGAATAACAAGCGTGGGTGCTTGTAGCTGATTGGAGAATCCAAGAAAGAAGGAGTCCGTAAATTTGGAGCTTGCACGTGGTCGTGTTTACCTTGAGAATAGCTAGGTCAAATCCTCCCCAGGTTTTTATCGTGTGGTTTCCTGGGTCATCATATCTTGTGTTCTTTACTTTTCCGCTACTTTATATCTTAATATGATTGTTTAATTGTTTTAACTTAGATTTGCATAATTTGACTAAGTTAATCACTTGCTGATGATAACAGAAGTGTTTCTGTTTCTCTTAAGTCTGCTGATGGTAACAGAAGTGTTTCTGTTTCTGTTAAGCCTAAAGCTGAAAAAGTTTATATCCCTCCTTTCAAGAGGAATAATAAAGAGGCTTATTTTGCTAGGTTAGACAAAAGAAAAAGTTCTGATGTAGACGCTGAAGTTTCTAAACCTATGTCTAAACCTACTGTTAGAGAACATAATAAATCTGTTTTTGTGCCTACTTGTCAACTTTGTGGTGTTGTTGGTCATATTAGACCAAATTGTTTTTTGTTGAGGCAAAAACCAAAATCTGAGATTAGATTTGTTGTTAGGAATACTAATGTTCCAAAATTTGTTCCTGTTTGCCACTTTTGTGGTGTTCGTGGTCACATTCGTCCTAATTGTCATAAATTGAAATTTAAGCATTCTGTATGTCAATCTAGGATATGTGATGATATTTCTCCTGCCATAAATCCATATAAATTGTTTCATATGCTTTTGAAAAATTTAAGCTTGTTGGCTTGTGAAAGGAATTTGCAAGATTTCAGTCTCTCTCAGAAGATTGGTGTAATCTCCCAAATACACTATGCTTCTCATGAATTTTCACCTACAAAGCTGAAGACTCGTGCTATATGGGTGAGAAAAAAATTCTCCAAGGTGAGTGTTGCTGACTTGTCCCTGATTTAATTCTTTCAATTAATTATGGACATGTCTTGTTTCTGTTTTTGGTTATTTTGTTTTTTAGGTTTTTTTTTTATTATTTAAAAAAAATCCAAAAACATCGAAAAATTTCAAAAAAACAAAAATATTTTATTTTGTGTCTTGTTTTTCTTGAGGATTACATGAATTATGGTATCTCTCTCTTGATTTAGAACATGCTTGACATTGTGGAGAAACTTGAATAGTTTGTGCTAAGCTATTTTTGACTTTATGTACTAGTTTGTATATGTACTCATGGGTTAATTAAGAAATTGATATTTCTTATTTGTGTACCCTCTATAGCTTAGTTAAGCACTGTCATGCAATGCATTTGCATTATTCATTTAGCACAATGTGTGTTTTTTTGTTTTTGGTCATAAATTTCTTTTCAAAATCTCAACAAGTGGTTATAAATTGTTGGGATTTATACCCTAACATCTAGTTTATTAGCATGTCATAAATAATTAAATTGTTTAATTATACGAGACTATCTATAAATGAACTAATGGGACATTATCTTAGTTCATGAGATGCATAGTATGTGACTTATGTGAAAAGTCACATAAGATATAAATCATAAGTTCTTTGTAAATTCAGATTTTTAGCTCGTAGTCAGTGATGAAATTGGGTATTTCATCTACGAAGACTATAACATATCAACTAAGATGATTTGTCTTAATCATGGAAGTGGAAACTTCTAATTGATATGTTGATATGTTTTAAGAGTTAAGACATATTGAACTGGACCGTTATGAGATTTATTATTCTCCTAATGACTGTCAAATGAATAATAAATCTCACGACTTCTATTTACATCAACTCTAAATCAAGAGAGAAGAATGGACATGATCATGAGGTGTAGTTTGCTTTGATATATCAGGAGTGAAATCTAAAAGTCACAATCAAAACCTCAATATATTTGGCAGCCACATTTAATGTTGATGGAACATATATTCTCAAGATGGAATTCATAATCTCTTAACGGAATTATAAAATATTCCCTTGAGATAAGTTTAATGGGTTTGGTTATTTAGAGTGTTGGGCCCAACCACTTTAGGAAGGAGTTACTAAAGTATATATTTATGAAATTGGATTTCATAATTATATGATGAATAACAAAAAAGGATTAAACCGGGTACTCAAGAATTACGATGTAGTAATCTTCAAAGTGGTAGTCAATATTCATGACTTTGTATTACTACGAATATTTTAATGAAGGGGTTGCATGTATAATGAAGTCTTGGAATATAATTTATTAATAAGACCTAGAGTGCAATTATATTCATATAGTAGTATTGAATATAATTAATGGTAACTTTGGACTTATCAAGAGTTGACAGGAAAGCCCAAAACCCATTGGAGCTAAAGTTTTATTTGTTCCCTTTTGGTCTCACTCCAAGCCACATACTAGAGCCCAATTGGAATGGCCCAAAATGCTAGCCCAATTAGATAATCAGTTATATATAAGGAGAGAAACATACAGAATTTCATAAGGCTTTTCATAAAGGTTTTTCATTAAAATCACACAAGAAATGAAATGGGGTATGAGAATGTTGGATACTCTCTTATTCTCTCCTTGGAAACTAATTGAGAGACCACACTTCTTGAGCATTAAGTGGAATTGGAGTGAAGATTAAAAGTGTTCCTAAGTGCTTCTAATCTTTTATTTTGAATTTCACCACACCAAGGTACATTTTCTTGTTCTTAAATTTAGAAACTTACATAGTACATGTTATCAACTGCAAATGAAGTAGATCCGTTAATTTTCTGCTACTTATGTCTTGTATGCAATAAAAACATGTATTTTTCCAACACGAATGACAAAGGGAAAGTGACTCAAGCAGTCATCTCATCATCACTGGAGGAGCTAGCATCCTCATCCTCATCACCATCATCATCAGAGTCACCATCGTCTTCCTCGTCCTCAGAAGCCTCTAAAGAAGGAAAGGGAGACTCGATGAAGCCACCAAGGCAAGCCTACCATCAAGAAATACGGCCGACACGGGTGTTCACCTGACACAACTCATCACTGAGAGTGTCAAGGAGAGCATCCATGCGCTAAAGCTGAGCCATGATCACATCAAGAGTCACTCCACCGCAAAAGAAGAAGGAGCAGATGTGGATGGAGCTGAAGAATCCAGAGGAGCTGCCATCTCGGTCTGTGTCTGCCTCAAGCGAAATTGAGCCTTACTCCGTCTAACAGTAGCGGCATCAATGGCACCCATGACGAAAAAGTGATCAGACTCGGGATAGGGGATGGAAAAATGGCGAATGATTCGCGTGATAGCTGAAGGAAAAATGAGCTTATCACGGGTCGTCGTATCCCTATAGACATCTATAAGGGATAGGATGAAGTGAGAAGGAAAGTCAAACGAAATGTCCTCTAAGAGGGATAATAAAAATCGAGCACGAGGCTCTGTGATAGTGTTATAGTGAGACAATGGATGAAGAATGAATGTCATCACCATGTTAAAAAATCTCGGACCTTTAGCAAAGGTCGAGCAATAGGTGTTTTGACGATCACCCCAAGAAGATGGTGTCTCACAGAAAAGAGACATGAGTTCGTCTTTGGACATAATCCTCAGACAATTATAGCTAGGGAAGTCAGGATGCGCTACCCTCGGTACGTGTAGTACCTTGGATATAAGATTCGAAGTAACTACAATATGCATACCCTAAACGCGAGTGACAAACTAGGGTATAAAGTAATAAAATCCATGCATATTGGAGTAAAACTCTTGTATGATCACAGAAGGGCACGTGACCGAGGCACCACACAGTAACTCCCAACCCCTATTGTAGATGACAGTGGAAAGGTCAGTATTAGAAAAATCTGATAGGATGACTTGGCATTTCGAATGAATGCCTCGTCTAGAAAAGTTCTCCGAAAAGTCCTTTCGGGCTTTATCATCACAAAACCGTACGTGAGAAGGAGTAGAATCAGAGGAAGATGCCCCGAAACGAAGAGGGTTCCAAGAAGGAGAAGATTTTCGTTTAGGTGCCATGGAGCAACTAACCGAAAGAAAGAGAGAGGGAGAAAGAGAGACATGTAGAAAAGCACTAACATATCAATATAAGAATATAAAAAAAAAAAAAAAAAAATGAAGGTACGTATACATGAAAATGCATGAGCATGTGATATGCAATAAAAAAAAACATCATGGGCTCAATGGATCGAGAAGCTATCGAGCATCTATCGAGCATACAGAAACTTCCTCGATGGATCGAGAATCTATTGAGAAGCTATCGAGAATACGAGAAAAAGAAACTAAAGAGCTCTATAGATAGCCTAGCTGTCGAGAGGTATCGAGAAGCTGTCGAGATTGCTTAAAAACAATTTTTCAAAGAAGACAAAAACACAGACATGAATGCAATCAAGATGCTACCCAACCAAAGATCCAAACAACATTTTAAGCTCTTAAAATCATCTCTCAACAAGAAAAATGATAAGCATTTAGATCCAAAACACACACACACAAAACAAGTCTAACCATTTTTATATTTCAAAAATAAGTTAAGACAATTTAGTGAGCATACATTAACATTTGTATTCCTTGTGATGGTCAAATCATGTTGTACCTGCACATGTATCAAGAGTATCAAAGAATATTGCATGTTGTGTGTGAAAAATATCGTAAGATTACATAAGTGTCTACGTGTTATGACGATTTGAGATATGAGAAAATCACTTTAACTCACATACAATCATAACTGTTTGATGGGGACTATCACCTTAGAAGTACATCCTATAACTCCCACATCTCCTAGAAGACATGCTTGCAATCATATATAAAGCATTTTTTTTTATTCTTTTTGCTTTTATTTTTCTTTGCATATTTTTCTTTTATTAAGCATATCATGCATGGGCATATAAGAGAGAAAAGAGAAATACCCAATGATGTTAAGCTTTTGACATTGCACTTTTGCTATGCCGAAACATACAGATATCATTTCATGATTGGCGGGCAACAGTGATGAGATGGTTATTTATGCCTTTCTCTTAGGATTTTCTAGTCCTTCCCATCAAAAAGAGTGATACGAGTGTTAAGTACAAGAGATAACTTAATTTTACTCATTATAAACACGAGCCACAGAGCTCACTTGCTTACTTGTGCATAAAAATGCTCATCTAAGTTACAAAAGATACAAAGTTTAGAAAACTTTGTTTCAATGGCCATCCAAGGTACACAAGTACCAGCATACACATACACACACTGTTTTTGTATTTTCTAATTTTTCAATTTTTTTTATTTTTACGAAAAACAAAATAAAGAAAAATTGAAAACAAACAAAAACATGTTAAACAAGACAAAGCATAAAAACTAGACTAACTTAAAATATGAAAGCAAAACACAAGTAATGTAAACAAAAACAGAGAGAGAGAGAGAGAGAAGTGACATAATCACTTCGAGGCTTTTTCCTTACACACCTTCGAAGAACGTTTCCTTTGTGCAAACCCTTGAACCAGTGGTGAAGGAGAAGAATTGAACCCATTCAAGTTCTAAAGGAACATGAGGGCTTTGAGAAGATCTCCAAGAGGAGCAAAAGAGGATGGAAACTGATTCTGGTTTCCCGTTGAGATCTTACTGTTGCTCTGTTGAGTGGCTAACCACTTATAGCATAGGTCGAGTATGTCTAGCTACTCCACAATGATGACAGAGATGTTGCTTCTTCTGTTTAGACTTTTGAGTATTTCCCTTCTTAACCCAAGGGTTTTTAGTCTCTTTCTTAGCAAGTTGAAGGGGTACTCCTAAGATAGATTTACCCTTGTCTATGTTCTCACCAGTTAAAACGGTTTTGACATCAATGTTCTCAGACTCAACATTCTTAGCAGGAGAAACAAAAACAGTAGTGCTAGAAGAAGTAATATTAGGAGACGAGAAATCATGTCCTAAATCGGTTCGATCAATAGCAGATTTCTGAAAGTTGAGCATCTCGTCAAGCTTTGCACTTGAAGTCCTCTCTAGCTAAGCTTTGACTTGGAATAGCTCTGCTTCAAGCTTCTAGGTCCTCTCAGCCAAGAAATTATTATCAAATCTCAGTGCTCCAATGGTTTGATTAGCTTCATCAAACTTTGTGGAGATTTTTTCTCCTTCAAGCTCCACATCACTGAGCTTCTTGGTGGCCAGTCTATATAGTTTCTCATGCTTCTTAGAAACCTCGTACAATTTCTTATAGGCTGTATGGATGTCATCTTGATCATCCATTTTCTTGAACTTAGAATCCACCAAGTCCTCTTCTTCATCCACATCTTCAACAATCCCCTCAGTAGGATTTACGGTGGTAGTGAAAGTATTTAGGATTCCATCATCCTCATTGTCTGAATCATCCTCAAGTTCGGTGTCACTCAAAATAGCAGCAAGTGCCTTACTTTTCCCAATGGTATTGAGATATGCAGGGCACTCTTATTTCCTGTGACCGAAGCGTTGACACCCAAAGCACTTTGGTCCTGAGGGAATAGTGTACTGACCGCCATCCCTATCACCCTTCTTCCCCTTCTCTTGGCTCTTAAACTGAGAAGAACTAGATTGCCTACGATCCTTGTCGAAGCCCTTCCCATTGACATTCTTCATGAACTTCTTGAATTGCCTTATGATATAAGACTTCATTTTAGAATCTTCATCGTCTGAAGACTCATCTGTGTCACTGCTCTTGGCCTTCAGTGCAATGCTCTTACTCTTACTTGATTTCTCGATCCTAGACAAACCCAACTCATAGGTTTGTAGATTACTAACCAGCTCTGTCAAAGGAATTTTGTCAATATCATTTGATTCCTTAATCGCAGTGATCTTGGCATGAAATCTCTCGGGTAGAGATCTAAGCACCTTTCTAACAATCTTGGCTTCGGGAATGGTTTCCCTAAGATTAAAGGCTGAGTTAACTATGTCCTTCAACTTGGCATTGAATCAACGAATGACTCATCCTCTTCCATTTTTTTCTCTTCAAAGCTTGTAGTGAGCCTCTGAAACTTCGAATCCTTGACAACCTTGGTTCCCTCATAGGTTGTTTGGAGGATGGTCGATGCTTCCTTCATAGTTTTAGTGGAGGATATCTTCTTGAACTCCTCATTTATGACCACACTAAATAAGGCATTCAATGCCTTGCTGTTGAAGTTAGCTGCCTTGATCTTAGCATTATCCCAATCGGCCGACACTTCCTTTAGCTTGGTCCCACCAATCTCCATAGCTTGCCACACCTTCTCATCTAAAGACTGCAAGAAAGCTCTCATGCATACCTTTCAGTATGCATAGTTAGTGCCATCAAATAAACGAGGTATAATAAGAGACTGTCCTCTATCCATGACGAACAGGGGTCAATAGATCACACAGCAAAGATTAACCCTAATCATAGTGTGCCTGCTCTGATACCACTTGATAGGCCAAGAATGTATTAACCCCTTTTGATAAATTAACCAATTAATTTAGCCAAGTGAATTAGTTAAGTTAATTAACATGCAAAGTGAGTGGTAGTACAAACAAATCACGAAATAATTAAATGCAGTAGAAATTAAATGACATGGGTGATTTGTTTACGAATAGGGAAAACCACCGAGGCAAAACCACACTGGGTGATTTTAAGGTCACCACTCCCGAGAATCCACTATTATCAAAACAAGCAGTTACAAGTAAAGGAATCCTAGTACCTTATACCAATCTACAGTTGAACCCTTACCCCAATACCTAATTAGACTTGTTCTGTAGTGACAGTCTCTCATTTTCAATGCATGGCTCCCAGTATGTGACTAACCAATAGATGCGCGGATCCCAGTATGTGGCTTACTCACCAACTTGAGAAAGATGTTGGCTGCAAAGTTCTTCAATTCATCACACGATGAAGATCACGAAACTCCTTGGTCACAAAATCCAACGGCGTTCAAACGCAACAGCTTCTTCAAAAGAAAGATGAACTAGGGCAAATTCTGTCTTCGGTCACAATTTGCATGAACAAAACTTTACTTCACACATGCATAACTATGCAACCTTTGAAGGCCCTTAAAATAATCCTTATATACGTTTAAGGTTGTGAGAAAAGAAAGCCTAAACATATACTCACGGATTGGATGAAAATCAGAGCTGTGAATCAACTTTTCATAAATCTCGAAAAATAGCTTATCTATCAAGAAGTTGTCGAGCATTAGGCTAGAAATGCTTTTTAAACCTCAATAATTACTAGCTATTAAGCTTTAAAATCCAGCACTTCTTCACTTGATTCTTGGACAGACTTGCATGGCTTTAACACTTGAACTTGAAATCTTGTTCCTTGAAGCATTAAACACATCCTAGATCTACCCAATTACAAGTAAAGTGCATTTTGTCAAAAGATTAGCCAATTCTATATTGACATATGTTCCTAACATGATTCACATATGTCCTAACAATCTCCCCCATCTACCCAATTACAAGTAAAGTGCATTTTGTCAAAAGATTAGCCAATTCTATATTGACATATGTTCCTAACATGATTCACATATGTCCTAACAATCTCCCCCTTTGGCAATCCGTGACAAAACCACAACAAACAAATGAACATATGAGGGAAGTCATAAATCACTCAATTCATATTCACTTGTTGAATACAATAAAATCTATCCTAACATAAACTCTTGAAAAAATTTTCAAGAAAAGAGTTCATGGCAAGAAGACTTTGACATCCTGTTTTGCGAAAACACTTTAAACAAAACTCATCACG
The DNA here is from genome assembly GCA_023621385.1 of Quercus gilva. Taxonomy (NCBI): domain Eukaryota; kingdom Viridiplantae; phylum Streptophyta; class Magnoliopsida; order Fagales; family Fagaceae; genus Quercus; species Quercus gilva. The sequence goes on along the minus strand of CM042476.1, from coordinate 43,076,427 downwards.
GCATCTTAGTGTGAAACAAAAATAAAAGATTGCATACAATATATAAGAAGCATGTGCATGAAGAGAAAAAAGAAACAACACATGTAAAGATAGGTGAAAGAACTGTAATAACAACCTCATCATATATATATCATCAATAATGAATACAAGGTTTGCTATCTCAAAGTAAGAACAATGTATCTAGAAAAGAAGAAAAGAAAAAATACATAAGTCCTCACTACATCCCTCAAAAAGAAAAACACTCCCTCTAACAAAAATCTCCTAAGCTAACTCTCCCCCTATGTACAAGACTACTCTCAAACCCAAAACTACTCCCCCTTTTTGTCCTAAATGACAAAGGGAAAGTGACTGAAGCAGTCATCTAAACATCATGAAGGAGCTAGCATCCTCATCCTCATCCCCATCATCATCAGAGTCACCATCGTCGTCCTCGTCCTCAGAAGCCTCTGGAAAAGGAAAGGGAGACTCAATGAAGCCACCAAGGCAAGCCTGCTGTCGAGCAATATGGCCAACACGGGTGTTCACCTGACACAACTCATCACTAAGAGTGTCAAGGAGAGCATCCATGAGCTGAAGCTACGCCATGATTGCATCAAGCGTCTTTCCACCTGCAGAAGAAGAAGGAGCAGATGTGGATGGAGCTGAAGAAGCCGGAGGAGCTGCTGTCTTAGTCTGTGTCCACCTCGGGCGAAGCTGAGCATCACTCCCTCTGACGGTAGTGGCATCAATGGCACCCATGACGAAAAAGTGATCAGACTCGGGATAGGGGATAAAAATGGCGAATGATCCGCGTGATAGCCGAAGGAAAAATGAGCTTATCACGGGTCGCCGTATCCCTATAGACATCTATAAAGGATAGGATGAAGTGAGAAGGGAAGTCGATAGAAATGTCCTCTAAGAGGGATAACAAAAATTGAGCACAAGGCTCTATGATAGTGTTATAGTGAGACAATGGATGGAGAATGAATGTCATCACCATCTTAAGGAATCTCGGACGTTTAGCAAAGGTCGAGCAACGGATGTTTAACGATCACCCCAAGAAGATGGTGTCTCATAGAAAAGAGACATGAGTTCGTCTTTGGACACAGTCCTCAAACGATCACTGTCGGGGTAGTTAGGATGCGCTACCCTTGGTATGTGTAGTACCTCGGATATAAGATCCGGAGTAACTACAATGCGCATACCTTGAACGCGAGTGACAAATTGGGGTATAGGGTAATAAAATCTATGCATATTGGAGTAAAACTCCTATGTGATCATGGAAGGGCACATGATCAGGGTGCCACACAATGATTCCCAACCCTTACTGTAGATGACAGTGGGAAGGTCAGTATCAAAATCCTTTTCACATTCCATTACATTATGTACTACAAAAAAAAAAGTAAAAATTTAAAATTTAAAAAAAAAATATTCACCAAAATTGTTCCAAATCAATTTCTGTACACACAGCTGCTCAGTTCCTTGACTGAAACAGATTCCTCAATTTCTTCCTCATCTGTCACCATGGAGCCCCTGTGACTCGGCTTGATTATCAAACCCTATTAATTTTTTCTTCCTCATTTTAAATATTCTCCGACCATATTCTGATGTTTCTTACCCATTTAAAAATTAGACCTTAGCCTTTAACTTGGTTGCAAAAACCTTATTTCAATTTATATTTATATATTTGTCTTGAATTCGTTGAACATTTTTTTTTTCAGAGTGCATCAAAATTTTCTTTCGGTAGAAAGTGCATAAAATAATACTATGATTCTATGTGCTCATCAACTAATACTTGTCTTTTTCTCATGGGGATGGTCGATGATCATTGATTCAGAATTTATGGGGATTGTGTCACCATAGAGTGAGATTTTGAAAGAAAAAATTGCAGTTTTCGTTATTGCATTCACTTTCCCTCTAGTTTGTAATACACTCATCTCAAATCTAGTTTGGAATAAAATACCTCCCTTAAAATGCAAATTATTTACAAAAACCTCCCAAGATTGACTTAAAAAAAGATTTTAAAATCTCATGAATTTCTTGTTTTACCCTCAACTTAAATGGTCATCCACACCCATTTTAATAGGAAATTTGGGATTGTTGAGGCCTTTTTATTTTGGAATTTTTTAAAGCTTTTTCAGTCATCCAAGAAAGATTAGTGTAAATAGTTTGCATTTTAGGGGAGGTAAGTGTTTTATTACAAACTAGAGGGGAGGTGAGTGTAATGAGAAATCCTTAAAGGAGGTTAGTGCAATTTTCCTGATTTTGAAATATGAAAAAGGATAGAGAAAAAATAAAGTGATAAAAAAGAAGAAGAAGAAACCAAGAGAAAAGCAACAGAATATAAAATAATGTGGTAAATAATTTTTTTAATACTGAAATTATGTCATTTTGAAATGATGTGGCATTTAATGGCCACCTAATTAGCGGATATGAATCCTATCAAAAAAAAAAAAAAAATAGCAGATATAAACAAAAAAAAAATTTCCCCTCAAATGATATCTAACGTTAAAAAAGTGCTCAAGAATTTGAAATTTTAAAGGAAAAAATCAAAATATACTAAACTTGAGGGTGCATTTTACAATTTAACTTAATGCTAAATTGAAACACCAAGATATTTGTTCGAGAACAACCAAAATTCAAGGGTCGACATTTTGCATTTTTACCAAAATATGAAGTATGTACGAATATTGCCAACACTGGACAATTACTAAAGTTTTGAATATGACTTTTTTTTTAATAAAAATAAATTTATTTTCATTGACATTATGCAAATCTCTAATCAAACTACAATAGTTGTCAGATTCTTTGGGAATGGATAGGCACATGTAGTTTCTTTGTAAGGTATTCAGAAAAAAAAAAAAAAAAAAAAAAAAAAAAAAAAAAAAAAAGGTCTTTGTCAGGTTGTTTTTTTTTTTTTGATAGGTTGTTACATTCTTTAACCGAGTATGAAGAAAAAATTGTAAGGGTACAGCTAAGTTAATAATTCCTACCTTCTTAAAGTATGGAAAAGTTTAGAACTACTTTCAAATGGGTATGATGCTATTTTCTTTGTTGCTAGATTGTTTACTTTAACTGAGTATGAAGAAAAGAATTGAAAAGGGTACATCTAATAGTTCTTCAGTCAATAAATTTTTAGAAAAATTCAAAACTATTTCAATTACTTCATAGTCGGTGAGTAGCATATGTAAGGAAGCCCATCAAGGAATTCGTAGCATATATGAGATGACCAAATCTTCATTTTTATTTTCTTTTTGACGCAATTTGGTTATATTGACGGATCAAACATGGAAACAAAACCTGCCTTGAGTGCAACTGTCTTAATTAACCAAGTCATATATTTTGACTGGAGTGTGTTGGTGCAAACACAATAATAATAGAAATAACACAACGAGAAACTGAATAATATTTCTGAATATTATTAATTTAAAGAGAAAACTTACACAACACTATTCGGACTGAGACGCGGCACTCACTTTCTTTAAGGAGATTCAAGCCCTTGGTTGGCTAAACTTTGTAACCAGTGCAGACCTTCTCTGACTTGTCTCCCTTAAGATACAACTACCCAACAAGTGTCATATGGCTAGAACAACTTATGCACAAAGTGCTCAAGCCCAAAACTCCACCAGAAAGAACACCCTTCTTTGCCAAGAACCTCTCTAATTTTTTTAGTGTATATTGCAGTAGTTTTGATTGGGTCTGAATGAGTCTATTTATACGCTTAATGGGCCTCACGAAATTATTACCCAAATTAATCTAATTAATTAGGTCCATTGTTCTAATGTAGTGGGTGTTACAAGAATAATTGCTGAATATTTTTGACACCTCCACTCTTCACCTCCTTATTGCGCACGTATCTAGCTCAATATTTGAGTCAATTCATATTAACCCATTAATCACCACAATTAAAAAGAACAAAATAGTCTCTCTCTCCTTTTCAGTGTAGGATTAAACATTTTCACTAACTCCTCATCTTCCATATTCACTCCCACATCTTTATATTTATGTTGTAATATTTATTCATTTTAATTAACTAATATTAAAATGCTCCAACAATCCCCCATTCATTTTAATATAAAATTTTTTTAATTAATGAGAAATTACCAGGCAAAGACGGGTCACCATGCATCATGAAGGTGTGCATTGCATTGAACCTTCACTTAGTAAACAACGATCTCAACTCCAGAGTCGTAATGGTCTCTGACTTGAACTATGACTACTTTAGGAAAATTAAGCGTCACTGCTTACACATAACAACCCAGGTGTTGACATGAGTTTTTATAGCTAGCACTTTATGGTCGTGTGTTGATCTCGGTTTCATAAGTGTATTTGAGATTAAGTCCAAATCTCATAGGGAGCGGTCCCACCCCCACACTCACATAGGTGAAATTTTGTCAAATGTGCTCCTGTAATTATGACACCCCACTCATACGAGCTACAAATTTCATTAAGAGTTTTTTACTCAACCTTTCCACATTATAGGATAAATTCAATTACATCATAGGGATGAACAATTAAAAAATTATTTACAAAATAAATAATTGAAGAAATAAATAGTGCATTTCTTATGACCATCGTATAGTTCGTTTTTCCCATTGAACCTAATTCTCAGGATCTCTAGTCTATGGGTTGGATATCCTCATACATGGCTTATGATTCTAGGGACTTTAATCCCATCCCCCTCAATGTATTCCAGACCTTATTTTTTGCCAAGGCCTTCGTAAATGGATCTGCAAGATTATCATTAGATTTGTTAGGACATATGTGAGTCATGTTGGGAACATTTGTCAATATAGAATTGGCTAATCCTTTGACAAAACACACTTTACTTGTAATTGGCTAGATCTAAAATGTGTTTAATGCTTCAAGGAACAAGATTTCAAGTTCAAGTGTTAAAGCCATGCAAGTTTGTCTAAGAATCAAGTGAAGAAGTGCTGGATTTTAAAGTTCGACAGCTAGCTCAACAGCTAGTATCTATCGAGGTTTAAAAAGTTGTTCTAGCCCGATACTCGACAGCTTCTCGATAGATAAGCTATTTGTCGAGATTTATGAAAAACAGATTCACAGCTCTGATTTTCATCCAATCTGTGAGTATGTGTTTAGGCTTTTTTTTCTCACAACCCTAAACATATATAAGGATTATTTTAAGGGTCGTCAAAGGTTGCACAATTGCGCGTGTGTGAAGCAAATTTTTGTTCATGCAAATTGTGACCGGAGACAAAATTTACCCTAGTTTATCTTTCTTTTAAAGAAGCTGCAGCATTTGTACACTGTTGGGTTTTGTGACCAAGGAGTTTCGTGATCTTCATTGTGTGATGAACTAAAAAACTTTGCAGCCAACATCTTTCTCAAGTTGGTGAGTAAGCCGTGTACTAGGATCTACACATCTATTAGTTAGTCACGTACTGGGAGCCATGCATTAAAAAGGAGAGATTGTCATTACAAAACAAGTCTAATTGGGTATTGGAGTAAGGGTTCAACTGTAGGTTGGTATAAGGTACTGGGATTTCTTTACTTGTAACCGCTTGTTTTGATAATAGTGGATTCTCAGGAGCGGTGACCTTAAAATCACCTGGTGGGGTTTTGCCTCGGTAGTTTTAGCCATTTGTAAACAAATCACCCGTGTCATTTAATTTCCACTGCATTTAGTTATTTGGTGATTTGTTTGTGCTACCACACGCTTTGCATGTTAATTAACTTAATTAATTCACTTGGCTAAATTAATTGGTTAGTTTATCACAAGGGGTCAATACATTCTTGGCCTATCAAGATTTAATATAATCCACAGTTACGATGCCACTACTCAAATAAGATCGCACGGTACTATGCTTTCTTCTTATAAGTCTGGATTAACTGTTGCAATAACAATTTTTAACTCTACAAATTGCGGCAGTGCTATCACAATGAATTAATATAGGTGGAATTGGCTTTTCCCAAAGTTGAATTTCATATAACAAATCTCTAAGCAAATTTGCCTCTTCACTAGCTGAAGCTAATGCTATTAATTCAGCTTTCATTGTTGAATTAGCAATTATTGTTTGCTTTTTTGATTTCCAACAAATAGCACCACAACCTAAGGTAAAAATATAACCAGTGGTAAAGAAAGAATCACCTAACAATGTATTCCAATCGGCATCACTAAAAGCTTCAATCATAGCAGGGTAATTTTTATAAAATAAGTCATAACTTTTGGTACCAATTAAATATCTCATGACTCGCTCAATAGCTAGCCAATGATCTTTACTAGGCTTGCTAGTAAATCTGCTAAGCACTCCTACTGCATATGCAATGTAAGGTTTAGTACAATTTGTAGCATAACGCAAACTACCAATGATGCTAGCATAATCATTTTATTTAAAATCTCATCATCATTATTCACAGGAAATAAATGAACACTAGAATCAAAAGGAGTAACTACACTTTTGTGATCATGAAAATTATATTTTCTCAATATTTTCTCAACATAATGTGATTGATCAAGAAATATTTCATCACATGTTTTTGTAATTTTCATGTCCAAAATAAAACTAGCCTCACCAAGATCTTTCATATCAAAATGGCTTTTAAGCATATTTTTTTGTCTCATTTATAACATGCATATTTAAGCCGAAAATCAACATATCATCCACATAAAGGTTAATAATAACATGTAAAATTATTCCATGATTTAGAATAAATACATTTATTGTATTCATTTGATTTATAACCATTCTCAATCATGCAAGAATCAAATTTTTCATGCCATTGCTTAGGTGCTTGTTTTAAGCCATATAGAGATTTAGTTAGCTTACATACCTTGCTTTTTAGTCCAGGCTCTACAAAGCTTTCGGGTTGATCCATATAAATCTCTTCCTCTAGGTCCCTATTATCAAAGAAATCAAGACCAGCTTTTTGTTTAAAGCCTTTTGCAACAAATCTAGCTTTAAACTTATCTATTGATCCATCCGGTTTCAACTTTTTTCTAAGGACCATGACCCATTTACAACCTATGGTCTTACAATCCGGTGGAAGATCTACTAATTTTCAAGTTCTATTAGAAATTAGAAATTCCATCTCATCATTTATAGCCTCTTTCCAAAATATAGCATCTGGTGATGTTAAAACCTCTTTTAAATTTTGGGAATTTTCCTTAATGTTAAATATAAGGTTGAATTTAATCAACCATTCTGTTGGCTTTATTCCATGACAAATTTGCTTATATTTCAACATTTAAAAACCCTATATTTAGGTGAGATTAATGTAAGAGTAGTGTGTGAGAGAATGTGAAGAAAAGCTCAAGTTTGTGTACTCAACAAGTGGCTCGTGACTGGATCTCGCGGCTTGCAAGTCGCCAAAAGTGGCACATGTGTGGAACATGTAGAGGAGTTGAATAGTCACGCCAGCTGAAGCACTACAGTACAAAAAGTCCAGACTGGCCATTCAATTAGTTCGCGGCTTGAACTAACGACTCAGTCAAGTCGCGAGGCCATGTCGCCAGTCCACTCTGTTTTGGAAAAACTGACTCTTCGCATTCCATTCTCACTCCAGTATAAATACTCCTTATACCCAAGAAATGTAGAGAGCTTTCAGAGAGAATTTTGAGAGAGAAACCCTAGAGAAAAATAAAATTGACTCATCCACAATCTTTACATAATGACTCTTCAAATTCCTCTACTCTCATCCTCTCCATTGTTACATCCTTGAGAGGTTCATTACCCAAATCCTTTTCTCACCATACCCATATTTGTGAGAAGGCTTTTTGGTATTTTGGGAAGCAGTTAGGAAGGGACCAATAGATATTGGTTGATGCTATAAGTTATAACAGAATCCGGTAAGCTAAAAAAGACAAAGGTTCGGCGTAACCTCGTTGGAGCAAGAAGCTTGGAGGGCTTAGGTACACTAGTTAGATTAAGCTTGGAAGGTCTTATGCTGTTCACGAATTCCAACTTCATTCTTTAGTGGATTATTGACCGCTTGGAGGGCGGTGGAGAGGTTTTACGCCAAGGGCTTCGGTTTCCTCTTCGATAACACATCGTTGTGTTGTCCTTGTATTTGCATCTCTCTTCCCTTAATCTTTGCCATTTAATTTCTGCTGTGGATGTGATTTTATTTGGTTTAGATTGTTTATCAATTCTGTTATAAGTTTATATTCATTTTCCGTATGTACATTGTTTGATATTAAGCTTGAATTGGTAATTTGTAAATTAGGGGTCTAAACGTTCATGGTGTTTTATAAGCTATCTGAACTTTCATTAAAAACATAATAATCAAGACCAAAATCCTTTCAACTCTAGCTCTTTTACTCCTTCTAGGTTCCATTGCAAAATTTTATTGATTTTGTAAATGAGAAGTAGAAGAACTAGGTTGTGAAAAAATATTATCTTTACCCCTACTATTTTTCAATTTAAAAGGAAATTTTTCTTCATGAAAAATTGCATTACCAGATTCAAAAATTATTTTGTTTTCAAGATCAAAAAATCTATAAGCTACACTATTAACCGCATAACCAAGAAAAACATAAGTAGTAGCTCTCATACCCAATTTAGGTATTTTAGGGTTAGTACGTTAGCCTACAAGAAAGATTCATATCACCTATATTAATTGGTCAACACGGATGCGTGTGATCAAAGTCTCTAAGGATGTCTCCTTTTGATTGTGGTAGTTTATCAATTATGCCAGCTACCACCAAATTCTCTCCAATTTTTATGCCTTCAGATCTCAATTCTGCCACAATCATTTGGAAGTCTTGTGCTTGATCCACCACCGATTTTCCATCCGCCATTTGGTAACGGAAAAATCTACTAGCAGCATACTTTTTTGCACCAGCCTCCTCGGTATCATACTTGCTTTGTAAAGCTTTCCAAATTTTCTTTGCAAAATTATAAGTTGTATCATAATAATCATAGAGATGATCGGCAAGACAATTCAAAAGATACTTCTGAATATGGATAATACTTCTAAATAATTACCAACAGATATGGTAATTATTCTGAATGGGCTATCAAGTAGGAAGATCCAAGAGGCTGATTCATTTCCATTCTTGACACCTCCACTCTTCACCTCCTCCTTGCTCACGTATCTAACTCAATATCTGAGTCAATTCATATTAGCTCATTAATCACCTCAATTAAAAAGAACAAAATAGTCTCTCTCATTTTTAATATGGAATTAAACATTTTCATCAACTCCTCATTTTCCATATTCATTCCCACATCTTTACATTTATATTGTCATATTTATTCATTTTAATTAACTAATATTAAAATGCTCCAACATAGTGTTTCTTTCATTGATATTATGAAAATCGCAAATCAAACTACAGTAGTGGTCACGTTGTTTCTTTGTAAGGTACTTAAATTATTTAACCGAGTAACAAGAAAAGAATTGGAAAGGTACAGCTAGCTAAGCTAATAGTTCCTTCTTCCTTAAAGTACCAAAAAAAAAAAAAAAAAGGTTAGAATTACTTTCAAATATACTTTCAAATGGATATGACACACCATTGTCTTTGTCGCTATGTTAGATTCTTTAACTGGGTATGAAGAAAAGAATTGAAAGGGTACATCTAAACTTTAAGTTTAGAACTATTTCAATCACTTAATAGTCAGTGAGTAGCATATATAAGAAAACCCATCAAGGAGCTCGTACGTAGCATATATGATATAACCAAATCTTCATTTTATCGTCTTTTTAGGACGCAATTTGGTCATATTTGACAGATCAAACATGGCAAAAAAGCCTACCAAGAGTGCCGCTGTTCTTGAAGCTCTTAACTATGTCAATTATTTGGATTGGAGTGTTCAGTTGAAAACGTATTTGATGGCTCAAGATCTTTGGGAGATCGTGGAATCTACGAACGAACCTCCTGCACCGGAAAATGAAGCTGCTTTAAAGGCTTGGAGCAAGACGAATGCCATGGCTTTACATGTGATCCCGATGTCATGCCAGCCGAACACATTTTCTGATATTAGGGAGATTAGCTCGGCCAGAATTGCTTGGGATACCTTGGCAGAGAAGTACAAACCTAGCTCAGGTAACTCTCTCTCTCTCTCTCTCTGTGTGTGTAAAATAGACTATAAATCCAGCAAGACAATGACAAACTTATCAAAATTAAGTCTGCAAGCCTTCTTAAAATGTAGGCAAAATATATATATATATATATATATGGAATAGGCGGTCAATGATCATCGTGCTCTTCCTTTGCTGTTTCACCTCTCACTGCCACCACCACCACCACCCGAGCAACCTCAATAGTCAATAAGCTAGCAGTATCTAAGCATGCAAAACCGGTGGTGGCAGTGGGAGGGCCTTATGGTAGAACGCGATTTTGTGTTGAGGACCAAAGCCACCATTAGAGCCTTTATGTCACGTTTTAGCTAGGATGACAAGGGGTCATGACTCATGAGTCATGAGCAACTATCTTATCCCACACCGAAGAATCGGAAGAAGAAGGTGATGCTGCCACAATGGAATTTCGGCCCAAATTGTTCCCACCGCCACCATCTTCTTCATTGTTTGGTTAGATGTTCATTTGTTTGTTTGGTTTAGAATAAATCTTACAAATTACACGTTGCTGTTAATGGTTAAAACTTAAAACTTAGGAAAAGAATCCTTTCAATTTCATCATAATTAAACAGAGAGTCTTCTATAAGGTAAGATTTTAATTCTAAACTAAAAATATTTCAATTGCCAGTATGCCACATTAATTAAAATTTTAAACAACAAAACATCAAATAAACTTTTAGATTTGCAATATGTCATGTGAATCATGAAATTAATCCATTTTAATGAAGTAATTCGCATAATTTAGATAAATTAAATTTATTAATGTAAATCTTCAACCAAATAATTAAAAATTTAAAATATTAAAACAACCTTATTTATTTTCATATAAACTAGAATAACGCTATTTGTTTCTTAAGTGTAGCTTATTACGAACTCCATGCAGTTTTGAAGGTGTAGCTTTGCATGGGGTGGTATTAAACTCCCCACTCTGCCTTCATTTTAATAACAAAAATTTTAAATTGTGAATACATTTTACTTAATTGACCCCTTTTACTAATTAAAAAAAATTTAAGGTTTAAATTTTCTTTTACTATTTAACAGTCTTGCCATATTATATAAAACTCATTAGTTTTAAGAGAATTTAAAAAGAATTTGTTTCTAAAAATATACAAGTAAATCTCTTTAGTAAATATATATTTTCTTTTCCAAATCAAACTATTTTTCTTTTTCCATTAAACGAAAAGATACAAGTATGATTTTATGACTAAAGGTTTAAGACATGTTCTGTTTTGTCATCTGTAAACAAAAGAAAAGCTTATTATTATTATTATTATTATTATTATTATTATTATTATTATTATTATTATTATTATTATAAAACCGAAGCCTCTAACCTCTCCACAATTTTCTACATCAGCATTTTTTTTTTAAATCTAATTTATTTCTTTTTATTAAATATATACACTCCCCTGTCTTAAACCCAATACTCTTCCGCTCTCTCTCACCCACAGTTCTAAAGTAATAGTGCAAGGGCAGAACTCTCCTTTTGACAAAACCAAACCCAACAACTCTCCTTTCGACATTACTCACCAAACGCAGAACCTCTACACTCTTAAACACAGACCCAAGCTATTTCACAGAAAGCTCGCAAGGGCACGACCATGGGAGCCAACGTTTTCAATCTCCGACCCGGCCTCCATATTAGAGCATTCTCTCTCAGTATCTCTCAATTAATCTATGAATAATCTCTTTTCCTATTGTCTTAAATTAGGTTTTTCTATCAATTTAAGGATTTCTTCTTTAATTAGGTTTTTCTGTCAATTTAGGGATTTCAATTCCTAATCCTTTTTTCTCTCTATTCTCTTTTGTTGAAGTCAAGGAAACACTCATAGAAAAACTTAAAAGCACCAATCCTACAAGTTTTGCTTTACCTTCAAGTTTTGCTTTATTTTGCTATCTAGGGTTTTTAGCACATTTGATTTAGCTTAGCTTAATCATTTGTTTGATTGAATAATTATTTGGGCACCTAAAACATCAGCCTTCTTTGTCTCCACTCAGTTCCCTACCCCCCCCCCCCCTTTTTTTTCAAACCTTCTACCTCTTCTATTCAAGTTCATGTCTTTTTCGTTTTGGTCTATCTCTAATTGTAAAATGTAGGAAGAAATTTTATGTTCTTAGTTGGGCTATGGCTGTTGTTTTGTTTTATAGTAGAATTGTAGTGAAACTCCAACAATTATTCTTGTTAAGCTATTCTAGTAGATGAAACACATAAAAATCTTAATTAAAGAGATATGTGATAAGTGATTGCAAAGGGAACAAATTAGCACAACTTATTTGTCAACATTAGATTTGTTGTTATGTATATTTTTCTGCTCTATTGTTGGTGACAAATTGTAGACATATGGCCATTAATGAATGATTCATAATGTGATTGTTTTGTGCAAATTTACTGTTTGACATTGCGCCGAATAGCATCTTGATGATATGTTTCTTCTTCTTTTTTTGATTAAATAATAAATAAATAAATTCATGTTTGAAAAAGGCACGATCTTTCTTCCTTATGCTAAACCAACCGTAAACTTTGCCACCAATCAGATTCAAGTTTTGAGAAGAACATTAATCTAGGATCTAGCTAAATGTAAGTGAAATATTGAATCTTGAAAGCAAAGAGTGGCTACTTTTGACAAGCAGTAGGTGTTTGTTGGGTATTTGGAAAGCAGTTTAATTGTGGAATAGCAAGATGTCTATATTTTGGAGGGTTTAATTTGAGAGATTATATAAGTTTACCACAATATGCATGTTTATTGTGCATGATTTAATATTAGTAGGATGTGTACTTTTGGATTCTAAGATTTTTCTCTCAAAAAATATTTCTGAATTCAGAGTTATAGTGTTATGATATATTTAAAGTAGTACCTATATTAATTAGATTGTTCTGCCCATTTGTAAGTAATTAGCCATTTGTAGTAAATTTTGGAATGATGTCCAGGTGGCTATGAAGGCTATTTGAGTGATTAAAGCCAACTGCAGTTGCTGATGCAGATGTGATTTTTAGTGTGAAAAATTAAAATGCTGGTGAGTTTCATTTAGTTTACATTTATTTTATAATGTATAAATCATTAAATTGTGTTTAACATTCACGAGCTTATAACGTGGTAAATAGTGCTTATGAACCATTAGTTAAGGTGCCTTACCAGGCTCTTGTAATATATGTGTGAAAACATGAAAGAAAATATATGTGCAATGTGTGTTTGTATATACACACAAATGTAATCTTTAGTATAGTTAGTTATTTGTTTTAACTTACATTACTAATAAATGAATTGCATGAGGTTGATTAACTATTTTTGGCACATTACCAATTATTTTTAGCTTTATTTTTTGTGTTACATTTTGCTGGAGGCTTTTGTTTCTTTGAATTCCAAACCAATTGAGAAGGGAAATCAAGGTATCAGTAGAGCAAAAGTTTTATTTTGGGAGAAAGAGCTGAAAATTAGTAGTTTCACCATTGTCATGTAATAGAAAGTTCCAAGCTCATAATGCAAATTGCATTTAAGTTCTTGAATGGTAGGGTATAACATGGGTTCCAAAATAGGTGCCCAGGATCAACTTAAGGATAGTGTGTGCTAGGTTGGATAATTGATTGATTGGTGTTATTGTTGCTTTCATATGCCTCTTATAGCTACGGCTGAATTCATAGACAACTTACCTTCTTCCATTAAGAATTTTCCAATTTTGTTATTACAACTTGAGCTATGCATTTTTTGCTTGCTTATAAAAAAGGATATAAGTGCAATTTATGAAAGTTAGAATAACAGTTTGTTAACATTTTTCTTTATTAAATGAAGATAGAAGAAAATTTGTTATATATTTTTTAGTTTTTCATAGATACTAGTTTGTATATGAGTTTGTTTAATTTTATATTTTTGTCTAATTTATTGGTCTCTGTGATGTTTCCAGCAAGATGGTTTTCCCTTTTTGCTGATTTTTATTGGCTTTACTTACACTAAGTGGTGTTTGTATGCCTGTTAATCAAATAGTTCGATGAAAGTGATAGATATAAGTGCAATTTATGAAAATTAGAATAACAGTTTGTTATCATTTTTCTTTATTAAATGAAGATAGAAGAAAATTTGTTATATATTTTTTAGTTTGTCATAGATACTTGTTTGTTTATGAGTTTGTTTAATTTTATATTTCTGTCTAATTTATTGGTCTCTGTGATGTTTCCAGCAAGATGGTTTTCCTTTTTGGTGGTTTTTATTGGCTTTACTTACATTAAGTGATGTTTGTATGCTTGTTAATCAAATAGTTCGATGAAAGTGATAGACAATTTAAGTGGAATTTCATAGTGGGTTTGTGTGATTGTGTCTAAAATTGTAATTTTAAGATGGATTTGCTTGATTTTGATTGCTCGAATTTATTTGTCCTAAAGTAAATGTATCACAACAATACTTTTTGGGTTATTGATATTGTTGGGTTCCTTAGAATAATCGTTAGAACTCTAAGCCATATGGTTGTGGTTGTAAGAAAATGTTTGCTCCACTCTTTGCCCTTTACAACACTCTAATATGTAAAATTGGTTACACATTTTTGGATTGGATATTAGTTTTAGGATGTTGATTATAATGACAGAGTTTTGTACAACCTTATACACGTTCTTATGCAGTGACCACATAGCACTTTTTACAGCTTTTGAAGGCTAGAAGGATGCAAACTGTAATGAAAAGAATCCTATCACCTTGCAAATAACAGAGGATATGAGAATGTAATTTTTAGATCTATTTAGCATTGGCTTTGTAGAAAAATTTATGAGTGCTAATGTAAGTTCTTTAAGATTTTCAAATTTTAAAGCATTTGATTCGCTAAAATCTTGTAGTTACTAAAAACTTTCTCGTGCAGTGCACAGGTTAGCGACTAGTTATTATTCTATGTTAAGACAAATAGAAATGAAATTTTTTTAGTAACTAAAAACTTTCCCGTGCATCGCACAGGGGTATTTCAGTCATTTTTTAGATTTAGGAGGTATTTCGGTCATTTTTTAGGTTTGGGGGGTATTTTGGTACTTTTTTAGGTTTATGGTGTATTTTAGTAATTTTTAGGTTTCGAGGGTATTTCGGCCATTTTTTAAATAGGTTTTGGGGGTATTTTGGTCATTTTATTGGTTTGGGGGGTTATTTTGGTCATTTTTTAGGTTTCGGGGGATATTTTAGTCATTTTTTAGGTTTCAAGATATTTCAGTCATTTTTTAAGTTTTGGGGGTATTTTGGTAATTTTATAGGTTTCGAGGGGTATTTCGGCATTTTTTAGGTTATAGGGTAATTTGGTAATTTTTTAGATTTAAGGGGTATTTTAGTCATTTTCTAGGTTTTGGAGCTATTTTGGTCATATTTTAAGTTTCAGGAGTATTTTTGGTAATTTTAAGGTTTCGATGGTGTTTCGGTCATTTTTTAGGTTTGGGGGGTACTTCGGTCATTTTTTAGGTTTAGGGGGTATTTTGGTCATTTTTAGGTTTTGGGAGTATTTTGGTAATTGTTTAGATTTTGGGGATATTTTGGACAATTTAGAGGTTTTATGGGGGGGGGGGGGGGTATTTTGCTCATTTTAGAGATTTTGAAGGTATCATGGTCATTTTAGTAGTTTTTAAGCATATTCGGTGATTTTAGCGACATCGGGGATATTTTGGTCATTCGAGAGGTTTCATGGGTATTTTGCTTATTTTAGAGATTTTGGAGATATTTTGGTCATTTTAGTGGTTTTTAAGCATATTTGGTAGTTTTAGAGATATCGGGGATATTTTGGTTATTTAGAGGTTTCATGGGTATTTTTCTCATTTTAGAGATTTTGGGGATAATTTTGGATGTCCAAGGGTATATTGGTAATTTTGGAAGTGTAGGGGTATTTGCGTCATTTTAGGTATTTAAGGGTATTTTGGTAATTTTGGAGGTTAAAAGGGTATTCAAGTAGTTTTATAGGTATTTGGGTCATATTTGGTTAAATGGGAGGGTTACTAATTAAATGGGTTGAGTTAGTAATAGATAATTAATTTATATATAAATGGGTCATAAATGGATAAATGGGTAATTACACACCCAACCCATTTATGACCCAACCCACCCATTTCCCATCCCTACCTAGAATGAATGAATGACGTATTTTCTTCTAATTCAAAAAGGAAAAAAAAAATAGCATTTATCTCCACAAAAATTTCTTAGAAGATCTAGAAAGTGTATTAAATATGGGGGATTTAAAATTCAACAATCTTACATAGTACATGTTAACAATTGCGAATGAAGTAGATACGTTAATTTTTCGCTGCGTATGTTTTGTATGTGATACAAACATGTATTTTTCTAACAATTGGTATCAAAGCGGTCTTCAATTTCAAATATGTATAACATGTTTTGTGAATTTTGGAATTAGAGATAATAGTTTCATGATGTTAGAAGATTATATATGTATTTAATTTTATGCATGGTTGTTGAAACTATAGTTTGATAAAAACTGATATTGATGTTATGATGTTGTTTAAATTTGAATTCAAGTATGTTGAATTGAACTTTAAGGCTATAACAGCAACAGAATTCAGTTTTGAT
This sequence comes from Quercus gilva, assembly GCA_023621385.1. NCBI lineage: Eukaryota > Viridiplantae > Streptophyta > Magnoliopsida > Fagales > Fagaceae > Quercus > Quercus gilva. The sequence continues at coordinate 43,059,871 of CM042476.1, read as the reverse complement.
ATCAAATCTTATCTATTATGTTCAAATGGTGGTTGTTTGTTCATAAAAAACCGTTAAAAACTGTCTACATCTGCCCTTTAAAAACTGAAAACATGCGTTTTTCACGTATAGCTTTCTAGCGAAATGTTGGAGAAATAAATGTGCGCAGCGGAGAAATTAACGGATCTACTTCATTCACAATTGATAATATGCACTATGTAAGTTTCAGAATATAGAACAAGAAAGTGTACCTTGGTGTAGTGAGTTTCAAAACAAAGATCAGAAGTTCTCGGGAACACTTTCAATCTTCACTCCAATTCTACTAACGCCCAAGATGTGTGATCTTTCAATCAGTTATATGTTCTTGAGAGAATGAGAGTGTTCAACACTCACATACAAAACGTTTCATGCACTTGTGATTATTCTAAAATTCTGTATGTTTCTCTCAATATAACTGATTATCTAATTGGGCCAACCTTTTGGGCCTTTCCAATTGGGCTTTAATATGTGGCTTGGAGTGGGACCAAAAGGAAACAAATAAGACACTAGCTCCAATGGGCCTTAGGCTTTTCTGTCAACTCTTGACAAGTTCAAAGTTACCATTAATTATATTTAATACCACTATATAAATATAATTGCACTCTAGGCCTTATTAATAAATTATATCCCAAAACTTTATTATACATGCAACCCCTTCATAAAATATTCGTAGTAATACAAAATCATGAATAAAGACTGCCACTTTGTAGATTACTACATCTTAATCCTTGAGTACCCGGTTTAATCCTTTAAGTTATTCATTATATATTTATGAAATCTAATTTCACAAATATATATACTTTAGTAACTATTTACCAAATTAGTTAGGCCTAACTTTCTGAATAACAACCCATTAAACTTATCTCAAGTGAATATTTTATATCTCCGTTAAGAGACTATAAATTCCATCTTGAAAATATATATTCTATCAACACTAAATGTGGCTGCCCAACATACTGAGGTTTTAACCGTTACTTTAGATCTCACTCCTGATATATCAAAGCAACATACACTTCATGATTAGGTCTATTATTCTCTTAGGATTAAGAGTTTATGTAAATATAAGTCGTGAGATTTATTATTCATTTGACAATCGCTAGGAGAATAATAAATGTGGCTGCCCAACATACTGAGGTTTTGACCGTTACTTTAGATCTCACTCTTGATATATCAAAGCAACCTACACTTCATGATCAGGTCCATTATTCTCTCAGGATTAAAAGTTCATGTAAATATAAGTCGTGAGATTTATTATTCATTTGACAGTCATTAGGAGAATAATAAATCTCACAGCGGTCCAGTTCAATATGTCTTAACTCTTAAAACATATCAACGCATCAACTAGAAGTCTCAACTAAGATGAAATGCCCAATTTCATCACCGACTACGAACTAATATTCTGAGTTTACAAAGAACTTGTGATTTACATCTTCTGTGACTTTTCACATAAATCACATACTATGCATCTCATGGACTATATGATAATGTCCAAATATTCATGTTACCATTATTTCATATAATAATAAAACAACTTTATTAATTACAATATTAAGTCATACATCTTGTCATACATAATGTCATACATAATATAATACATAGCATCATACAATAGGATTCTATGCTAAGTTCTTGCTATTATTACTTAGAGGCTAAAGGAGAAGGGGCAAATTATTTTTGTTTGGTAAGAGTTACCATGATAGCATTAATAATGAGAATATTTCTCACCTGATCATAGTGGTTGGTATTCACTCTATGCTGAGGAATATTAATTACGGAATTAGGTTGTCATTGCACCTAGTATAGTATGGTTTTCAGGTTCCATATTATATGGTTATGGATGCAAAATATTATGTCCCTGTAATTATGTTCATAGTCTCAAAACAAAGTTGTCATAATTATGGATGCAAAGGAAAGTGTTTCTGGTTTGGTAAAGCTAAACTTTGTCCATGATTGTTTTCTAGATGGAGATTTACATGTTTTACTTTTTAAAGAGAAAGTTTCCATCATTTAGTATTGTATGTTTTGGCACTTATCTAGATCTTATTAATGTAAATGGTATTCAAGATTGGTGAAAAATGAGTTTTTAGAACAACCCAATCTATGAATTCTATTTAGAGGATAATATGATATAGGGCTCCTTTATTGTAAAGGAATATAGTTTTAATGACTTCTTTAAGTCAGTGCATACATGAACGAGGATAAGACTCCTTAAGAAATAGTAAAATACATGATAAGTATTTCCATTTGCTTATTTATTTTGGAGATATACTCTAATAATTACTATACATTTTCTAAAATTGATTTCAAAAGTTTGTTCCTATGAAATTTATCAAATTGTGGATTTGGTGAAAACCTAGTATATGATACTTTCACTTTTGGAGATGTCCAGCACTTGTGCTAGAAAGGAAATCTGACAAATTGAAATCAAAAGGTAGAAAAATGTGTGTTTATGATGGGTATCCAAAAGGAATTGCAGAAGATTATTTTGGTAATCATAAAGAAGACAAGATGTTTGTAAAGTACAAATACAAAGTTCTTGATGATGACTATGTAAATAATCTTAAAGCTAAACATACAATTGTTCTAGAAGAAAAATGTCAGAATTTGTTATAAGACAACTATAAAATACATTTAGAAATGAGATGGTTGTATTAGATACACCACAATGCATTATTCCATATATATATATATATAGCTAGTACACCGGTACAATATCGTAGTGGGAGGATTATTAATTACTAAATAAATTCATACTTTTGGGATAAACTTTTGAAGTCATTCCACAAGGATATGAATTTAATCCTCGGTCCTACGTAGAGGCAATAGATGATATGGATATGAATTACTCGATCAAGGTTATGTAAATAGAATTAGATTCTATTTAAAGTTTAGAACTTGTAGAGGCGCCTAGTGGCATTAAGCCTATTGTTCTCAAATAGGTCTACAAGAAAATGAGATTGATAGATTTAAAGGTGAAAACCTTCAAAGTCAAGACTAGTGGCGAAAAGATTTATTCAAAAAGAAATTGTTCGACTATGAAAAGATTTTTTCACCAATAGTCAAGTTTGACTCTATCTAGATTCTCTTATCCATTATATTTCATTTGGATGAAATATGGCAATGGATAACAAGAAAGCTTCTTTTAGTAGCAATCTTAAGGAAGACATCTATATGATGTAACTAAACTTGTACATGGCAAATAACCAGTAGTGTTTAGAATGCAAGTTGCTTAAATTCCATTTATGGACTAAAGCAGGCATCTAAATCATAAAATATCATCTTTGATCAAAAAATCAAATTGTTTGATTTTGATCAAGTATTAAAAGATCTTATGTGTGTAAAGCTATATAGAATAATAAATCTCTTAATGTATGTTGATGACATTCTAATTGTCACGACCCAAATCCATGAAACATGAATTTAGATGCATGACTACTTGCTGATCTTACATATACTCAATAAACATATTTAATTTAAACATAATTCAATAAAACTCCAAATAGACAATGCTCTTGATCAATCTTTTACAATACTAAAATCCACAATTTAAAATAATCTCCAAAATACTGTGAAATCTAAAGCAGAATATATATAAAAAAAAATATAACTAATAATCTTTTAAGACTTCAAGTATTATTGACTTCGCCTAAAGCTCCCACGCTCTACCTCGCACCTTACGAAGCAGTCCAAAGGTTATGTTCCCCAACTAAACTTTCATCTGAAAATAGTAATTGATGGAGTGAGCCATATCTAGTAAGTAATTATACAAATTACACAACAGGATAGAGTCAAGCCAAGCACGAGTATTTTGATTTTTCACAAACTCATTCAAGGATATCAAAAATAATCATTCCAAAACATATAATGAATCACTTTATACACATGTAATCACCTCTTAAAATCATTAGAAAACACATACACATAATTGATCAGAGCACAGTGTCACATATACACATCACATATTCTCACATACAATCCTGTGAGCGGATACCAACATCTAACCCCTGCTGGTAACGGATCAACACATATTCTCACATACAATCCTGTGAGCGGATTTACACATATATCTGATATATCTGACCAATGCTAAAAACACTTATTTTGAGTCACATATCACAAAGCAAAGTTTATACAAAATATGATAATTTACTTGGTATTAACAATTTCTTTTCAAATACAGAGGCATATCAAAGATCACAATATACAATAGAACATAAATCAAGGATGCTTGACTCTCTTGGGGAAACGAATAGAAACTGAGGAGTATATAAAAATATATTATAATTCTTGAGTAAATTTGAAAATTTAATTTGCTAAAAGAAACATTTTAAATACCGTTTGGAGAATAGGAATAAGACTGAAATCACTTGGTTTTAACAAATTTAAAGAACAAGAATCTTTTTAGAAAACTTACTTTGAAACTCAATTATTTTCGGAAAATAGTTTAGTTTAGAAATAACCTTTTAAATGGAATTTAGGTGTTCAGAACTTTATTTAAAAGTCGAAATTTCTCTTTCAATAGTGTAAAAATGTTTTTTTTTTTTTTTGAAAAGTTTTTAAAACGTAAGCTTAAAAATATAACTTTTGAAAACCTTTAACTTCTAAGAACCTAAAGGACAAAACTTGTGCATATTATGCATAATTACTTACCTCTCTTGCTAATACTTCTGAACACAGCTGAACACTTTAATCTTCTGTAAGCTCTAAACAAAAGAATGCTTTAATCAGTAAGTATGAAATCTAATCCTTAAAACCCTTTTTTTTCCTACTGTCCTACAAAAATTAGGTATGAAAACTACTTCCATATACCATTGAATTAAGCAATTTAATATTCCTTATCAAAGTCTCACCGCAACAATATTTCCCCAAAACTAATCTGTACTCCTAAAGTTCAAACAAATTTCTATAACCACAATTAATATTCTAGGCCACCCTGAAATACTCTTTAAGATCCAAATATATATATAGTATCCATAGAAACTCTCTACCCGTAGGACCTAGCAACCCATAGCTTGTATTGACAAAAATCTTTGAAACTTAAAACAAACAATACTATAGATTACAATAAGAGTTAATAATTCAGCACTACTCCAAGGTTGCGTTAACTCCAGGAACATTTGAGACTAAATCCTTTCATATGTTTCTATATAATAAAAAAAAAAAAAAAATCTCGATTCATTGCACTGACATGAGCATTCAGGGATTTCGTAAAAAAAAATTCACCTAACAACATAAAAGCAAGATTTGTTTTTTAATCTAAATATTGGCCCTACCCAAACGACATCACTAAAACTGTATGACACAACTTCTAAAGGCTTATCACCTATTCGTGCATTCATATGAAATAATCATGCAAACCCTTTTTTTCTCTCTAAAAGTGAGAAATCATACCTTGAACAAATTGTTTGTCTCTTCAATTGTACGTGCTCTAAACTCCAAGGAAAACTCTTCTTAGCCTCTTTGAAAAAAAAAAAAAAAAAAAAACCCTTTTCTATGAAATCCTGACTGACTCTTCCTCTACTCTGTAGTTTGTATTAGAGATGTGGGCTTAGTGAGGTAGCGGGCTGTAGTTATTAATAAAATAATACCTATGGCCCAATAATTATAATAATAATGGCCCAACAGTTATTAAAAGGAAAACTTAATAATAACCTCAAATAAAAAAATATGTGGGGTATTACACTAATCATTTAGAATGATGTAGAGTTATTGTCATCAATAGAGTTTTTGTTGTCTAGTCCAATTTGATATAAAGTACTTGGGAAAGACTGGTCACATCCTAAGAATTAAACTTGGTTAAAATTCAGAAATTAGAATGTTAGGTCTATCTCAAACTGTTGGAAAATCTGGTTTTGCATCTCATACAAAACACACAGCGGAAGCAACAAATACGGATCTACTTCATTCATGAGAGATAACATGTAACCTTGAATTCTAGAACAAAGAATAGAAAGCGTACCTTGATGCAGTGAAATTCAAAACCAAGACTTGAGAATACCTTTAATCTTCATCTCAATTCCACATGATGCCCAAGAAGTGTGGTCTCTCAATTAGTCTTTATGTACGTTGATTCTCAAAGAAAGTTCTTCTTATTCTCCTTATGGAGAAAAACTGTTTTCTTTTCTTTTCATTATACGTACATTCAAACTACCTTGGTAGTTACTTTATTTAATAACTTTTATTAAATAAAAACGGATTATGTAATTGGGTTAGCCTTTTGGGCCTACCCAATTAGGCTTTAGTTTATGGCTTGAGATGGGACCAAAGGGAACAAATAAGACCCTAGCTCCAATGGGCATTGGGCTTTTCTGTCAACTCTTGACAAATCCAAAATTACCATTAATTATATTTAATACTACTATATAAATATAATTGCACTTTGGGCCTTATTAATAAATTATATCCCAAGACTCTAATGATATTATTTGACCCCTCCATGAAATATTCATAGTGAACAAAGTCATAAAGAACTGTCACTTTGTAAACAACTATTTTATCCTTGAGTACCCAGTTTAATCTTTTAGTTATTCACATTTATTGAAATCCAATTTCAATAAATATAAGCTTTAGTAACTCCTTACTAAAGTGGGTGCCCTCAATAACCAGTTCCCATTAAACTTATCTCAAGGGGATATTTCGTGTCTCTATAAAAAGAGATTATGGATTTCATATTGAGAATATGTGTTCCCTCAACACTACGTGTGGTTACCCAACATACTGAGGTTTTGACCGTGAATATTAGATCTCACTCCTAATATATCAAAGTAACCTACATTTCATGATCGAGTTCACTATCCTCTCAGGATTAAGAGTCTATGAAATTAGAAGTCGTGAGATTAATTATTCAAGTGACAATTGTTGATTGAATAATTAATCTCACAGCGGTCCAGTTCAATATGTCTTAACTCTTAAGACATATCAACACATCAACTAGAAGTCTCCACTAACATGATCAAGACAAACCATCTTAGTTGATGTGTTATAGTCTTCGCAAATTAAATGCCCAATTTCATCACCGACTACGAACTATATTTTGAGTTTACAAGGAACTTGTGATTTATATCTTCTGTGACAAATCACATAAACCACAAACAATGCATCTCAAGGACTATGATAATGTCCCATTAGTTCATAAATAGTCTCAAATAATTAAACAACTTAATTATTTATAACATGCCAATAAATTAGATTTTAGGGCATAAACCCCAACAATCTCCCACTTGCCCTCAAAGACAATTTACCATGTATTCCACACGTATTTCCCTTTAGAGTAATTCATAATCACTCTAAGGCAAGGTTTGGAAACAAGTTTCAGCTAGATTTATTGCATAAATTATCTTTTCTACTACTATATCTCACGAACTCATATATCTCTAATGAGATAATACTTACGCTTAATGTATATCTTCACCACCTAGGATGAACACATAACTTGAAGTCCAACTTCATGAATCACAATCAAACCATAAATCAATATTTGTACAACCAGTAACCATCAAATCCTCACTTTGGTGGACAAGCATATAATCCTTTATTCTCCTAAGATATTTGAGTATATGCTTTACTCCCACTAAATTAAGTGATCTTAGATTCAAATGATATTTGCTTACCATGCCCATTGCAAAATAGATATTTAGCCTAGTATATAGCATAGCATAAAGACTTCCTATTGATATGGTATAAGGAACCATCTTAATATGCTCATCATTTTATATGTCTTAGGACTATAGTCCTATATAAAGGAACTTCAAACTTAAAAAGAAAAGAATCCTTTCTTGAAGTATTACATGCTATACTTTGCTAGAATCTAATCTATTTAAGCAGTTTGAGATAGACCCAACATCCTAATTTCTGAATTTTTAACAAAGTTTAATTCTTAGGATGTGACTAGTCTTTCCCAAGTACTTTATATCAAACTGGACTAGACAACAAAAAAACTCCATTGATGACAATAACTCTACATCATTCTAAATGATTAGAATGTCATCAACATACATTAAGAAATTTATTATTCTATATAGCTTTTACACACATGAGGCCTTTTAATACTTGATCAAAATCAAACAACTTGATTGCTTGACCAAAGATGATATTTTATGATTCAAATGCTTGCTTTAGTCCATAATTGGACTTCAAGCAACTTGCATACTAAACACTACTGGTTCTCTGTTATGAACAAGTCTAGTTACATCATATAGATGTCTTCCTCAAGATTGCTACTAAAAGAAGCTTTCTTGATATTCATTGCCACATTTCATCCAAATGAAATATAATGAATAAGCGAATCTAGATAGAGTCAAACTTAACTATTGGTAAAAAAATATTTTCATAGTCGAACCTTTTCTTTCTGAATAAATCTTTTCACCACTAGTCTCGACTTTGAAGGTTTTCACCTTCTAATCTATCAATCTCATTTTCTTGTAAACCTATTTGAAAACAATAGGCTTAATGCCACTAGGCGCCTCTACAAGTTCTAGAATTTAAATGGAATCTAATTCTATTCACATAATCTTGATCTAGTAATCCATATTCATATCATCTATTGCCTCTACGTAGGACCGAGGATCAAATTCATATCCTTATGGATGGAATGACTTCAAAATTTTATTCCAAAAGTATGAACCTATTTGATAATCCTCCCACTACGAGATTGTACCAGTGTAATAGTTATCTATAGAATAATGTCTAGTGATGTATCTAATACATCCATTTCATTTCTAGATGTATTTTATAGTTGTCCTACAACAAACTCTGATATTTTTCTTCTAGAACAATTTACCTTTACTTTTAAAGAGCCCTTTTCCTCTTTTATGTATACACTGACTTAAAGAAGTCATTGGAACTTTATTCCTTGGAATCCTAGATCATATTATCCTTTAAAAAGAATTCATAGACTGGGAATATAACAAAATAATGGTTCTAAAAGCCCATTTTTCACCAATCTTGAATATCATTTAGATTAATAAGATCTAGACATAAGTGCCAAAACATACAATATCAAAGGATGGAAACTTTCTCTTTTAAAAGTAAAACATGTAAATTTCCATCTAGAAAACAATCATGGACAATGCTTAGCTTTACCAAAATGGAAACGCTTTCCTTTTGGTCATACTTTTGAGTCAAATTTCCTTTGGGCAACTACTAGGGCAACTTGCTTGTCTAACTGTTTGGTATTATAATTCCTCTTCTTGCCACCCTTACCTTTCGATCCAGGCTAAGAATTAGAATTAAATCATATTGATCCTAGCCTTAACTTTTAGGATGTCTTCCATTGCGTAGAACTCACTCATCAATTCAAATAATAATAAAAAAAATTTTATTTTCAAAACAATCTGAATTGATCAAATGATTCTAACAAGGACTTGTGGATCATATCCATATGAGATTAACATTTAATCTCTACATCCAAGAATTTCAATTCATTTAAAAAAAAATATTTTCGTAAAATGATATAGAATTGGAACTCCTTAAGCCTTTCTTAACACTCAATATGATTCATACCAAACATCTCATTTAGACTTAATATAAAGTTTAAGTCTAGTACTAACTTTTGCATCTCATGCTGTAGCACAATTGAGATAGAAGCCAATCTACAAAATTTCCCCTAGAATTTATGCAATTCGAGATATTCAAATTTTCAGCAAATCCAGACAATCCGTACATCTAATGTACACAATTGCCCGTTGGATTTACACAATTCTGTACATTCAACGAATCTGCAAAGTTTAGTTTTTCTGTATATCCAGACAATCCGTACATATAATGTACATAATTTCACGTTGAATTTACACAATTCTGGATATTCAAATTATCTGCAAATCCAGAGAATTCGTACATCTAATGTACACAATTGCCTGTTGGATTTATGTAATTCTGTACATTCAACGTACTCGCAGAGTTCAGTTTGTTTTGTAAATCCAGACAATCCGTACATCTAATGTACATAATTTCCCGTAGAATTTACGCAATTCTGAATATTCATTCTTTTTGCAAATCCAGACAATCCGTACATCTAATATACACAATTTCCCGTTGAATTTACGCAATTATGGATATTCAATTTTTCTGCAAATCCAAACAATCTGTAGACAAAATGTACACAATTTCACGTTGAATTTACGTAACTCTTGATATTCAAACTTTATGCAAATCCAAACAATCTGTACATCTAATGTACACATTTCCCGTTGAATTTAAGCAATTCGGGATATTCAATATTTCTGCAAATCCTGACAATCCGTATATGTAATGTACACAATTTCCCATAGAATTTATGCAGTTCTAGGTATTTGATTTTTCTGCAAATCCTGACAATCCGTATACGTAATGTACACAATTTTCTGTTCAATTTACGTAATTTTGGATGTTCAATTTTTCTGCAAATCCAGAAAATCCATACATCTAATGTACCCAATTTCCTATTGAATTTATGCAATTCTAGATATTTAATTTTTTTGCAAATCTAGACAATTTGTATATATAATGTACATTATTTCCCGTTGAATTTACGCAATTTTGGATATACAAATTTTTTGCAAATCCACACAATCCGTACATCTAATGTACACAATTTCTCGTTAAATTTATGCAGTTCTGGGTATTCAAATTTTCTGCATATCCAAAAAATCTGTACATATAATGTACACAATTTCACATTTAATTTACGTAATTCTGTACATTAAACGTATTTGTAGAGTTCAGATTTTCTGTAAATCAAAACAATCCGTACATATAATGTATACAATTTCCCGTTGAATTTACGCAATTTAGGATATTAAAATTTTCTTCAGATCCAGACAATCCATACATCTAATGTACACAATTTCCAATTGCATTTACGCAATTTTGTGCATTCAACGTGTCCACAGAGTTCAATTTTTCTATAAATCCAAAAAATCTGTACATATAATGCATACAATTTTCCGTTGACTTTACGCAATTCTAGATATTCAATCTTACTACAAATGCAGACATTCCGTACATCTAATGTAAACAATTTCCTGTCAAATTTACGCAATTCTAGATATTCAATTTCTCTGCAAATCCAGACAATCCATACATATAATGTACACAATTTCATGTAGAATTTACGCAATTCTAGATATTCAATTTTTTTGCAAATCTAAACAATCCGTACATATAATGTACACAATTTCACGTTGAATTTATGCAATTTTGGATATTGAATTTTTCTACAAATCCAAACAATCCGTACATCAAATGTACACAATTTTTCGTTGAAATTACTCAATTCTGGATATTCAATTTTTCCGCAAATCCAAATAATTTATAGACATAAAGTACACAATTTCATGTTGAATTTACACAACTCTGGATATTCAATCTTTCTACAAATCCTAACAATCCATACATCTAATGTACACATTTACCATTGAATTTATGCAATTCAGGAAATTCAATATCTCTGCAAAACTTGACAATCCGTACATATAATGCACACAATTTTCTATAGAATTTACGCTATTCTAGATATTTAATTTTTCTGCAAGTCCAAACAATCTGTACATATAATGTACACAATTTCCTATTCAATTTACGCTATTCTAGATGTTTAATTTTTCTGCAAATCCAGAAAATCCGTACATCTAATGTACACAATTTCTCGTTGAATTTATGCAATTTTGGATGTTTAATTTTTCTGCAAATCCAGATAATCCGTACATATTATGTACACAATTTCCCATTGAATTTACGCAATTCTTGATATTCAATTTTTCTGCAAATCTAGACAATCCGTACATATAATGTACACAGTTTCCCGTCAAATTTACGCAATTCTGGATATTCAATTTTTCTGCAAATCTAGACAATCCGCGCATATAATGTATGCAACTTCCTGTTCAATTTACGCAATTCTGGATGTTCAATTTTTCTTCAAATCCAGAAAATCCGTACATCTAATATACACAATTTCCAGTTGGATTTACACAATTCTGTGCATTCAACATATCCATAGATTTCTGATTTTCTGTAAATCAAGACAATCCGTGCATATAATGTATACAATTTCCCGTTGAATTTATGGAATTCTGGATATTCAATCTTTCTGCAAATTCAGGCAATCCGTACATCTAATGTACACAATTTCCCATTGAATTTACGCAATTATGTACGTTCAACGTATCTACGAAATTTATATTTTCTATAAATCCACACAATCCGTATATTTAATGTACACAATTTTTCTTTGAATTTATGTAATTCTGGATATATAAATTACATGAAAATCCAAGTAATCCATACATCTAATGTACACAATTTTCCATTGGATTTACACAATTCTGTGCATTCAATGTATCCATAGAATTCCAATATTCTGAAAATCCAAACAATCCGTACATATATTGTACAAAATTTCCTATTGAATTTACGCGATTCTGGATATTCAATTTTTCTGAAAATCTAGACAATCCCTACATCTAATGTACATAATTTCTCGTTGGATTTACATAATTCTGTACATTCAACATATTTGTAGAATTCAAATTTTCTGCAAATCCAAACAATTCGTATATATAATGTACACAATTTCCCCTAGGTTTTACGCAATTCAGGAAATTCAAATTTTCTGCAAATCCAGACAATCCGTACATCTAATGTACACGATTGCCTATTGGATTTATGCAATTCTATATATTCGATGTATCCGCAAAGTTCAGTTTTTCTGTAAATTCAGACAATCCGTACATGTAACCTGCAAAATTTCCTCTAGAATTTACGCAATTCAAGATATTCAAATTTTTAGCAAATCTAGACAATCCGTACATCTAATGTACACAATTGCTCGTTGGATTTATGCAATTCTGTACATTCAAAGTATCTGCAGAGTTTAGTTTTTTGGTAGATCCAGACAATCCGTAACATATTATGTACGACAATTTCACGTTGAATTTGCACAATTCTGGATATTCAAATTATATGCAAATCCAGAGAATCTGTAGACATAATATACACAATTTCACATTGAATTGACAAAACTCTAGATATTCAACCTTTATGCAAATCCAGACAATTTGTACATCTAATGTACACATTTCCCGTTGAATATACGCAGTTCTGGATATTCAATATTTCTACAAATCTTGACAATCTGTACATATAATGTACACAATTTCCCATAGAATTTACGCAATTCTAGATATTTAATTTTTCTACAAATCCGGACAATTTGTACACATAATGTATTACAATTTCCTGTTCAATTTACGTAATTTTGGATGTTCAATTTTTCTGCAAATCCAGAAAATCCGTACATCTAATGTACCCAATTTTCCGTTGAATTTACGCAATTCTAGATATTTAATTTTTCTACAAATCTAGACAATCTGTATATATAATGTACATTATTTCCTGTTGAATTTACGCAATTCTGGATATACAATTTTTTGCAAACCCACACAATCCATACATCTAATGTACACAATTTCTTGTTAAATTTATGCAGTTCTGGGTACTCAAATTTTCTGCATATCTAGACAATCTGTACAGATAATGTACACAATTTCACGTTGAATTTACGTAATTCCGTACATTCAACATATTTGAAGATTTCAGATTTTCTGTTAATCAAAACAATCCGTACATATAATGTATACAATTTCCCGAAGAATTTACACAATTTAGGATATTAAAATTTTCTTCAAATCCAGACAATCCGTACATCTGTCGTACATAATTTCCCTTTGGATTTACACAATTCTATGCATTCAACATGTCCGCATAGCTCAATTTTTTTGTAAATCCAGAAAATCCATACATGTAATGCATACAATTTCCATTGAAATTATGCTATTCTTGATATTCAATCTTTCTGCAAATGCGAACATTCCGTACATCTAATGTACACAATTTCCTATCAAATTTACGCAATTCTGGATATTCAATTTTTTAGCAAATCCAGACAATCCGGACATATAATGTACACAATTTCCCGCAGAATTTACGCAATTCTAGATATTCAATTCTTTTGCAAATCTAGACAATCCGTACATATAATGTCTAATTTCCCGTTGAATTTATGCAATTTTGGATATTGAACTTTTTTGCAAATCCAAACAATCCGTACATCTAATGTACACAATTTTTTGTTAAATTTACACAATTCTGGATATTCAATTTTTCTACAAATCCAAACAATCTATAGACATAATGTACACAATTTCACGTTGAATTTACGCAACTTTAGATATTCAATCTTTCCACAAATCTAGACAATCCATACATCCAATGTACATATTTTCCATTGAATTTACGCAATTCTAGATATTCAATATCTCTGCAAATCTTGACAATACGTACATATAATGCACACAATTTCCCGCAGAATTTACGTAATTCTCGATATTCAATTTTTCTGCAAATCCAGACAATCCGTACATATAATGTACACAATTTCCTATTCAATTTATGTTATTCTAGATGTTCAATTTTTCTACAAATCCAGAAAATCTGTACATCTAATGTACCCAATTACTCATTGAATTTACGCAATTTTGGATATTTAATTTTTCTATAAATCCAGACAATCCGTACATATAGTGTACACAATTTTCCGTCAAATTTACGCAATTTTGGATATTCAATTTTTCTACAAATCCAAACAATCTGTACATACAATGTACACAATTTCCCGTAGAATTTATGCAATTCTAAATATTCAATTTTTCTACAAATTTAAACCATTTATACATATAATGTACACAATTTCCTGGTTAATTTATGCAATTTTGGATATTGAAATTTCCAGCAAATCTTGACAATTTGTACATATAATGCACAGAATTTCACGATGAATTTATACAATTCTAGATATTCAATCTTTCTGCAAATCCAGACAATTGATACATCTAATGTACACAATTTCCCGTCGGATTTACGCAATTCTAGATATTCAATTTTTCTGCAAATCTAGACAATCTATACGTATAATATACACAGATTCCCATCGGATTTACACAATTTAGGATATTCAAATTTTTTGCAACTCCAAACAATCCGTACATATAATGTACAGAATTCCCGTTGAATTTATGCAATTTTGGATATAGAATTTTTCTGCAAATCCAGACAATCCATACATATAATGCACAAAGTTTAACTTTGAATTTACGCAATTTTGGATATTCAATCTTTCTACGAATCCCAACAATTTGTACATCTAATGTACACAATTTACCATAGAATTTACGCAATTCTGGATCATCAATTTTTTTGCAAATCTAGCCAATCTACAGACATAATGTACACAATTTCACGGTGAATTTATGCAACTCTGGATATTCAATCTTTCTACAAATACAAACAATCTGTACATCTAATGTACACATTTCCAGTTGAATTTATGCAATTCTGGATATTCAATATTTCTGCAAATCCTGACAATTCGTACATATAATGTACACAATTTCCCATAGAATTTATGCAGTTCTGGATATTCAATTTTTTTGCAAATCCAAGTAGTCAGTACATATAATGTACACAATTTTCTGTTCAATTAACGCAGGTCTGGATGTTCAATTTTTCTGCAAATCCAAAAAATCCATACATCTAATGTACACAATTTTCTGTTGAATTTACGCAATTTGGCAAATTTAAATTTTTCTGCAAATCCAGACAATCCGTACATATATTGTACACAATTTCACATAGAATTTACGTAATTCTAGATATTCAATTTTTCTGCAAATTTTAACAATCTGTACATATAATGTACACAATTTTCTGTAGAATTTACACAATTCTGGATATTGAATTTTTTGCAAATCCAAACAATCCGTACATATAATCTACATAATTTCCCATTGAATTTTTGCAATTTTGGATATAGAACTTTTCTGCAAATCCAGACAATCCATACATATAATGCACAGAATTTAACGTTGAATTTACACAATTCTTGATATTCAATCTTTCTGTAAATCTAAACAATCCGTACATATAATGTACACAATTTCCTGTTGAATTTATGCAATTCTGGATATTCAATTTTTCTGCAAATCTAGACAATCCGTACGTATGATGTACACAATTTCCTGTAGAATTTACGCAATTCTGGATATCCAATTTTTCAGCAAATCCAGACAATCCATATATGTAATGTAAACAATTTCCTGCCAGATTTGCGCAATTCTAGATATTCAATTTTTCTGCAAATCCAAACAATCCGTACATATAATGTACACAATTTCCTATATAATTTACGCAATTCTGGATATTGAATTTTTCTACAAACCTAGACCATCCATACATATAATCTACATAATTTTTCGTTGAATTTATGCAATTTTCAATATAGAATTTTTCTGCAAATCTAGAAAATTTGTACATATAATGCACAGAATTTAACGTTGACTTTACCCAGTTCTGGATTTTCAATCTTTCTACAAACAATCCGTACATCTAATGTACACAATTTTCAGTCGGATTTACGCTATTCTGGATATTCAATTTTTCTGCAAATCCAGAGAATCTATAGACATAACGTACACAATTTCACGTTGAATTTACGCAAATCTAGATATTCAATCTTTCTGCAAATCCAGACAATTCGTACCTATAATGTAAACAATTTCCTGTAGCATTTACGCAATTCTAGATATTCAATTTTTCTGCAAATCCAAAAAATCCGTACATATAATGTACGCAATTTCCTATTCAATTTACGCAATTCTAGATGTTCAATTTTTCCTCAAATCTAGAAAATCTGTACATCTAATATACACAATTTCCCATTGGATTTATGCAATTCTGTGCATTCAATGTATCCGCAAATTTTTTATTTTTTGTAAATCCGAACAATCTGTGTATATAATGTACACAATTTCTCGTTTATTTTACAGAATTCTGGATATTCAATTTTTCTACAAATTCAGGCAATCCATACATCTAATGTACACAATTTTCTATTGAATTTATGCAATTCTGTACGTTCAACGTATCCGCAGAATTTAGATTTTTCGTAAATCCAGACAATTCATATATATAATGTCCACAATTTCCCGTTAAATTTACGTAATTCTTGATATATAAATTACATGCAAATCCAGGTAATCCATACATCAAATGTACACAATTTTCCGTTGGATTTACGCAATTTTGTGCATTCAACGTATCCATAGAATTTAGGTTTTCTGTAAATCCAAATAATCCGTACATATACTGTACAAAATTTCTTGTTGAATTTATGCAATTCTAGATATTTAATTTTTCTGGAAATCCAGACAATCCATACATCTAATGTACATAATTTCTTGTTGGATTTACGTAATTTTGTACATTCAACGTATTTGCAAAATTCAGATTTTCTGCAAATCCAAACAATCCATACATATAATGTACACAATTTCCCGTTGAATTTAGGCAATTTATGATATTCAATTTTTATGCAAATCCAGACAATCTGTACATCTAATTTACACAATTTCCTGTTGGATTTACGCAATTCTGTACATTCAACGTATCCACAGAGTTCAGTCTTTCTGTGAATCTAGACAATCTGTACATATAATGTATAAAATTTCCCCTAGGTTTTACGCAATTCAGGAAATTCACATTTTCTGCAAATCCAGACAATCCGTACACCTAATGTACACAATTACCTATTGGATTTACGCAATTCTGCACATTCGACGTAACCACAAAGTTCAGTTTTTCTATAAATTCAGACAATCTGTACATGTAATCTACAAAATTTCCCCTAGAATTTTTCTGTAAATCCAGAAAATCTATACGTATAATGCATATAATTTCCCATTGAATTTACGCAATTCCGGATATTCAATCTTTCTGCAAATGCAGACATTCCGTACATCTAATGTACACAATTTCCTGTCAAATTTACGCAATTCTAGATATTCAATTTTTCTGCAAATCCAGACAATCTATACATATAATGTACACAATTTCCTATAGAATTTATGCAAATCTAGATATTCAATTTTTTTGCAAATCTAGACAATCCGTATATATAATGTACACAATTTCTAGTTGAATTTAGGCAATTTAGGATATTCAATTTTTATGCAAATCCAGACATTCTGTACATCTAATTTACACAATTTCTCGTTGGATTTATGCAATTCTGTACATTCAACGTATCCACAGAGTTCAGTCTTTCTGTGAATCTAGACAATCTGTACATATAATGTATAAAATTTCCCCTAGGTTTTACGCAATTCAGGAAATTCAAATTTTTCGCAAATCCAGACAATCCGTACACCTAATGTACACGATTGCCTATTGGATTTACGCAATTCTGTACATTCGACGTAACCACAAAGTTCAATTTTTCTGTAAATTCAAACAATCCGTACATGTAATCTACAAAATTTCCCCTAGAATTTTTCTGTAAATCCAGAAAATCTATACGTATAATGCATACAATTTCCCATTGAATTTACGCAATTCTGGATATTCAATCTTTCTGCAAATGCAGACATTCCGTACATCTAATGTACACAATTTCCTATCAAATTTACGCAATTCTAGATATTTAATTTTTCTGCAAATTCAGACAATCTGTACATATAATGTACACAATTTCCTATAGAATTTATGCAATTCTATATATTCAATTTTTTTGCCAATCTAGACAATCCATATATATAATGTACACAATTTCCCGTTGAATTTATGCAATTTTGGATATTGAATTTTTCTGCAAATCCAAACAATCCGTACATCTAATGTACACAATTTCCCGTTGAATTCACACAATTCTAATTATTCAATTTTTTCGCAAATCCAGACAATCTATAGACATAATGTACACACTTTCACGTTGAATTTATGCAACTCTGGATATTCAATCTTTCTACAAATCCAGACAATCCGTACATCTAATGTGCATATTTTTCATTAAATTTATGCAATTCTGGATATTCAATATCTCTGCAAATCTTGACAATCTATACATATGATGCACACAATTTCCCTTAGAATTTACGCAATTCTGGATATTCAATTTCTCTGTAAATCCAGACAATCCGTACATATAATGTACACAATTTTCTGTTCAGTTTACGCTATTCTAGATGTTCAATTTTTCTACAAATCTAGAAAATCCGTTCATCTAATGTACACAATTTCTCGTTGAATTTATGCAATTTCGGATATTTAATTTTTTTGCAAATCCAAACAATTTGTACATATAATGTACATAATTTCCTGTTGAATTTACACAATTCTGGATATTCAATTTTTCTGCAAATCTAGACAATTCGTACGTATAATGTACACAATTTTCCATCGGATTTACGCAATTTTGGATATTCAATTTTTCTGTAAATCTAGAAAATCCATACATATAATGTACACAATTTCCCGTAAAATTTACGCAATTTTGAATATTCAATTTTCTGCAAATTTAAACAATCTGTACATATAATGTACACAATTTTCCGGTTAATTTATGCAATTTTGGATATTGAATTTTTCTGCAAATCCAGACAATTCGTACATATAATGCACAGAATTTCACAACGAATTTATGCAATTCTGAATATTCAATCTTTTTGCAAATCCAAACAATCCGTACATCTAATGAACACAATTTCCCGTCGGATTTACGCAATTATGGAATTCAATTTTTCTCCAAATCCAGGCAATCCGTACATATAATGTACACAATTTCCCATAAAATTTACGCAATTCTGAATATTTTAAAGGAAAATATGGAGTAGAGAGAGGGAGCGAGAGTGACCTGTGTGTGTGTGGCTTTGTGTGGAGGAAAGTAAAAGAAAAGGAAAATATACAAGAAGATGAGGTTGAGTGTGACTTTATGTGGAGGAAAGTAAAAGAAAAGGAAAATAAGAAGATGAGGAAGAAGTGAACTAGTGGATGAAAAAAAAAAAAAAAAAAAAAAAAAAAAAAAGAGGTTTTGGTTTTGGGTAAAACAACGTGGAAGAAATATAGGAAGCAGGAATGCAAATTATTTCACAATTTCTTTTTAGAAGTGTGATGTTGCGGAGTATGTGGTGAAGAAAAAATTGTGCATACATGTGTAAGTAAAAAAGCAACCACCCACAATCTGTCACATCAAAGACATGGTAAAGAAGTTGTGAAATAGTTTGTAATCCTAGAACAACTCATTTAAACGACAAGTGTTAATAAAATTTTATTTTGCAGAGATTAATTCTACCAAAATTATTGGGTTTCAAATTTTAACATAATAATTTTGTATTCATTATGGAAAAGAGAAATATTATTTCCACAATATTTTCACAATAAATTCTAAATAACAAGTTGTTATTAGTTGTTATTAATGAACAAAAAAGTAATTTAAGTGATAGATTCAAATTAAAACCAATAACAGTTTACCACATAGAAGTTGTTGTAAAAGTGTAGCGAAAATGTTGTGAACGTAACATTTCTTGAAAAGATATGCTAAAGCCAAATCCTTTTTTACAAAATCTTTTATTAAGAGAGTCATTTATTATTAACATGAAGTAATTATTATCATTATTATTATTATTATTAAGAAGTTGATACTATTTTTTTTTTTTTTTTGAGAAACAAATACACACACATAGGGGAGAGGGTAAGGGGTTCTAACACAAAGACACACCACAACTCCACTCAAAAGCCACGGTAACTTTTTTTGTGGTGTGCATTTGTATTAGAACTCCTTTC
The DNA here is from genome assembly GCA_023621385.1 of Quercus gilva. NCBI lineage: Eukaryota > Viridiplantae > Streptophyta > Magnoliopsida > Fagales > Fagaceae > Quercus > Quercus gilva. The sequence goes on along the minus strand of CM042476.1, from coordinate 43,039,204 downwards.
CCTCTCCCTTGTGTGTGTGTGTGTATGTGTGTTTGTTTCTCAAAAAAAAAAGAATGGGTAATTGTCCCACATTGCTTAAGAGAGTGTGTTGTGTTAAGAAGTTGATACTAAGTATGAAATAAACTCCCTTATATATACATTTTGTTCTTTTTGATAATTTAAAACTCAAACCATCACTTTTATAAGTGCTAGCCAAACATTCAGCTTTTTCAAAAAGCATTTTTTTAATAGCTTTTACCAAATGCTCTACTTTTTTTTTTAAAACGCCCAGTTTCACCGCACTTTTTGAAACCGTCACTTTTTTAAAAAACACAGTATCAAAATGTTGAACCAAATTTACCCTCCATCTTCTACTACTTTATTGTTGCTGTCATTGGAAAAATGCATGACACTTTCTCCCTTATTCTGAATCTGAATCATTATGGGGAAGGTTTTTACTGGATATTTTATTAAAGAGAGAATACTTGGGTCTTGGGAGGATTTATCATGTGTTGTGTTGTGTCCGACAAAGATTTTTAGTTTTTACTCTAAAAAAACAAAAATCCATTCGTACAACACATCTTTTAGCGTAAGTAACTTCAGTCTAGCTACAATATCCATGTGCCACATACATATATCGCTGCCTTTGAATAAATACCCAACACCCTGATGGAAACTTAGCAGGAAAACAAAAAAAAAAAAAAAAAAAAAAAAAAAAAAAAAAAAAAACGCCCTAAAAAATTAAAACGATAGAAGTTTATTTCATTAAATATTATCTAGAAAAAAAAAATACGAAAAACCCATTTTCGTCCCTATATTTTCACACGATTCCCACTTTGGTCCCTATCTTTTATTTTCACCGCTTTTAGTCCTTGTTTTGAAAAACACGCTCCGTTTTAGTCCTTACTGTTACTCATTTAACAGAAATGTCCTACGTGGCAAACGGTTCAACAGTAAATACTGACGTGTCTATTAAAATAATATTAAAAAAATTATTTATATTTTTAAAAATGCTACCTCAGCAATTTAATTTTAAAAAAAGTCACGTCAGATAAAAATAATATAAAAATTTCTAACCTAAATATTTAAAAAAAAAAAAAAAGAAATTAGTTAAATTAATTTTTTCCTTTTTTTTTGGAAGAACCCGAAGAATTCAGGTCAGTGTTCTTCATTTTCTTGGTTCATATTGTTAAAATTCTCCTTCAATCAAAATAAACCCAAACCACCAACCACTAGGTTCTCTCTCATCCTTAGGTTCTCTCTTCCCACAAACCACCAAAGCCATCAAGCCACTCATCACTCTTAGGTTCGTCGGCGTGAATTGTCTCCAGCGCCGCCGCTACTCCTCAACGACTCGACCTCCATCGGCGTCGACTCATCCACCGATTCTCGGTCAGGATTTTTTTAACAACTAGCTGGGTTTGTGGGTTGCGGTGGGTAGCTGGGTTTGTGGGTTGCAATGGGTAGCTGGTGGCTGGGTTTGTGGGTTGCAATGGGTGGCTATTGGCTAGGTTTGTGGGTTGCAGTGGGTAGCTGGGTTTTTGGGTGGCTGTGGTTGGGTTTGTGGGTTGTGATGGGTGGCTGAGATTTGTGGTGGGTTATTCATGGCTTTTCACTATGGGTGATTCACGCTTTTCACTTTGGGTTCTCTTCTTCTAAAAAAAAATTCTGGTAAGGTAATTCCCGATTTGAGTTTGGGGAATGATAATTTATGGTTTGATTCAGGGGTTGGGTTTTGTTTGTCATTTGAGTTTGTTCGTTGAGAATTTTTGAGTTTGGGTTTATTTTGATTGAAGGAAAATTTTATACATTTTCTTTTTTTTGGGTTTTGGAAGAACAGTTCTTCGGGTTCTTCCAAAAAAAAGAAAAAAAATTAATTTAACTAATTTCTTTTTTTTTTTAAATAATTAGGTTAGAAATTTTTATATTATTTTTATCTGATGTGGCTTTTTTTAAAATTAAATTGCTGAGGTGGCATTTTTAAAAATATAAATAATTTTTTTAATATTATTTTAATAGATACGTCAGCATTTACTGTTGAACCATTTGCCACATAGGACATTTCTATTAAATGAGTAACGGTAAGGACTAAAACGGAACGCGTTTTTCAAAACAATGACTAAAAGCAGTGAAAATAAAAGATAGGGACCAAAGTGGGAATCACGTGAAAATGTAGGGACGAAAATGGGTTTTTCGCCCAAAAAAAAAATGACACTCCTCAATCCAAGCCATTAGCCACCCCAACAAGAGCAAAGGCTACTTTATTGTTTATAAAGACAAATGCTTAAAACATTTAACAATTTCACAAACCTCGTCAAATAAAAGGGAGTAAAAAGTAGAAAGAAAATGGCAAAATCACTTGTTTGGTTGAGAGGGGAAAAGTGGGGGGAAATTGGTTGTCTAAGGTATTTTTCCAACCGAACCCACCAGAACAAGGATTAGGATTCTCTCTATTTTTAATTGAAATTAAGAGTCTTCATTTAAAGGCTTAGATTTAGTCTAAATAAATCCGAGGGTCTAAAATATGCCACCTCATTAAAAACAAATCACTTTGACAAATTTAACTATGGTTGAGCAAACATAACATTAACCTTTAATGTTTCAGTAAATAAAACAAAAACAAATGCTGGTTTTATCGCCTGGGCCCTGGAGTAATGTCGTGGTGGGCGGAGGCTGGCAATGGAAGACTTTTTCTACTATTGGGTACAGCTCCAAAGGCAAATATTTTGGCCTTGTGAATTATGTGTTTCCTTAATTCTTTTCCATGATTAACTTTATCATATTTGTAAAGTTATGATTTACAACTATGTTGTATGTTAGCTTTATTCCATGACAAAAAATGTTGTAATTGCTTTAATTTTGTTCCTTGTATTTTGTGGGATTTTATTGTATTGAGTTTAGTATTAAGTTGGTGAAGAATCGAGCATGAATTGAAGAACAAGTGGATTTCGCAAGAAGCTTGCGAGAAGCTAACCCGCGAAAGAGCCACGTGAGAAGCACATGCTGGAAGCTGAAGAGTCATGCCAGCCTGGAGGATTTCAAGAGTGTCTCGTGGGTAAGGCCTTCTCACGAGATACCTACAAAACTCTCTGCCTGAAGGATTTTTAAGTGTGACTTTCTTACCCATCACCCATACTATATATACCCTCATTACCCACAAAAGTATGAGAGGCCATTCAGAAAGAAAAACCTTAGATAAGTTTTCAACTACACACAAACCCATCTTTTAGAGAGAGAGCTACTCATCCTTAGTGAGAAATCATTCTAGCCTCTTCTCCTTCCCTCTCCCATTGTCATATCTTAAGAGGAGATTTGTACCCAAACACAACCCATACCTTTTCAGAGTATAGAGAGTGTTTTGGAGCTTGGGAAGTTTTGGAGATTTGCCAAAAGATGCCGATGAGGCTTGGTGGATGCAATCTGGTGTATTGCAGGATCCGGAAAGCTAGAGAAAACATGACTTCGAGAAGTCTGTTGGTAGCAGGAGCTTGGAAGGCTCAAGTACATTGAGTAGACTAGGCTTGGAGGGTCTTTTGCTATTCGTGTACTCCAACTTTATTCTCTAGTGGATTGATTTACCGCTTGGAGGGCGGCGGAAAGGTTTTTCGCCGAGTTCTTCAGTTGCCTCTTTGATAAAATGTCTCGGTGTTATCTTGTGTTTGCATCATTCTTCCCTACTCTTTTAGCTTTCATTTTATTGTTGACATTTGATGAATATGGCTTAGAGTAGTTTTATTGTTAGTTTGCTCGCATTTACTCTTATTTTGCACTTAGTTTAAGTTAGAGTAAAATCAACCGAGCTGTAATTTTTATTTGGGAGTCTAAACAAGCTCTTGTGTTTTCACACAATTTTGAGCTTTCAACATTGTTTTAGTTCCTTGTCATTCGTTAGAGTCTGATTGGTTAGGCAATTTGGAAGCCTAAAAATGTGTTTTTAAAACCCAAACAGCAACTCCTTTTTTTTTTTTTTTTTTTACAAACATTCATTTTAAACTCAAAATGTCATTTTGCACTTACACAAATTCACCCTTGGTTAGATTTCTTTCTCACCTTCATTTCTGTTTTTCTCTTCTTCTTGGTTACTGACACTATCATATGTGAGCTATTTTTCTTATGAATTTGTATTTTCGGATTCCATATCTTTATCCAACTCTTTGCACCTAGTTGTGAAAGTTTCCCCTCCTTCACCCAATTCATCCTAGTCAAGTAAACAAAAAAAAAAAATTGACAGTTTCAGTTTCATAAAACAAACTAGAAGAAACATAATAGCAAGAGTCAAGTAAACAAATATGATCTCCACCACCAACACAAAATCCCTCACCGCCAACCTCTGCCAACCACTACATCACTCTAGGTCTAGGCGATGAAACCATCAAATTTTGTTTTGAAACTCATACTTAAACTAAGGTTAACGTTTTTTGTACTTAACTATAGGTTTTTTTTTTTTTTTTTTTTTTTGAGAATCAAGTACTTAACTATAGTTAAATTTGTGTTAAGTGATTTGTTTTTAAATGAGGTGATATGTTCTAGACCCTTAGATCTATTTGGACTAAATCTTCACCTTTAAATGGAGACTCTCCATTTCCTAATGAAATGGAGAGAACCTAGATCCTCAAAACACAATCTCTCCAATTTGGAGAGAGAGAGAGAGAGAGAGAGAGAGAGAGAGAGAGAGCAGGTGCTGGAAAGGGAACTGATGGAAGTAAAAAATTATTCTTGAAGTATTGCTGAAGTTGCATTATGCACTGTGCACCGTTTCTTTTTTTTTTTTTAGAAGATTTGTTTTTGTTTTGTTTCTGCTTAAAGCATCTCTAATAGGCTCTCTAAACCTATTTTTGGGGAGAAAATGGGCTTTTGCCCTTTTTTAAAAAAATATCTAGCAAAATGTCCTATATCTGAAACTATTTCAGGAAATGCTTTTGTTTTGAAACTCGATTTTCTAAAAATCGAGTTTCAATCTAAAACTCGATTTTTGGACAATCGAGTTATTGCGAACTGAAAATTAAACCAAAAAAAAAAAATCTGGAAATGAACTCAAGTTCCATGAACTCAAGTACTTTACATGAAACTCAAGTTCCAAAAAAATAAATAAATAAATTTCTAAGTCCACGTTCACTATAACTCAATGGTCCAAAAATCGAGTTATACATTTGAAACTTGATTTTTAGAAAATTGAGTTTCAAAACAGTAGCATTTTCCTAATTCGTTTCAGACATGAGGCATTTTGCTGGATATTTTAAAAAGAAAGGACAAAAGCCCATTTTCTCCTTATTTTTGGAGAGCAAACACACAAAATATAAGCTCCCTCTCTCTCATCACTTTCTCTTTTCTCTTTGTTTCTTCAGAGCACTGTTTCTCTCCACTCATCCTCTTTGTACTCTCTCGCTTTTGTCTCTCAAATGTCTTTAAACAAAGTACTGCTAAAGTTACACATTGCACACTAGTGAGTAGTGACTATAAATTCCACTTTCATTAAAAAAAAATCCACTTTTTTTTTCTTTTCTTTTTATTTTTTAAAGTTGCGAGCTAAATAAAGTGCACAGTAATAATTTTTTATATATAAATATACTATCATTTAATTATTATTTTTATATATATGTGTTGTGGGGCCCTATTACATTAACCGCGCTGGCCCATCACATGCGGCCCAAGGCCCGCGCCGAGGATAGTGCTGAGGCCGAGGACAATGGGAAAGAACCCAGAACGTCCAAAGGGCCGCGCCGAGGATGACCTGTCCTCGGCGCACCGACTTCATTAAAAGGGAAATATCACGACTTCATTAAAGGGAAAATATCCCACCAACATTTTGGCCGTCTTAATGAAGACATGACCGGCGGACCCAGTCATCTCGATTACCCCAACTAATAGAAAGTCTGTAAAGGCGGCTGAGAACTAACGTAAAGCCTGTAAGCTGCATATGATGTGACAAACTCCTGTACACGACGATCAGATAATTGACAAGTGGATGGTCAAGATCAACGAAAGTAAGGCTATATAACTAGCAAGATTCTAAACATAAATGGGGGCCAGAAAAAGAAGAAGGGAGATCCTAACAGAGATCCGAGGATCAATGGTCCTTACAAACACTTGGCCTAAATTCGTTGTCCGCCCGTTTTATGCTTAGTCCTTCCTACCCATTCTCTACAAATTTTATTGTTTTGGGTCAATTACATTTTGAGCCTCTACAATTGGTGCCGTCTGTGGGGAGGACTTGTGCATCAGCGGCGCGACGTTTGGGGAATGGAAAACAAAACGACAAATCAATCGAGAAGAGATGTCGATCCATGCAGTTTTTAGCAACAATATTCATCCGGCAGTCTACAACAACAAGAAACAAGTGCAAAAAAAAAAAAAAAAAGAGAGACAACGTGTAAAATAAGTCTACTTCTTTTATTCATATATGGAAAAAGATTACATCTTTTACAAGTAATGCCCAGGGGGCTTGTTCTAAAGCTAACTACAAAGGCAGACGCTTGATAAAGCCGGCAGAGGAACAAAGTGGTAGAGAGCAACAATGGCAGAAGAACAAAAGGTGGAAGAGGAGAGTAGAGGAAGAAATGAAGAAAAGAAGAGATGAAGAACAAATATTAAAAAAGAAGTGAAGGAGGAGAGGAGGAAAGAAAAGAGGAAGGCTCGTAGAAGAGCAAAAGAGAGAAGAGAGAAGAAGGATTTAAAGATAGGAAAGCTACATTAAGCGGCAGAAGAGGTAGAGGCACAGGACGGCTCCGTTTCCGGGTTCCGCCTGATTTCCCTCCCACCCCCAATGCAGCCGACTTGGGGGGTCAATGACCCGTACCCAAGGGAAGGTGGTTACGTTCTCCCCGGATCTTCCTCCTGACGGCGAGGAGGGCTCCTCCTCCGGTTAGGTTGAAAAGAAGGAGGGTCTTCGGATCTCCCCTACCTCCACACCAGCGTGGCGGCCAGAGTTGGAGTACCATCCTCGGCTCCTGATAGGGGCTGTGCATCCCCAGGATTGCCCTTTTTAAGGGCCCACTCATTCAAAGGGACTAAAACGGCTATGTTTGGCGGAGCCTTTTTGGGAGATGTTTATGGGAGAAATTTGATATGGACTTTTGTCAAGTGTGAAGGAGAAGGTTGCCCTGGAAGCGTCTTATATAGATGGTGGGATATTTATGAGTGCCAATCTGCCATAAATCCCAGGGAGAGATTTCCGGAGGCAATAATGCCGCCCCAAATTCCAAAGCGCCTAACAGCCGTTAGATCCTCGTAGATCCACGGCTAGCATTAATGGGGAGGCGCCCCATTAAATGAGAAGGCACCGAAGCGTCAGCGCGCGTTACCTGGACAACCTAAGAGACGCCTCGTAATCAGAAGGGTTCCATCAAAGCGAAGAGGCAGAACACGGCAGGGTCTCATCCTTCACCAACCCCAACTTGTATTTATTATTATTTCTGCTTGAAAAGTGTAATTATCTATGGCTTATTGTAAACTATAGCAATAAAGAACCAAACGGCTCCGGATAAATAGCTAAAATAAACTCAAAAAATGAGAAAACTAGGTACTGGACAGAACCAAGGCCTTGCATGGTCCTCGGACCCAAGCCTCAAGGTGAAACCAGATACTTCAGATGATTATTAAAATGAGAAAACTAGGTACTGGACAGAACCAAGGCCTTGCATGGTCCTCGGACCCAAGCCTCAAGGTGAAACCAGATACTTCAGATGATTATTAAAATGAGAAAACTAGGTACTGGACAGAACCAAGGCCTTGCATGGTCCTCGGACCCAAGCCTCACAAGGTGAAACCAGATACTTCAGATGATTGTTAAAATGAGAAAACTAGGTACTGGACAGAACCAAGGCCTTGCATGGTCCTCGAACCCAAGCCTCAAGGTGAAACCAGATACTTCAGATGATTGTTAAAATGAGAAAACTAGGTACTGGACAGAACCAAGGCCTTGCATGGTCCTCGGACCTAAGCCTCAAGGTGAAACCAGATACTTCAGATGATTATTAAAATGAGAAAACTAGGTACTGGACAGAACCAAGGCCTTGCATGGTCCTCGGACCCAAGCCTCAAGGTGAAACCAGATACTTCAGATGATTATTAAAATGAGAAAACTAGGTACTGGACAGAACCAAGGCCTTGCATGGTCCTCGGACCCAAGCCTCAAGGTGAAACCAGATACTTCAGATGATCACAAAATGAGAAAACTAGGTACTGGACAGAACCAAGGCCTTGCATGGTCCTCGGGCCCAAGCCTCAAGGTGAAACCAGATACTTCAGATGATTATTAAAATGAGAAAACTAGGTACTGGACAGAACCAAGGCCTTGCATGGTCCTCGGACCCAAGCCTCAAGGTGAAACCAGATACTTCAGATGATTATTAAAATGAGAAAACTAGGTACTGGACAGAACCAAGGCCTCGCATGGTCCTCGGACCCAAGCCTCAAGGTGAAACCAGATACTTCAGATGATCAAAAAATAAGAATACGAGTGCTGAAACGAGACCAAGGCTCCTATACGGATCACGAGTTCAAAACTAAGGCAAAGCTAACTCCCTTTCAGGCACTAAATGAACGAGCCCCATCAGGGACAAAAACCATGAGAAATTGAATGTTATAGCACAAACAACTCAAGCCTAACCATCCTCGGACGGCACTTTGCGCAAAAAGAAAGCTGAAAAAACAACCGAAGTAAAGATAAACGCTGACGATAAGATAGAATCCACCAGGCCGAGAAAACATGCCGAAGTAGTCAAAATCCTCCTCCCCGCCCAAGGGGACGTGCAGCAAAATTTTGAGGGGCTATTATGGGGCCCTATTACATTAACCGCGCTGGCCCATCACATGCGGCCCAAGGCCCGCGCCGAGGATAGTGCTGAGGCCGAGGACAATGGGAAAGAACCCAGAACGTCCAAAGGGCCGCGCCGAGGATGACCTGTCCTCGGCGCACCGACTTCATTAAAAGGGAAAATATCACGACTTCATTAAAGAAAAAATATCCCACCAACATTTTGGCCGTCTTAATGAAGACATGACCGGCGGACCCAGTCATCTCGATTACCCCAACTAATAGAAAGTCTGTAAAGGCGGCTGAGAACTAACGTAAAGCCTGTAAGCTGCATATGATGTGACAAACTCCTGTACACGACGATCAGATAATTGACAAGTGGATGGTCAAGATCAACGAAAGTAAGGCTATATAACTAGCAAGATTCTAAACATAAAGGGGGGCCGGAAAAAGAAGAAGGGAGATCCTAACAGAGATCCGAGGATCAATGGTCCTTACAAACACTTGGCCTAAATTCGTTGTCCGCCCGTTTTATGCTTAGTCCTTCCTACCCATTCTCTACAAATTTTATTGTTTTGGGTCAATTACATTTTGAGCCTCTACATGTGTATTAATCTAACATTACTAATTTCTATAATTAAGTTGTTTTTTTATATAAAAATGTCATTAGCCCATAATAATTGTGTATTTATCCCAAAAAAAAAAAAAAAAAACTAATGCTATATAATAGGGGTATGAGAATCTAATAATATATAATAGGGATATGAGAATAAATTCATACAAACTAATTTTTTTTATCATCTTGTTTTTCTTCTCAACTAAACAAATTAGTTTTAAATTCTTTCATTTTTCCTTCTTTCCAACCAAACACACATAGTGGAACAATAAATCTCTTCTGTCTCCCACTTTTCTATCCTCCACCATTTTCTATCTCCCACTTTTCCATCACTTCAACCAAACGAAACCTTAGATTTGAATTAACCCAAATCTAAGCAAACTAAAGTTACCAGCATAGGACCCTTCCACAATTAAAGATCGCAAAAGCCCGACATTATTGAAGTTCTTTGTAATTGTTTATGAGCCTAGATCATCCTAGAATATATCTAACATAACTCACCACAAACTCACATAACACACAATCAACTAATTTAATTCAATATCCAATCAAATTGGAGTATCACAATCTCCTACTTATATCCATGAGGTTCTCATCATTTCCGATGTTGTTGGGCAACGTCCCCAAGACTAAATGGGATTATCAGGTTGGCAAATTGATTCAATCAATCTAGGGTAGAAGGACTAGAAGCTAGTGAACTATGTCATGGTCATTAAGAAATTGAAACAAAGCAAATACTTATAACCATTGTCAGATTTAATAACATAAATTAAAGGATCAAATTAAGTTTTTATTTCAATATATAATGATTCTAAAATAGAATACAACTCTAGATCCTTCATATGGTAAAGGGAAGTGACTCACGATAAATCATCAATAAAAATGATATAAATACATAAACGCCAAATATGAGGAGACTTTTATTGTACCTCAAATGTTTGGATGAACTAGGTGAAGAACTACAACATGACTCTCATCCTCATGTCTAGGCACAAAATGGTGCTTGCTCAACGGGCAAGCTTTACACTACAAGAACACAACTTGATGGCATGATGAAACTAGCAAGTTCAAGATCTGAAGAAAGAGACTGATCAAGGCAGCAATGATGTTGAAATTCTTAAGAGTGCCCAAAGAATCATGTTATGCATATGCAGTCAACCCTGCACCCTCAACCCTCCTTTAGGGTCCGTTTGGATTGAGGGAGAGAGATGGGAGTAAAGTAGATTTAGCACAAAATTAGCTTATTTTTAGCCAACACTACTCTACTCCCCTCCACTTTCCCTTCTTTCCCCCTCCATCCAAACAGGCCATTAAGGTATGTAAAATTCCATCAGCATGAGATTGAAGAGTCCATTCCAGACTAGTCTTCACTGGGACATATAATACTACTAAAAAAATGGAAGAAGGAACACACACAAACACAAGGGAATTAAATGGATTAAATATGGGGCCACTGGAAGAAGCCTCCTATCAAACACGTATACCCTCTTAATAAACCTACTAACAAAAAAATTTAGGAAGAGCAATAGAAAGGAAACTTTTGCAATCTTAAATAATTGAACTAATAGCTGGGAACAAAGTCAGATTTAATCCCCAAGGAACTTTTAAAACAGAGTTCAAAAGGAAACATCATTAACATTGTGCATATGAAAGAGAGGGAATAGTCCAAGTCAAACAGTGTTATCAAATAGGCAGCATTAGCAACAAAACTTTAGCATCCAAAAGTAAGGAGCAAATGATGGTAATAGCTTTAGGATATAACCCTGAATAGAGAAGATGCATCAAGTAGCAGGATCCACAAACCAAAAGAACTAATTCTACATAGAATTCCATTTTATAGATTACAAATTATCTGAGCTTCAATTTTATAGATTGAACTTTGGAGTCGTGATTTGTACGAGGTACTTCGATGACAAATAGAGGCAAATGTAACATTGGCGGTTATCAGAACTTTCAAGACTAAAGTGACAACTGAAATTCAAGTACAAAATTGAATCTTTACACAATTTTTTTTTTTAAAGGACAAAATTGAATCTTCACACACAATTCAAGGAGGAAAACAATTTGTCCTAATTTATTATTTTATATAAATAATTACTGATCATAACCCTTCATTTTAAATCTTCAAATCTGAATCCTTTTTTTACAAATATAGAGTTCTATAGGCACTGTCACTAAAACTAACACAAGTGTCGGGTACCTAATTTTAATGAATCCCCTGCAAGTCTTTCAACCCATTGAAGTGAGAGAGACAGAGAGTCTTAATTTCCAATTCTAATGGTCCAGTTCAAGCAAACAGGGTTTGATCTACACTGCAACTGGCTTGTATTTGAGACCTCAATGTCCACTATAGTTTTCAAGTTGCAAGTGAACAAAAGCCAGCACATGGTTTATTTAGAACATAAAACCAATTAAAGCATCCTTCCAGAACTTTTTTCCCCTGGTAAGCAAGCATTTTCTATTCTAGTTTTCATTGGTTTCTGCCTGTCATAACAAGCTAGCTTGCTACTCATATCAGCTGTCAAAAATCAGAAATGACTCAAAAAGAAGCGAGTGCATAATCAAATGAGCTACAGGATTCCATGGGAGTAATGCCTATCTAATTTATCATAGTGACTTCAACAAGTTGAATGATACAGAAACTTTTTTCCCAAGGCTGCTAACAGGACCTGTACCAGTTGTAATAGGTGCATAATCAAAATTTATCATAGTAACTTTAACAAGCTGAGTGATACAAAAACTTTTTTCACAATTGTTAATATCATTGTTATAATTGGTATATAATAAAAATTTATCATGGTCACTTCAACAAGTTGAGTGATACAAAACTTTCACAACTTTTTCATAACTCCTAAATGCATAACAAAAATGAGTTGAATAGTAAGAGCATTCACATCTGTTTAGACAGAATTTAGGCAAATTATAGCATAAGAAACTATTTTTTCTATTTTTACCTAATCACTCTCAACTACATCCATGAAAGTGATGTTACTCCTATACATCTTGAAAAGTTGTGAAAACCATAAAATAAAGTTTAAAGAAAAGTCTGTGCCTAGTACTAGATTTCGCAGAAAATGCTTTGAGGTAATGAAATTATGTCTGGGTGCTTCAACACAATTCAAAAATATCAGACAGAATTACACTTTACTGTTAGATCATTCGATCATTCGATCATTCTTATAATGCCCAGGTAATCAGATTATGCGTATGCAGTCAACCCCGCAGCCTCAAAGCTTTCTTTCTTCTTCCAAACTGCTTGGCAAGATAACTATATTGAAGAAGGGTAATAAGGTACCGAAAATTCCATCAGCATGAATGCATGACATTGGAATCCTCCCTTTTAAACCATTCTTCAATCTGACATCTAATGCTAGCAATAAAGAAACAAAAACGAGGAAGAAACACACACAAACACTAAGTAACAAAATGGAGGAAAGATGTGTCAGTGGAAAATCCTGAAGCCTCTTAACAAACACGGATACCCTCTTAATAGACCTACCAAGAAATCTAGAGGACCTATGGAAAGGAAACTTGTGCAATCCTAAATTATTCAACCAATAGATGGGAACAGGAATTAGATTTCATCCCCAACGAACTTTAAAACACAGTTAGCAATGAAGCATCATTAACATTGTGCAGCCCAACTATCCAAGTCAGACAATGTTATCAAAAGGCAGCACAAGCCACATGAACCTCATTCTTCATCTGAAAGACAGGGTCTAGTCCAAGTTAGACAATGTTATCAATAGGCAGCATGAGCAAAAACTTCAACATACAAAAATATATAGGACGCATAAATATTAGTATATGATGGAAATAGCTTCAGAATATAACACTGCATATGCCACATCAAGTTCAAGTGCTTAGTTGTTGGATACTTGGATCCACAAACCAAACAACGGATTTTACATAGAATTCAATTATATAAATTTTAAATGAATTCAATTCAATTTATTTCTCTCATTCAACAGAATCCTATGGGTTTGATTTTGAAACCAAACAAGCAAACGGATTTTTTTTTTTTTTTTTTTTAAACAACCCTTTTTTAAATCTAAGAGAAATTAACATTAGAAAATTCCATTATGCCCTATTTCTAAAGGGTAAAACAAAGTCCAAAATCACATGCTCACATTTAAAATACTACTAAAAGCTTCAATCAGATGTAAAATGGAATAAACACCTAAACCTTCACTTTTTGCATCAAAAGTATCATTATTATTGTGCATATGAAAGAGGGTATATTTCAAGTTAGACAATGTTATCAATAGGCAGCATAAGCTGATGAGCACTGAGTAACAACAACTTCAGCATCGAAAAGTAACGAGCAAAAATTCACTTTTGTAGATTTCAAATGAATTACTTATCAAAAAAAAAAAAAAAAAAAAAAAAGAGATTTCAAATGAATTGACCTTCAGAAACAAAAGAGCAGCACAGAAACAATCAAACCTACACGCATCTGAGATGACATTAGGAAGATTGAGCTTATTACAACAAAGGGCACTTCTAATACTAACTGCCAGCTTTGCAGTAGCAGTAGCATTACATGCTGTACTAAGTACTAACCCAGCAGAATCTACAACTAGGAATTAACTTACTAAGTTCTAAGATATTAATAATCATAGTTTGGATAGCCCAACCAGCTTGAGCCCCATTTGAATCAAGACAATCATAACAGGCTTTTGCATCCCCTTCAATTCATTTCACTCATGCAACGGAATCCTATTGACTTTGATTTTGAAACCAAACAAGCAAATGGAATTCTATCAACCATCTTTTCCATTATACCCTTTTCCAAAGGGTAAAACCCAAGTCCAAAAGCACATCCTCACATCTAAAATACTAGAAAAAAATAGGACAAACAAATCCAAGCACTTGCTTCAAACAACTCTACAAAACAATAAACACCAAAGCTACCTCTTTCACATCAAAATCAACCTCACCATCCTTACAAAAACTTCAACAATAACAACAACAACAACAACAATAATGCATAGTAATCCAATCTCCCCCACCTCATAATCAATATTTACACAATTCAATTCGATTCTTATTAACATCAAATCCGATGTGGTACTAAAATTCCAAACAGCATCCATTCCAGAAACAGTCCATATCCATTTCAAAAACAAAAATCCCAAGTGAGAAATCAACATAAACAAAACATAAAAAGGCTTTTAATACTAAAAAAACATCCAAACAAATTTTATTTTCAATCTATACAAAACCCAAAACTTAAAACAACCCTTCCAAAATCTCCACTTTCCAATCACCCTCATAAAACCTTCAACGACAACAATAACAACACACATAACAATCCAACATTCCCACCTTTTATACAATAACAGTTACACAATTTAATTCTTATCAACATCAAATTCAGTATACTACTAAAAATTCTCCAATGACCACATATCTTTTGATTCCATGTCAACAACAACAACAACAACTAATATCCATTTCAAAAAAAAAATCCCATCTGAGAAATCAACATAAAAAGGCATTTCAGTTCCAAAAACACCCAAACAAATTTTATTTTTCAAATTTTAAAAACAATTTTTTTGTGTCTACCAAGAAGCTTTCTTAATGCCAGCAAGAGCACCTTTTGAAGCGAGTTCACGAAACACGATACGAGACATACGGAAGAACTGGTACACACCGCGAGATCGGCCAGTGAAGATGCAGCGGTTCCTGAGGCGAGTGAAGGAGCTGTTTCGAGGCAACTTGGCTAGCTTGTACTGTTGTTGCTCTCTCAACTCCGGTGGAAGCTCTGGGTCTCTGAGGAAAGCCTTGAACAGGTTGCGCTTCAGTTCGAACTGCTTAGCCAGTTGACGGCGCTGGTTGTCGTGGATGTTGCGGTTCTCTCTGCGGACCTCCATTTGCTGTCAGATGTGTTTCTCTTCCCACGTCTCAGAAGAAGTAGAGCGAAATGTAAATGGGTTTTTTGGACTTTGTTAATGGGCCTTCTTCTTTTTTGTCATTTTTCTTGGGCCCATTTTCGGCCGGTACATGTTCAATAGCAAAAAAAAGATGAAGATGATGATGAGAACAAAAATTAAAAGATGTTGAGAAATTTACAGAGTAGTAGGCCCGAAGAGAAATCGTTAGAGATGAACAAAGCTGAGAGAGGGAGGAGATAAGACTTAAGAGAGATAGAAGGTTAATGATCCGTTTGGATTGAGGGAGAGGAAAGGAGAGTAGAGTATAGTAGATTTAGCACAAAATGAGCTTATTTTCAGTCAGCTCTATTCTACTGTCTTTCACTTCCCCTCTTTTCTCCCTCCATCCAAACAAACCATAAGTGAGAGTCAGGCTATTGAATAGAAGAGTATAGAGAGAACTTAAAAAGATATTTGGGATGTGGGAATATTGGGAATTTGGTGATAGATGGGGCTTTTAAAAAGAGAAAGATGAAAATAGGGGAAGAAAAGGACCAAAGGCACATGCGACATAGATGAAAGAGAAGTAAAAAAATGAATCAAAATATATGATTGTGGTGCAGTCGACTTAGAAAAAAAGATCATCTTAACAGATATCTTTTAAGCAATTGTTAACAAATCATTTTAAAAAAATTTTACACCACTTTTATAAGAAATAAAAAAAATTATCAAAATATTAATTGCATTTAATAAATAAATAGTGAAAACTGAAAATTAAAATAATTATTTTATATGATTTAATTAAATTCACTATTTTATATCTATATTCCACTTTTTTGAATTGATATTTTTTTCCCTTTCATGAGATTGAATTGATACTTTTAGGTTATATATATAAAAGAATCCCAAAACACTCATGAAACGATATGCTAAAATATTTCATTTCACTAGACAAACCGAAAACGAGTTTCGAAACAGAATTAATAACATTGCAAAAAGACAATGATATTTCCTAGAATAATTATAGTACCACATATTTTTCACACTTTGTCACAATTGTCTTATGTGATAGACTATGTTGGCTTGTTTGTTACTATTATTATTTTTTCTTCACAATTCACAATCTGCCACGTAGGATAGTTATGATAAAGTATGTGAAAGTGTGGTAGACTATGAGTGGTGAAAAAAACAATTGTTGATCCATGTAAAAGTTATAAGCAACCACTCATGGTCTATCACATTAGTTAGCACTATGACACCAAAAAAAAAAAAAAAAAGGTTAAGCTTCTATAGAGCTTGAACTATAAGCCATGAGATCCATAACTCCTACCTCGGCTCATTGAAGTGCATATAGCTCAACAGTCTCTAGGACGTTGGAACTAAATTGACTGGAATTGGACACAAACTAGTAACTACTGCTATAGATTTATGTATTTTTTAACCATTAAATTAAGATGTGTTAATGGATCGATAATACAACGGAATTGTCTTTTTATTATAAAAGTAGGGTCAAGATTTAGTGTGCCAGTTGAGAATTATTAAAAATAAGTTCTGTTTTTCGTCTCAGCTTTTTAGCAAATAATTTAGCTTTTAATTTTTTTAAAATAAACTAACTTTTAGTTTTTTTTTAACATATTTAACATAAAAATTATCAAAAACAATATCTTTTGATAAGATACTTTGCAAATAAGTCACCAAAAATAAGCAATTGCCAAATGCATTTTTTATCCAAATTGTGGTTAGTGCAAATCCTTTTCACATGTGATTACTTCTAACATTATTTTTATTGTACACTAATTAACATCATTTTTAATTTTCATAATGATAAGGCAAAGACGTGTTGATCTCCTTTTTTTTTTTTTTTTTTTTTTTTAGGTAGATACTAGGGAGAGGGGAAAGATAGGGTTGGAACCATTAACATGGGGCAACACAAATCGTTGGGCAATCACTTGAACACCATTCACCTTCCAAATATGAATTCCTCTTAAAATTGAAAAGTTTCAAATAAAATATGAAGCAATTAGAAAATAAATTATAATACATTTCAAATGCTTAGTAAGCCCAATGAAGCACGTATCTACAAATACATATATACAAATGGACTTGGTTCTATCAAAAAGCCAATACACCATTATCAAGCCATAAGTCTCACATTTTTCCACAAGCAATGACATCGTAACTTAGAAGATACATTAACAGAGATCATTTCCAGGACTTGACAAAATCTCCTCAGTTAGGATATGTCTCCTACATTAAACGACCTGCAAACTCAACAAAAAGGGATTTGTCAAATGAACAGTCCTTACTAGCCAAATGAACAAATAGGGGTTTCTAAATTAAAGATAATTAACATCAAACTTTAAATAAAGTCCTACCATGAAAATTAATATATGCAAGCTCTCATGCCTATGCCAATAAAGGAATTTGCTAACCTATTTCCCACTGTTATTAACCATCCACTCGTGCCTCTTCAGTCTTCACAATAATTTCTACAAGAGTCGAGACAAATTTAGTAGCAAGAAACATCAAATAGCCCATGATGTCGTAGGAGAATTTAAAGCCCAGAGGAAAGCAGGCCCATCTAGCTATATTATGTTAGATTGTTTGCTATCACAAGACTATTGTTTTATTTAAATCTAATTTATGTTTTTTTTGTTTTTTTTTTTTTAATGTATTTAGCAATTAAAAGGTTGGAGATAAAAGATTTAAGATTGAAGGGTCATTGTAGGCATAGAAAGTGGTCTCGAGGATGAGAATGATGATATAGAAGATGAAACTCCCTTCATGGTGCTGGATCCATAGAACTTGCAGTACGAGATGAATTGGAGGATTGGTTGGCGTGTGCAGTTAGATTGGTGGACTTTATCCTTTGTTTATTAATTTCTATTCATTCAAATCTCTTTGGCAGGGATCCTTGTTTTTTTTTTTTTTTTTCCCAGAAAAAGAGCAGATACTATGATTAAAGTTTGAACAATAAAATATCAAATTCTCGGCTCAAGGGCTCAAGCAATATTTAGATATGTTATCTCACATAATAGACTAGAAAAGACTACCTAAAATCAATGACCCAAAATGAGGCTACTATAATACTTGTAGTAATTAGCAACCCTAGAATCCTATCCTTCATGTTCATATAACAGATTAATCATAACCATCAAATTTCATTAAAAGTCATATGCTAATCACATAACCTTTTTAAATGCTTTTTTTTTTTTTTTAAACAGATACAATTAAATTTTAACTTATGATGTCACGATAATTATTCTTTATCATCAAGCCAAAGCATATTGATAAACAGAACATAGCATAGATAAATAACCAACTAGTCTAGTGATAGCAAGCAAACATACAAAATGGACTAATTGTCTAATAGGCCTTCTTTACTGATAAGTAATAAGTTTATTGATATCAAAAAAGAAATACCCTAGTACACAAGGAGTGTACAAGGGGTCGAACAATTCAAGAACAAAAATTACAAGAATCTAATAAATCAAAAAAAGAAAAAAAAATGATTAGTTTCGCAAAGTAGCCAACCAATCCATTAAAGTGCTAAAGAAAAATAACTTGAGGTCTGGTATGAATCTCTCATTATCTTCAAAGCACCTACTATTTCTCTCCCTCCAAAGACACCAAAAAACAACGGGGAACAATTAATCATATATACCCATCCTGATGACAGCCTAATTTGCCTTGCCAACATGCTAGAAGCCCCACTACAGATTGCAGCATAACCCAGCTTACTCCAAACAAACCAAACACTATAGACCACAGATCCATAGCAACTGGACAATAAAGAAAGAGATGGTCAATTGATTCACCATTACACTTGCACATGTAGCACCAATCCAATATTCAAACCTTCCTTTTTCGTAAATTGTCAATCGTTAAGCATTTCCCTAATGCAGCAGTCCAAACAAAGAAAGCTACTCGATAAGGAATCTTCTGCTTCCAAATACTTTTCCAAGGAAAACAATAGTCATTAGAGCCCACTAAAATACTATAATAATTCTTAACCATGAAACCCTTATCTCTATCAGGCTTCCAACACATCTTATCCTCACCAAACCCCTTTACTAAAGCACAATATATGGTATCCATGAAACACGACAGTGCCTCTAAATTCCTAAGCATGCACACCCCTAAAGAAACTTACATCCCAAAAGAGGACTCCATTAGCAAACTTCATAAGCTCAGCCACACTAGCCTCCTTATCTCGGCAAAATCTAAACAATTCAGGATAACTGACTGTAAGAGATGTCTCACCACACCAACGATCTTGCCAAAACTTCATCCTAGACCCATCCCCAATATCATATAGAATGTAGTGAGAAAAAGAAGGCCATCCCCGACTAAAATTTTTCCACAAACCAACACCATGTGGACCATTAATAGACTAGTACACCAGCCACCCTACCCACAACCATATTTCCCCTCTATCACTTGCCTCCAAAGGGCAGCCTTCTCCATCCCAAATCTCCATAGCCACTTCCCAAACAAAGCTTCATTAAAAAGTCTTCCCTTCCTTATCCCCAAGCCACCCGAAGAAATGGGAGTACAAACAGTAGCTCATTTAACCAAATGAAATTTTGGTTCGTCACTAATGCCACCCCATAAGAAATTCCATTGAAGTTTCTCAATTCGGTTAGCCACAACAACAGGTATAGGAAATAAAGATAGAAAATAAGTGGGTGAATTAGATAGAGTGTTTTTAATTAAAGTGACTCTACCTCCCTTGGATAAGTACAAACGTTTTTATCCCGCTAATCTTCGTTCTATCTTCTCCAGAATTGGGTTTCATATTTTCTTATTCTTGAATTTAGTTCCCAAAGGAAGACCAAAATATTTCATTGGAAGAGTACCTTGCCTACAACCAAGGACATTCAACAGTAAAACAAAATTATGCACCACACCAACAGGAACCAACTCTGATTTGCCCAAATTTATCTTTAAACCAGAGACTACCTCAAACCAAATAAGGATCATACAAAGAAACAAAATCTAATCTAGATCAGCATCACAAAAAATTAGGGTGTCATCTGCAAAGAGAAGATGAGACACCACCAAGGATCTTCCCTCTAAATTACCCACACTAAAGCCTGACATGTGACCTTCATAGACAACTTTATCCAACATTCTTCCAAGAGCTTCCATAACCAAGACAAACAACAAAGAAGACAATGGTCACCTTGTCTCAACCCTTTAGAGCTCTCAAAAAACCCACAAGGAGAGCCATTAATCATAATAGAGAAGCGAACTATAGATATACAAAGGAAAATCCACTGCCTCCACTTAGCAAAGAAGCCACCCCATTCTAGCAACTGCATAAGAAATCCCCAGTTTACATGATCAAAAGCCTTCTCAACATGAAGTTTGCAAAGCAGCCCTAGTAAACCAATTTTCAATCAAGGCATTCATTAGCAATAAGTATAGGGTTAAGAATCTGTTTGTTCCTCACAAAAGCATTTTGTGAAGCTAAAATTATATCTTCCATGACCGTGCGAAGTCGGGTGGCTAAGACCTTAGCAATGATTTTATAAACCCCCAACAAGACTAATGAGGCGAAAATCCTTGACTTCAATTGCTGCAATTTTTTAACGAATGAGAGCAATGAATGTTGCATTCACACTTTTCTCAAACTAACTTTTAGCAAAAAAATTATGAAACACAACCATAAGATCAGGTTTGAGAATCCCCCAACAAGCTTGGAAGAAGGCCATTGGATAACCACCTAGTCTAGGCAATTTATCACCATTAAAATTCTGTATGACATTAAAAATTTCTGCCTCCTCAAAGAGTCTATCTAACCATTCCACATTATTGCCAAATATTATTGGAAATACCAAGACTTCTGGAAATGGTCGATCAACTTGCTGCTCAGAGTATAAATTCATGAAGAATTGAGTAATACAATCAGCAATCATACCTTGATCGGAAGACGAGCTACCATCAACCATAAGGATCTCAATACTGTTATTTCTTCTATTGGAATTAGCCATCCAGTGAAAAAATCTGGTATTGGCGTTCCCCTCCCTCAAGTGCAACACCCTAGACTTCTGCCTCCAACTAATCTCTTCTAAAATCTAAACCTATGTTGCACGGACACGGACACAGACACGAACACGATACGGACACAGGGATACGGCAATTTTTGAAAAATCAGGACACGACACGGTGGTCAAATAATTAATTAAATTTTATATTTAGGCATATTTTTTAATATTTTTAGACATAAAATACATTTATGTCTAGAATTTAAATTATGTAAGAACTACAAATAAGTAAACTAACATCCAAAGTAGTACAATAATACACATAAAATATTTAGAGTACGAATCAAAAGTATAATTAGGCTACATTCAAATACTAATAATAATACTAAAAATAATAGTCAAAATAATAATATAAATTATTTTCTTTTAAACCAATGGCATGTTAATGACATCATGACACTGACATATAGTACTCCATAGTTAAAATTTGAAATTGAAAGTTGAAAGTCACGTGGAGTTGGCAGAAGACACACAAACAAAGAGGAAATATAAAAAAAGTATTAGAAAAGTTAAAATGAAAAAGAAAACTGGGTGAGAGAGCATCTGGGTGAGAGAGAGAGCGAAGAAAAAGAAAACGAAAAAGAAGGAGAAGAAGAAGAAGAAGAAGGAGAGAGGAGGAGCTCGCTAATCGGAAGGGACACCGGATAGGGTACGGCGTCGACGTCGATGGAGTTCGCCGATTGGCCCGATCTAGCTCCGGCAAGGAGCAGAGGGCAGTGGCAGCGGGCAGAGATCAGAAAGAGGGTGGAATCTGTGATTTTCTTCTTCTTTTTTTTCACTGCTGGTGTGTCGGACATGTCGGAGCCGTGTCAGAGCCATGTCGGCGCTGCGTCAGCGTTGTGTCGGAGAAGCGAAAAAAAAAAAATAATAATAATAATAAAATAAATAAATAAAAAGAAAAAAAGAGAGACACTCGTCGGACACCGAAATTCGGCGAGTCGTGCCCGTTTCGGTGTCCGACACCGACACGACACTGACACGATGCCAAAAATGGCGTGTCCGTGCAACCTAGATCTAAACGCGTGAGCTTTTCAATATCAATACGAAGATTAACTTGTTCTAACTTTTTCTCAGTTGTTAAAGGATGAGTCCCCTCTCTAACATCCAAATCATTCAATTTGTTCCAAAGTTGTTTCTTAAAAGTGATCTAATAGGCCTTCTTTCCTTTGAGCTTAAATTATGTCACATGACTTTTTTTGTGTTTCGAAAGCTAAACCAAGGGGAAAAGAATGGCTTGTAGTTCTACATGAAAGCAACTCTTCAAAAGATCAGGAAACATTGCCATAGTGATCACTGACATAATAGCAAATGTGGAAAAGTAAAAGAAATCTAATTACTAAAAGACAATGATTCTTCTTGGAGAGAAGGCTCAATTTGGTTAGGACGATGCTGAATTGTTCCAAAGGCACTACTGACCCTTACTTTTTGAACAAAGGTAAATGCAATAGATTAAAGGCACACCTTTGGTCAGGTGCAAACTCTTCACCCCAATTGTAAAATCAGGCTGTTGAGTGAGAGAATGCACACAGATATACTAATAATAATCTACATCAGGTATGGATGACTCAAAATACAGAGTGCTAACTAGTGAATACAAATCAAAGAAATTAAACTCTAGTTAAAGATTAAGAGCAATGTGTACAAAGGGTTCAAATCACAGAACAATAAGGTAAATTTTGACCCAAAGTTTAAATGCATCATTGCTCCAGACACTATAAATAGAAACTTATGCCAACATGACCCTCCCCTCTCTCCTTCCACACATAAACATAATAACTATTGAGCTTCAAATTTATCTCTAACTGGAAGCACAAAGACATAATTAACCATATCTTAATGCACATTGCTCAGAACAAAGATGTAATATGGCCCACATTCATTAAAAATTTTAAATGAGATGTGAGGAAACTTTGTTACCCAAAAAACACTCTGGAAAATCAATGTTCCTTCCATATCCTTCAAATAATCAACCTCAGTGTGCAGAGTGACCATAATTTTCTTCCTCCTAAAGGCACAGCAAACACTGGTAACTCCAGCTTACGTTGAAGAGAAGTATATATCAATCTGCCCCTGACAAGAGTTGCCATTCTGGTTCAACAACTAAAATATATTCATCCAATCAAACCAGAATTCTTAACATTCAAAAAACATTTGGACCCAGGTTATGGGGCAAGGTCCCTCTAAGGATTCTGAGTACCTTTCAGGAGAACTCATAAAAGATAGCTTATATCCCCAGACCGTTCTTTAGAGAATGCTTTAATTTTGAATAAGATCTTGGAAAATGATATTCCTCTAACTTCCATAAATCATTTGGCCTCAAATCTTCCTTATGGAATCCATGTATGCTCCTGAAATATCCATTCTCAGTCTCGTGAGAAAAGAATTCTCACAATCACTAATGGAAGACATGGTAGGTGACAGTGTCGCAACTACAACAAAATTCTCTCCATTTCCTACATCTATTTCATACAGCTCATGAAAAACTTCACGAAATTCATTTATCAGTTTCTCGTAGAATGATCTGTTTGGAGGAATGACATTTATAGCAAGAATCCCAAAATCACATAGGATTGACTTAGCAGCCAAAAGAACTTGCTCCCTAACAAATTCCAATGGTGGAGCACTGGTACCATTTTTAGCATCACTAGAATCCAAATCAACCATAATGGCATCAAATTTGTTATTGACATCACTGCCATCATACAAGTAACTACCATTCTCTCCCTCATGAACACCATTTGAATGATATGCAAATTTCTCTATAACATCTATTGCATCGCCAACAATTACCCGAATAGACTCATTACCTAGCAAACCAAAATACTGCCTCGCAACCCGCAAAACCTCCTTGTCAGCCTCAATGCCAACAACCTCAAAACCCAATTGGGCTCTTAGAAAAGCAAGCAAAGCCCCTCCTCCAACACCAACACACAAAGCTTTTGGCTTAAACCCACCTTGAATCCGTTCCTCAATACAACGACCAACCAAAGAAAGACTTGCCACCATTGGCACCAAGTAAGGATGCACCAAAACCTGAATATCAGGCCTGAACTCAACTTCCCCAATCCCCATACAATCAGAACCAAAACCCACCTCAGGAACAACACGTATCTCCGTTTGAATCAAATTTGGCATCCTCTTGAACCTCAATCGCCTCCGAAACTCCCTCCCTTCACTCTCAATTTCCACATCCTCAACCAACATTTCACCAGCAAAAGACCCAACACATTGCTCTAAAACTACCCCACAAATCACGTTATCTTCGTATCTCAAAGTGGGTATCTCAGGAACTCCATGTTTGAACAAAGACTTAGGAGATAACGCAAGGAACAGAGGTTTCAAGCTCACCTCGAGGCTGTTGAAATCGTTGTTGATCGAACGGCGGTAAATTGATGGTGAAGAATGAGCGTTGATGGGTTGGTTTCCGACGAGGATTAGGCGAGAAATTCCGGGAGAACTTAGGAGGAGCTGGAGGTGGCCGGACTCGGTGGAGAAGGTCCAGTCAGAGTTACGGTGCTCGGGGACGAACATGGCGGCGACTCGGGCTGACTCAGTGGGTTGGATGGGTGAATCGAGGACGGCGACTCGGAGGAGTGAGTTGGGATCATTTGACGGATGGGGAAAGGTGAAGGTGATGAAGCGAGATGGAGTTAAGGTTTCGAAGGTGGTCGGGTCGAGTGCCATGGGAGTTTACTTTGTAAGGTTTACTCAAGGGGAAGGATATTGATACATTTTAACACTATACACATCATATACAAGCAACTTTTCTTTTTCTTTTTCTTTTTCTTTTTCTTTTTTTGGTGAACCTGAATTATATTAAAAAACTAAGAGAACACAAGTCTATTACAGCAAACAACCTCCTTATCGGCAAAGAGAGGCTCAATCACCACAGGCGGTGGGTACAAAAAAACAACAAAAGAGGAGACAGAGCTTCCTCCAAATCTAGCAAGCACATCCGCGCATTGATTCGCCTCTCGAAATGTGTGGATTATTCGCTTGTTGGGTACGTCCTTCAATAAGTTCCTGCAATCAGATAGAAGAGGCTCCATTAAGAGATTAGCTGAGCTATTATTCATAAGCATAATCACACTTAGTGCATCCATCTCAACAATTAAGTTATTAATCCCAAGCTCTTTGGCAATGGTCAGACCGTCCCTAAGAGCCCACAGTTCAACTATGAAACTGCTGGTGTTGCCGAGGGACCTTGCGTAACCTCTTATCCAATTGCCTTGGTGATCGTGAATTAGACCCCCTCCCCCTGCTTTCCCAGGGCTACCCAGAGCAAACCCATTAGAGTTGAGTTTCAACCAACCCATAGGTGGCTTTTCCCACGCAACTAGTATCACCGCCTTCGTTCTATTCAGCCTTGAATTAGTTCCAATGGAGAATATTTCAGCTCTATCTCTGATGCATTTTGTAAGAACCAAACTATCCACAATTCCAGTTTTGAAAATGAAGTTATTTCGACTAAGCCAGTGGTGCCAGAGGCCCATAGGGAAAAGAATTTTCCATGGTATGCCCAGATGGCTGGCGATTGTTTCGGACTTGCAGTTTGCCTTTATCCATTCCCTAACAAAAAGGTAAAAGGAGCTTCTGAGGCTTTGAGGGACCTTAAGGCTTTGCCAAAAACTTTGAGCAACGTCGCAACCTCGGAGTAAATGGTCAATTGATTCGTTGCTTTTATGGCACATAGTGCATATCAGGTTGAGGTTCAAACCCCTTGCACCTAGAACTTCTCCAGTAGGCAAGCTGTTGTGCAAGCATAACCAAGTAAGAAACTGAATACGCAGGTGTGTTTCAGTCTTCCACACCCAAGCCATTGAGGGAGTAACAAGGTTCAAAGGATTTAAGCCCCTTACCAGAAGGTATGCTGACTTGAGGGAGAAAAAACCATCCTTGGAGAAAGCCCATGTAAGAGTGTCAACAGAGTTTGAATCAATTGAAAACGGTGTGGCCTTGATTAAGCTTGTGACATTTTCAGGAAGTTCAAATGAGATGTGGTGCGTCATGCCCTCAAGATTAGGGTCGACACATTGTTGTACAAATAGTTGTTCATCAGCTCTTGTTCGTGGCCCCTCAATAAGCTTTCGGATAGGACCACAAGGCAGCCAAAAATCCTTCCAAAAGTTAATAGATTCACAATTATTGACAGTCCATTTAAGGCCCTCTACATACACTGGACCCCCAACTTTGCATGCAGACCAAATTTCTGAACAAGGCAGACTCCTTCCTTCTTCAGTTAGACGTCTAAGGGAGAGGTATTTTGCTGTGAGCATTTTTGCCCATAAAGCTTCATGGTCCGTGGCAAGTCTCCAACAAAGTTTGGCTAACAAAGCTTGGTTCCTTTGCCTCATTTGGAAGAGTCTCAACCCTCCCAATTCCTTAAGGAGTGTAACTATCTGCCAATTCACCATGTGCAACTTTCTTTTCTCATTCGTGGATCCCCAGAGAAAGTCCCTAACTTTCTTGTCTATGCTATTGCACACCTTGATGGGTAATGCGTGGCATTGCATGTAGTAGTCAGCTATAGGGGTTGTTGCTATCTTGACAAGGACTAATCTCCCAGCTCTAGACAACAATTTGGTCTTCCATCCCGCCAGCTTGGCTTGGATTTTCTCCGCCATAAAATTAAACGCATTACCATTTCTACCTTGATAAAGGAGGGGAAAGCCAAGGTACTGCCCAAGTCTGCTGTCTCATAGATGCCCAGCTTGTTACATAACCTCCTTCTCCTTCTTAGAGTAACATTTGGGGAGAAAAGTATACGAGATTTGTTCTTGCTAACCTTCTGCCCGGCTAGATTGCAGAAATTATCCAAAACTTCTATCATGGCCTCACAGTTTTTGGAGTTGGCCTTTGCAAACAACATCAGGTTGTCTATAAAGAAAATATGAGAGAAGCTAGGGCCATTTCTAGATGCTCTAACTCTGTCCCACCTTCTCACTTCACACATACTTGAAATTTGGGCACCAAAAAATTCCATACAAAGGAGGAAAAGGTAAGGGAATAAGGGATCACCTTGCCTTATCCCTCTTGAGGGTTGGAAAGGCTCAAGCTTGTTGCCATTGAACATAATAGCCATGGAGGTTGAAGACACATAGCTCATGATCAATCTGATAACGTTAGAGGGAAAGTCGAAGTGTACAAGCACCATTTTTAAGAAACTCCACTATATGCAGTCATAGGCTTTCTCCAAGTCTATCTTAACTACCATGTAACCATCCTTCCCTCTCCTGCCCTTTAGCGAGTAAATTAATTCTTGGGCGATAATCACATTGTTTGAATTTCTTCTACCTTCTAAAAAAGCAGCTTGCATGGGCAATATAAGAGAAGGTAAGAGAGGCCTGAGCCTCCGAACAAGGATTTTTTAGACTATTTTGTACACCGTGTTGCACAAGCTGATGGGTCTAAAGTGCCCCATAGTTTCAGGTCCCAGTTGCTTTGGGATAAGTACAATAAGAGTTTGGTTAAGGTAAAGGGGTACAGTTTGGCTTTCAAAAATTTCTCTGACCTCTTTCTTAACTGAATCACCCACCAACAACCAAAAATCTCTGGAAAAACCCCATGTGTAGACCATCGGGGCCTTATAAGGTTTCATGGACTTTAAGGCTCCTCATATTTCCTCATCCGAAGGGGTATGAGCCAAAGTATTAGCTTCCACATCATCTAGGCTCGCACACCAATCTGAGATCCGTGGATGGTCCATAGGGCAGAAAATTTGTTCTGATTGGTACAACTTTTTAAAACTAGCTTAGAAGAGCTCCTTAACTTCCTCCACATTGTGAATCCAATTACCTTCCCCATCTTGAATATTGGTGATTCAATCCTGGCTTCTTCGAGCTAAGGTGGATTGATGGAAGAAGGCAGTGTTCCTTTCCCCAAATATAACCTAATTGGTTCTAGACTTCATTGCCCATATTTCCTCTTCAAGTTGGAGGATTTAATTGTACTCTTTAGAGATCTGCTCTTGCAGGCTAATAAGGAAAGTGTTGGGACTAGTAGCTATTACTTTCTGAATACCCAGCAGCCTTTTCATAATTTGCTTTTTCTTAACAAACACATTTCTGAACACTTCTCTTTTCCATCTCTGAGCTTTAGTGGTAAAACCAAAGATGGCACCCTTCAGACTGCTTTCCATGCCAACCTAAGCCTCTCTGACTACAGCCAGGAAGTCTTTATGGGTCAACCATATTGACTGGAAACGAAAGGGCCTATTATTAGTAAGGCCAGTGTCAGGGTTAAGGTTAAGCAACAAAGGGTAGTGATTCGAATTGATTCTAGCCAAATGGGTGACGTTTGCCTCTATGTAAAAGGCTTTCCAGTCCGGGTTAGCCCAGCACCTATCCAGTCTGCATTGGATCAAATTCCCTATTTCTCTTTTATTAAACCATGTTAATTTTGGGCCCTCAAACCCCAAGTCCATCATATGACAATTATCCATACAATCAAGAATGGCTCAAACTCTCCTCTGACTAATAGGGTTGCCTCCTGATTTCTCATCTGCTGAAATAACTTCATTGAAATCTCCCATGATGGCCTAAGGGAGATTGTGCAGAGAAGCTAACATTTTTAAATTATCCCACAACATGCACCTTTGAACAAATCTAGGACTTGCATAAACAGCACTAATAAGCTGGTTAAAGGATTGGGATCTTACTCGGATAAGCGCGTGAATCTCCTGCTTCGTACTTGCAAGGACATCCACCTGCACCAGGTCCGACCTCTAGAGCATCCAAATGCCACTAGCAAAGCCAATAGTATCTATTATCGCAGCCCCTTCAAAAGGCAGACTTTCAATAATTTCATCTGCTTTTGCCCCAGAGATTCTAGTCTCCGTGATCACCAACAATATCGGAGAATGCCAATCCACAAGATCCATAATAGTTTTTTTAAATTGGGGCTTCATTGCTCCCCTACAGTTCCAAATCAATATATTCATGATTTTATATGGGCACATGGCAGAATCAAAATGCAACAGAGAGGAGCCCTCCTCAATGTCTCTCAATCTCCATGCTTCCTGTAACTCCGCCCTCGACTCCATCTGACCACGGAGCAGGGTTACCAAGTGCCTGATTATTCCCATCATGTCCTGGGTTGCCTTGATGAGAATAGTCCCACTAATTTCTGGTTTTGCAAATTGCAGCATCTTCACCCTGTGCAGGTTGCGCATCAACAAATATTTCACTAGCATGGTCTGAAGCATCTTCCTCTCCATTAGTACCGACTAGGTCCACTCTGTCTCTGCCTCCGTCAGCGATTTTTCTGAAGGTTTCCCCTTTAATTCTGTTGCTGACAGTCCTGAGCTACTTAGTGGAGGAAGCAGGATTGCTGGTTTGTCCGCTATGAATCTCCACCATGGGTTTGGGGTAGTCACGTAAGCCTCGTCCTTCATTGGAAGGAAGCCCAATCTCTTGCTCGTCTCTGTGAGGGGAAACAGATTCTTCCACGCCACCATCAAATCCATTTCGAACCACCCCCAAATCTCCGTTGGATCCTGTCTTATCCATTTGATTGTATCGTCCCCCATTGGGATAATCTTCCCCTTGTAGCAAATTGCCCATTTCTCTTCTCTCTCCATTGTGACTGAAGCTTCTGTTACCACTAGCCGTTCCTACTCCTTTCCCTTTGATTTTGTCGGGTGGGTTGGATGGGCTTGTAAAGAGAAATGGGCTTGGGTTTGGCCCATTCGTTTTTGAGCTGCCCGAGTACTTTCCGAAGCCAAAAGTTCCCTCCACGTACCTGGGTCCCACTCTATCTTGTTGAGAACCAACTATCTCTTTGGATAGCTTTCTACTTCAAAAATTTTTATTAAAAAAAAAAAAATCAGTGACCAAAACAATAAATAGCTAATTTTTTTTTTCAGAAAGAATAAATAGCTAAATAAATTGGGGCTGTCCAAATCAACCGCCCACCCACCCAACCCGCCCCACCTGCCCGGACTCGACCCAGAACCACCTGGTCCAATAGCTCTGGCAGTCGGACTCGAGTCTTGACTCCAAAAACTCGACGCTGGCAGGTCGGGTTTTGGATCTCTTCCTTTAAAACCTGTGAAACCCAACCTACCCGAAGTCCATTAAAATCCAGCCATTTTTTCCAGATTCTGGCCAATTTTTCACTTAAATCCTTTGACTTCTGGCACAATAAATACTAGATCTGGCCGAACTAGTGATTTCTCATCATGATTTGGTAGAAATCTCGTCGGATCCGACGAGATCTCACCAGATCTTGGATGGAGATCTCGCCGCGTTTTGGCAAATTCCAGTGAATATTGGGTTCACCCAAACTGACGACCACCCACTGAAAACCCAAACCGACAAATCCGTTACTGTAACGGATCAGTTGCGGGTTGAGAAACAACCCACCTAATCTTGTACGGGTTGGTTGCGGGTTGGACAAAAACCCAACCCGCCCGACCTATGGATAGCCCTAAAATAAACGAACAAATTAAAAGTTCACTAATGAAAATTTCTATTTAAAAATAAAAAAAAATAAAAGCTTACCCAAACTATGCACTATGTATGGTCATAATGACAGTACCCTCCCTTAAATTTTGTGATGAATAATAAAGATAAAACATTTTGTAAACAAAGATCTAATGGTTTTATACAAACGCTAAGAGGAAGTATTATTTTATGTAATGTTTGGGAGTGGGTGTCATTTCGTAAAACCACGATGAAGGTTAGTGTGATACTCTTTTTTTTTTTCATTTTTTATTAGTAGAGGATGTGAAGGAAACATGTACCTTTTACAAAATATTATCCTATGCCTTTTATGAAGTGGAATAATAATTATTTGAAGGTTGGGTTAAAACTCTCTTTATAAATAAAAAATGGAATAATAATTATAGTTGTGATGTCAAGGGTTAGGGTAAGTCTGAAGGCATTAAACCAAAAGTCCAATAAATCAACACACAAGGCGATGAAGACAATCATTTGAAGGTAGGGAAAAAGCAATCATGGATTAACAAGGGTGGGAAAAACAGCACCATCTCAAGTGGAGTATCATCCATCCTTTGTGGTAATACTTACGTTTTGCATTGTGTATTTCTTTTAAATAATATGTTTTCTTTTTAATGACATGGATTGAATTGTTATAATGAACATGATTGATGGAACCAAATTGCAAAGTGAATGTACATGATCTTTGCTTGAAAATCCTTAAGATGATTATGCAAACTAATGAATATGATTCGTGGACTAATAATTGACTTGTGACTATTAGATTTTCTTTGGATGTTCATTATGATTTTATTTGTGATGATGATGTGAAATTGATTATTTCATCGTAACATAATATGGTCATTAGTTCCTATATTATTGATTTATGAGTCGGATGAGATGAGTGCCTAACACTTTCACATTTCGAAACTTAACATCCAAACTTAGGTTTTGGATTATAGATTAGATTTTTCAATTTAATTTCATATTTTTAGGATATAACATGAGTCAAAGCGTATTTTTTTTCATTTTAGATTGTATCTAGAAAAAACAAGCCATATAATTTTATGTCTATATTTATTTTCATAAAATACAATGTAATTTTCAGCTTTATTTAAATAAAGATGTGTATTTATTACTTTAATGGTTTTCTTGATTATGTCATGAAATAATTAGATGACAACTCCATATGTAAAACTCTTAATCTGGGGGATAAAAGTATCACTAGTTGAGTAACCATTTTGAGACTCATTTTAAATTCATTGGTTTGAGGCACTCATACTAGGAAAACCCTATCACTACCTTAAATTAAAAGCTTTTGAATTTTTGTTGACATTTAATAATGTTGCTATGAAATTTTGAAAGCTCATATTTGTCCATGCCAGTATTGAACATGGGTTGGGTTTAGAAACAATTGGTGAAACTTCAAGCAATATTACACCATTCAACATTTTTTATTAGATGCTAAACTTGACAACCGCTAAATTACATTTCCTTCCATAACCCATGCTTAAAAAAATTGAAAATGATAAATAAATAAAACTAAAAACTAAACAAATTATGTCATCTATGAAATGTTTAGATTTCAATTTTTTGTTGGTATTCCAAATATAAATATAAATATTTTATTTTGTGGATCATATAGTAAATAAAATATGATTGACATGATATTTTGGTATGTATATTGAGAACATATAGAACATGTAATACCAATTGTATGGTTTTTTAATTTTTAATATTATAAAAGTTTGTTATTCAGTGTAACAATGTCTAAAGATATTATAGTAGGTGTAACTTGATCCTAACAATAATAATGTATTAAATGAGTTATATTCTATGAGGATTCCTATAAAACCTCCCATGCCTACATGTTCCATTATAATGTAGTCATAAATTTTCAAATGCTTGGATTCAAGTTATACCTAGTGTAATTTTAAGTAATGTTACACTATCCAATAACTTGTTATTAATTCATATTTTGAAAATTCTACCTTTGGATCACATATTCTATGTGTTTTTAATATGCATGTCAATTTTCATGTCAATCAGATATTATTTACTATTTGATCTATGAACATATATTTTATGCTTTATTTTAAACTACAAAAACTTGAATTTAAACAATTGAGTGATGACATGAATACTGATATTTGATCACCTTGAAATTTTGCATGCATATAAAATAAATGAAAATAATGTAATCTAATGGTGGATTTGGCAAAATTCACACTCAATAACAAATTATTGGATGTTGTAATATTGTTTAGAGTTACACCAAGTATAACTTGAGCCCAATCCATTTTCAAATGGCATTATAAATATCGTTCCATATACAAATATAATCATAATATATGTTTATTAATAACTGCAAGAAAAAAAAAAAAAAAAACATTTCCATACTTAGAAAAATCCACAATTTGTTAAACTTTCCCAAAGAGATATTTTGTTTAACTTTTTTGTGCATTGTCGTAATTCAATGCATGATGCAAAAGAATAAAAATTTATAGGTTCTACGTTTTCTAGAACTTCATAAATTGTGGGAATTGAGATATCCTGAGAATTTGTGTCTCCCAAAAATATTTGTCAACCAAGCACCCACAACTCAAAAGGAAACATTATGTCCCAAAGTTAGTGCTCAACCAATCACAATATATCATATAACCAAGATATGAAAGGGAAAAAAGCCATACATAGGATATACAATTTTTTTTTAGAATGGGTATATAGTATAAAGTGAAATGTTTATAGTGGAATAAAGAATTTTTGTTCCCTTAATTTTGGTAACTCCCTCTAATCATAAATTCTCAACATATATTCATGCCAACAGAACAAAAAAATTTTGAAAAATAAATAAAATATTTCCTATTTTAATGTAATTTAGGGTTCAAACTTCAAACATATTAATGGAATAATGAGCGAAACAGAGAGAACAATAAAATTATATTTATAATCAAAGAAAATAAAAAATAATATAAAATAAAAGTAATATATTTAACTATTGTGGGGTCATGGGCCCAAAATCATATAATGGGGTTTGGGGCTTTGTCGAGAGCGTAGTAGTCCAAGTCCGAAGAGGAATATCTCCTCGGAACAACTAAGGCACGATTAGATATAATTCCTAAATAGTCAGTGACCTTCCAAGAAGTTCTAAAGGATAGGAACTCAAAAATATTTAAGGGAAAGTTGCTAACACCGCATTTATGTGGACAAGACCCCTGAACAGTGCTACCTTGGTTACCGCAACTTACAGAACGTCAGAGAGGGTGTCCGATGGGACAGGCACTCAAGTAGAGGCTTGGATGATTAACAAGTGAAAGGCCAAGATCTTTCAAATGGGACTATATAATAGGAGAGACCTACCATAGAGAGCGGATCCAGGAATGAACGAAGAAAGCACTATAGAAATCTCAAGAACTCCTGGAATCAATCTCATTCAATAATTACTAGAACAAAGCTACTCGGATTGTGCCAAGGACAAATTTTCTTTGATAAGCTCAATTCATCTCTATTTGATTGTCATGAAAACCATATTAACTGTTATCCATGCACTAAAACCAAGCTCTTTGACCCACTCTCAACAAAATTATTGTACTGGGCTTACAAGACTAAGATCCCATACATTTTGGGATTGGTCTGAAAATCATGTCCCTACAATAGGCACCGTCTGTGAGAAGAGATTGTGTGATAGTGAGTGCAACAGTTAATTATGGTTGGATAAAGCTCCCACCAACAAGAGTCTCTGGGGAAAGCCATTATCGTGGCCAGTTTACAACAAGCTTCCCCATTATTTTCAAGAGCACACCTGAGTACTCGGACCAGATGAAGAAGGAAGGTTAACACTCAATGACCACTTTTTAAAGTGTTTAAACCGAACTCAATCTTGCCTGATTCCTCGGACCAAATGAAGTGGGAAGGTTAACACTCAGTGACAACTTTTTAAAGTGTTTAAACTGAACTCAATCTTGCCTGAGTCCTCGGACCAGATGAAGTGGGAAGGTTAACACTTAATGACAACTTTTCAAGTGTTTAAACTAAACTCAATCATGCCTAAGTCCTCGAACCAGATGAAGTGGGAAGGTTAACACTCAATGACAACTTTTCAGGTGTTTAAACTGAACTCAATCATACCTGAGTCCTCGGACAATATGAAGTGGGAAGGTTAACACTCAATGACAACTTTTCCAGTGTTTAAACTAAACTCAATCATACCTGAATCCTAGGACCAGATTAAGTCGAAAGGTTAACACTCAATGACAACTTTTCAGGTGTTTAAACTGAACTCAATCATGCCCGAGTCCCCGGACCAGATGAAGTGGGAAGGATAACACTCAATGACAACTTTTCAAGTGTTTAAACTAAACTCAATCATGCCTGAGTCCTCGGACCAGATGAAGAAGAAAGGTTAACACTCAATGACAACTTTTTAAAGTGTTTAAACTGAACTCAATCTTGCCTGATTCCTCGAACCAGATGAAGTGGGAAGGTTAACACTCAATGACAACTTTTCAAGTGTCTAAACTGAACTCAATCATGCCTGAGTCCTCGGACCAAATGAAGTGGGAAGTTTAACACTCAATGACAACTTTTCAAGTGTTTAAACTGAACTCAATTATGACTGAGTCCACGGACCAGATGAAGTGGGAAGGTTAACACTCAATGACAACTTTTCTGGTGTTTAAACTGAACTCAAACATACTTGAGTCCTCGGACAAGATGAAGTGGGAAGGTTAACACACAATGACAACTTTTCAAGTGTTTAAACTGAACTCAATCATACCTGAGTCCTCAGACTAGATGAAGTGGGAAGGTTAACACTTAATGACAACTTTTCAAGTGTTTAAATTGAACTCAATCATGCCTGAGTCCTTGGACCAAATGAAGGGGAAAGGTTAACACTCAATGACAAATTTTCAACTGTTTAAACTGAACTCAATCATACCTAAGTCCTCGGACCATACGAAGTGGGTCCTCAGACCAAATGAAGTGGGAAGGTTAACACACAATGACAACTTTTCAGGTGTTTAAACTGACCTCAATCATGCCTGAGTCCTCGAAACAGATGAAGTGGGAAAGTTAGCACTCAATGAAAACATTTTAAAGTGTTTAAACTGAACTCAATGTTGCCTGAGTCCTCGGACCAAATGAAGTGGGAAGGTTAACACTCAATGACAACTTTTCAAGTGTTTAAACTGAACTCACTCATGCCTGAGTCCTCGGACCAAATGAAGTGGGAAGGTAAACACTTAATGACAACTTTTCAAGTGTTTAAACTAAACACAATCATACCTGAGTCCTCGGACCAGATCCTAGGACCAGATGAAGTGGGTCCTTAGACTAGATGAAGTGGGAAGATTAACACTCAATGACAACTTTTATAGTGTTTAAACTGAACTCAATCATGCCTGAATCCTCGAACCAGATGAAATGGGAAAGTTAACACTCAATGACAACTCTTTTAAGTGTTTAAACCGAACTCAATGTTGCCTAAGTCCTCGGACCAGATTAAGTGGGAAGGTTAAAACTCAACGACAACTTTTCAAGTGTTTAAACTAAACTCAATCATGCCTAAGTCCTTGGACTAGATGAAGTGGGAAGGTCAACAATCAATGAATACTATTCAAATGTTTAAACTAAACTCAATCATACCTGAGTCCTTGGACCAGATGAAGTGGGAAGGTTAACACTTAGTGACAACTTTTCAGGCGTTTAAACTGAACACAATCATACTTGACTCCTCGGACAAGATGAAGTGGGAAGGTTAACACTCAATGACAACTTTTCAAGTGTTTAAATTGAACTCAATCATGCCTGAGTCCTTGGACCAAATGAAGTGGAAAGGTTAACACTCAATGATAAATTTTCAAGTGTTTAAATTGAACTCAATCATACCTAAGTCCTCGGACCATACGAAGTGGGTCCTCAGACCAAATGAAGTGGGAAGGTTAACACACAATGACAACTTTTCAGGTGTTTAAACTGACCTCAATCATGCCTGAGTCCTCGAAACAGATGAAGTGGGAAAGTTAGCACTCAATGAAAACTTTTTAAAGTGTTTAAACTGAACTCAATGTTGCCTGAGTCCTCGGACCAAATGAAGTGGGAAGGTTAACACTCAATGACAACTTTTCAAGTGTTTAAACTGAACTCACTCATGCCTGAGTCCTCGGACCAAATGAAGTGGGAAGGTAAACACTTAATGACAACTTTTCAAGTGTTTAAACTAAACTCAATCATACCTGAGTCCTTGGACCAGATGAAGTGGGTCCTCAAACCAGATGAAGTGGGAAGATTAACACTAAATGACAACTTTTATACTGTTTAAACCGAACTAAATCATGCGTGAATCCTCGAACCAGATGAAATGGGAAAGTTAACACTCAATGACAACTTTTTTAAGTGTTTAAACCGAACTCAATGTTGCCTAAGTCCTCGGACCAGATTAAGTGGGAATGTTAAAACTCAACAACAACTTTTCAAGTGTTTAAACTAAACTCAATCATGCCAGAGTCCTTGGACCAGATGAAGTGGGAAGGTCAACAATCAATGAATACTTTTCAAATGTTTAAACTAAACTCAATCATACCTGAGTCCTTGGACCAGATGAAGTGGGAAGGTTAACACTCAGTGACAACTTTTCAGGTGTTTAAACTAAACACAATCATACTTGACTCCTTGGACAAGATGAAGTGGGAAGGTTAACACTCAATGACAACTTTTCAAGTGTTTAAACTGAACTCAATCATACCTGAGTCCTCAGACTAGATGAAGTGGGAAGGTTAACACTTAATGACAACTTTTCAAGTGTTTAAACTAAACTCAATCATACCTGAGTCCTCGGACTAGATGAAGTGGGTCCTCAGAGCAGATGAAGTGGGAAGGTTAACACTCAATGACAACTTTTCTGGTGTTTAAACAGAACTTAACCATGCCTGAGTCCTCGAACTAGATGAAATTGGAAAGTTAACACTCAATGACAACTTTTTAAAGTGCTTAAGCTGAACTCAATGTTGCCTAATTGCTCGGACCAGATGAAGTGGGAGGGTTAACACTCAATGACAACTTTTCAAGTGTTTAAATTGAACTCAATCATGCCTGAGTCCTCAGACCGGATGAAGTGGTAAGGTTAACACTTAATGACAACTTTTCAAGTGTTTAAACTGAACTCAGTCATGCCTGAGTCCTCAGGGCAAATGAAGTGGGAAGGTTAACACTCAATAACAACTTTTCAAGTGTTTAAACTGAACTCAATCGTACCTGAGCCCCCAGACTAGATGAAGTGGGATGGTTAACACTTAATGACAAATTTTCAAGTGTTTAAACTGAACTCAATCATACCTAAGTCCTCGGGCCATACGAAGTGGGTCCACAGACCAGATGAAGTGGGAAGGCTAACACACAATGGCAACTTTTCAGGTGTTTAAACCAAACTCAATCATGCCTAAGTCCTCGAACCAAATGAAGTGGGAAAGTTAACACTCAATGACAACTTTTTAAAGTGTTTAAACTGAACTCAATGTTGCCTGAGTCCTCAGACCAAACGAAGTGGGAAGGTTAACACTCAATGACAACTTTTCAAGAGTCTAAACTGAACTCAATCATGCCTGAGTCCTGGGACCAAATGAAGTGGGAAGGTTAACACTTAATGACAACTTTTCAAGTGTTCAAACTAAACTCAATCATACCAGAGTCCTCGAACCAGATGAAGTGGGTCCCCAGACTAGATGTAGTGGCAAGGTTAACACTCAATGACAACTTTTCTGGTGTTTAAACTGAACTCAATCATGCCTGAGTCCTAGAACCAGATGAAATGGGAAAGTTAACACTCAATGACAACTTTTTAAAGTGTTTAAACTAAACTGAATGTTGCCTAAGTCCTCGGACCAGATGAAGAGGGAAGGTTAACACTCAATGACAACTTTTCAAGTGTTTAAACTAAACCCAATCATGCCTGAGTCCTTGAACCAGATGAAGTGGGAAGGTTTACACTCAATGACAACCTTTCAAGTGTTTAAACTAAACTCAATCATGCCTGAGTCCTTGAGCCAGATGAAGTGGGTCCTTAGACCAGATGAAGTGGGAAGGTTAACACTCAATCACAACTTTTCAGGTGTTTAAATTGAACTTAATCATGCCTGAGTCCTCGAACCAGATGAAGTGGGAAACTTAACACTCAATGACAACTTTTTAAAGTGTTTAAACTGAACTCAATGTTGCCTGAGTCCTCAGACCAAACGAAGTGGGAAGGTTAACACTCAATGACAACTTTTCAAGTGTCTAAACTGAACTCAATCATGCCTGAGTCCTGGGACCAAATGAAGTGGGAAGGTTAACACTTAATGACAACTTTTCAAGTGTTCAAACTAAACTCAATCATACCAGAGTCCTCGAACCAGATGAAGTGGGTCCCCAGACTAGATGCAGTGGCAAGGTTAACACTCAATGACAACTTTTCTGGTGTTTAAACTGAACTCAATCATGCCTGAGTCCTAGAACCAGATGAAATGGGAAAGTTAACACTCAATGACAACTTTTTAAAGTGTTTAAACTAAACTGAATGTTGCCTAAGTCCTCGGACCAGATGAAGAGGGAAGGTTAACACTCAATGACAACTTTTCAAGTGTTTAAACTAAACCCAATCATGCCTGAGTCCTTGGACCAGATGAAGTGGGAAGGTTTACACTCAATGACAACCTTTCAAGTGTTTAAACTAAACTCAATCATGCCTGAGTCCTTGAGCCAGATGAAGTGGGTCCTTAGACCAGATGAAGTGGGAAGGTTAACACTCAATGACAACTTTTCAGGTGTTTAAATTGAACTCAATCATGCCTGAGTCCTCGAACCAGATGAAGTGGAAAACTTAACACTCAATGAAAACTTTTTAAAGTGTTTAAACTGAACTCAATGTTGCCTGAGTCCTCGGACCAAATGAAGTGGGAAGGTTAACACTCAATGACAACTTTTCTGGTGTTTAAACTGAACTCAAACATACTTGAGTCCTCGGACAAGATGAA
Organism: Quercus gilva; assembly: GCA_023621385.1. Taxonomy (NCBI): domain Eukaryota; kingdom Viridiplantae; phylum Streptophyta; class Magnoliopsida; order Fagales; family Fagaceae; genus Quercus; species Quercus gilva. The sequence continues at coordinate 42,999,480 of CM042476.1, read as the reverse complement.
GTGGGAAGGTTCACACACAATAACAACTTTTGAAGTGTTTAAGCTGAACTCAATCATACCTGAGTCCTCAGACTAGATGAAGTGGGAAGGTTAACACTCAATAACAATTTTTCATGTGTTTAAACTGAACTCAATCATGCCTGAGTCCTCGGACCAGATAAAGTGGGAAGGTTAACACTTAATGACAACTTTTCAAGTGTTTAAACTAAACTCAATCATGCGTGAGTCCTCGGACCAGATGAAGAAGGAAGGTTAACACTCAATGACAACTTTTTAAAGTGTTTAAACTAAACTCAATCTTGCCTAATTCCTTGGACCAGATGAAGTAGGAAGGTTAACACTCAATGACAATTTTTAAAGTGTTTAAATTGAAGTCAATCATGCCTGAGTCCTCTGACCAGATGAAGTGGGAAGGTTAACACCCAATGACAACTTTTCAAGTGTTTAAACTGAACTCAATCATGCCTGAGTCTTGGGACCAAATGAAGTGGGAAGGTTAACACTCAATGACAACTTTTCAAGTGTTTAAACTGAACTCAATCATGCCTAAGTCCTCAGACCAAATGAAGTGGGAAGGTTAACACACAATGACAACTTTTTAAGTGTTTAAATTGAACTTAATCATGCCTGAGTCCTTGGACCAAATTAAGTGGGAAGGTTAACACTCAATGACAAATTTTAAAGTGTTTAAACTGAACTCAATCATACCTAAGTCCTCGGATCAAACGAAGTGGGTCCTCAGACCAAATGAAGTGGAAAGGTTAACACACAATGGCAACTTTTCAGGTGTTTAAACTGAACTCAATCATGCCTGAGTCCTCGAACCAGAAGAAGTAGAAAAGTTAACACTCAATGACAACTTTTTGAAGTGTTTAAACTGAACTCAATGTTGCCTGAGTCCTCGGACCAAGTGAAGTGGGAAGGTTAACACTCAATGACAACGTTTCAAGTGTTTAAAATGAACTCAATCATGCCTAACTCCTCAAACCAAATGAAGTGGGAAGGTTAACACTCAATGACAACTTTTCAAGTGTTTAAAATGAACTCAATCATGCCTAAGTCCTCAAACCAAATGAAGTGGGAATGTTAACACTCAATGACAACTTTTCAAGTGTTTAAATTGAACTCAATCATGCCTGAGTCCTGAGACCAAATGAAATGGGTCCTCAGACCAGATGTAGTTGGAAGGTTAACACTTAATGACAACTTTTCTAGTGTTTAAACTGAACTCAATCATGCCAGAGTCCTCGCACCAGATGAAATGGGAAAGTTAACACCCAATGACATCTTTTTAAAGTGTTTAAACTGAACTCGATGTTGCCTAAGTCCTCGGACCAGATGAAGTGGGAAGGTTAACACTCAATAACAACTTTACAAGTGCTTAAACTAAACTCAATCATGCTTTAGTCCTTGGACCAGATGAAGTGGGAAGGTTAACAATCAATGACAACATTTCACATGTTTAAAGTAAACTCAATCATGCCAGAGTCCTTGGACAAGATGAAGTGGGAAGGTTAACATTCAATGACAACTTTTCAGGTGTTTAAACTGAACTTAATCATACTTGAGTCCTCGGACAAGATGAAGTGGGAAGGTTAACACTAAATTACAACATTTCAAGTGTTTAAACTGAACTCAACAATACCTGGGTCCTCGGAGTAGATGAAGTGGGAAGGTTAACACTCAATAACAACTTTTCAGGTGTTTAAACTGAAATCAATCATGCCTGAGTCCTCAGACCAGATGAAGTTGGAAGGTTAACACTCAATGACAACTTTTCAAGAGTTTAAACTAAACTCAATCATGCCCGAGTCCTCGGACCAGATGAAGAAGGAAGGTTAACATTCAATGGCAACTTTTGAAAATGTTCAAACTAAACTCAATCTTGCCTAATTCCTCGAACCGGATGAAGTGGGAAGGTTAACACTCAATGACAACTTTCCAAGTGTTTAAACTGAACTCAATCATGCCTGAGTCCTCAGACAAAATAAAGTGGGAAGGTTAACACTCAATGACAACTTTTCAAGTGTTTAAATTGAAATCAATCATGCCTGAGTCCTTGGACCAAATGAAGTGGGACGGTTAACAATCAATGACAAATTTTCAAGTGTTTAAACTGAACTCAATCATACCTAAGTCCTTGGACCATACGAAGTGGGTCGTCAGACCAAATGAAGTGGGAAGGCTAACACACTATGACAACTTTTCAGGTATTTAAACTGAACTCAATCATGCCTGAATCCTCGAAACAGATGAAGTGGGAAAGTTAACACCCAATGACAACTTTTTAAAGTGTTTAAACTGAACTCAATGTTGCCTAAGTCCTCAGACCAAATGAAGTGGGAAGGTAAACACTTAATGACAACTTTTCAAGTGTTTAAACTAAACTCAATCATACTTGAGTCCTCGGACCAGATGAAGTGGGTCCTCAGACCGGATGAAGTGGGAAGATTAACACTCAATGACAACTTTTATAGTGTTTAAACTGAACTCATTCATGCCTGAATCCTCAAACCAGATGAAATGGGAAAGTTAACAATCAATGACAACTTTTTTAAGTGTTTAAACCGAACTCAACGTTGCCTAAGTCCTCGGACCAGATTAAGTGGGAAGGTTAACACTCAATGACAACTTTTCAAGTGTTTAAACTAAACTCAATCATGCATGAGTTCTTGGACCAGATGATGTGGGGAGGTCAACAATCAGTGACAACTTTTCAAATGTTTAAACTAAACTCAATCATACCTGAGTCCTTGGACCAAATGAAGTGGGAAGGTTAACACTTAGTGACAACTTTTCAGGTGTTTAAACTGAACACAATCATACTTGACTCCTCGGACAAGATGAAGTGGGAACGTTAACACTCAATGATAACTTTTCAAGTGTTTAAACTGAACTCAATCATACCTGAGTCCTCAGACTAGATGAAGTGGGAAGGTTAACACTTAATGACAACTTTTCAAGTGTTTAAACTAAACTCAATCATACCTGAGTCCTAGGAACAGATAAAGTGGGTCCTTAGACCAGATGAAGTGGGAAGGTTAACACTCAATGACAACTTTTCTGGTGTTTCAACAAAACATAATCGTGCCTGAGTCCTCGAACTAGATGAAATGGGAAAGTTAACACTCAATGACAACTTTTTAAAGTGTTTAAGCTGAACTCAATGTTGCCTAATTCCTTGGACCAGATGAAGTGGGAAGGTTAACACTCAATGACAACTTTTCTGGTGTTTAAACAGAACTTAATCATGCCTGAGTCCTCGAACTAGAAGAAATTGGAAAGTTAAAACTCAATGACGACTTTTTAAAGTGTTTAAGCTGAACTCAAAGTTGCCTAATTCATCGGACCCGATGAAGTGGGAAGGTTAACACTCAATGGTAACTTTTCAAGTGTTTAAATTGAACTCAATCATGCTTGAGTCCTCCGACCAGATGAAGTGGGAAGGTTAACACCCAATCACAACTTTTCAAGCGTTTAAACTGAACTCAATCATGCATGAGTCCTCGAACCGGATGAATTGGGAAGGTTAACACTCAATGACAACATTTCAAGTGTTTAAACTGAACTCAATCATGCCTGAGTCCTCAGGCCAAATGATTTGGGAAGGTTAACACTCAATGACAACTTTTCAAGTGTTTCAACTGAACTCAATCATACCTGAGTCCCCAGACTAGATGAAGTTGGAAGGTTAACACTTAATGACAAATTTTCAAGTGTTTAAACTGAAGTCAATCATACCTAAGTCCTCAGACCATACGAAGTGGGTCCTCAGACCAGATGAAGTGGGAAGGTTAACACTCAATGGCAACTTTTCAGGTGTTTAAACTGAACTCAATCATGCCTAAGTCCTCGAACCAAATGAAGTGGGAAAGTTAACACTCAATGACAACTTTTTAAAGTGTTTAAACTGAACTCAATGTTGCCTGAGTCCTCGGACCGGATGAAGTGGGTCCCCATATCAGATGAAATGGGAAGGTTAACACTCAATGACAACTTTTCCGGTGTTTAAATTAAACTCCATCATGCCTGAGTCCTAGAACCAGATGAAATGGGTAAGTTAACACTCAATGACAACTTTTTTAAGTGTTTAAAACGAACTCAATGTTACCTAAGTCCTCGGACCGGATGAGGTGGGAAGGTTAACACTCAATGATAACTTTTCAAGTGTTTAAACTGAACTCAATCATGCCTGAGTCCTCGAACCAGATGAAGTGGGAAACTTAACACTCAATGACAACTTTTTAAAGTGTTTAAACTGAACTCAATGTTGCCTGAGTCCTCGGACCAAATAACGTGGGAAAGTTAACACTCAATGACAACTTTTCAAGATTTTAAATTGAACTCAATCATGCCTGAGTCCTCCGACCAGATGAAGTGGGAAGGTTAACACCCAATGACAACTTTTCAAGTGTTTAAACTGAACTCAATCATGCCCGAGTCCTCGGACCAGATGAAGAAGGAAGGTTAACAATCAATGAAGACTATTCAAGTGTTTAAACTAAACTCAATCATGCCCGAGTCCTCGGACCAGATGAAGAAGGAAGGTTAACACTCAATGACAACTTTTTAAAATGTTTAAACTAAACTCAACCTTGCCTAATTTCTCGGACCAGATGAAGTGGGAAGGTTAACACTCAATGACAACTTTTCAAGTGTTTAAATTGAAGTCAATCATGCCTGAGTCCTCCGACCAGATGAAGTGGGAAGGTTAACACTCAATAACAACTTTTCAAGTGTTTAAACTGAACACAATCATGCCTGAGTCCCCGGACCAGATGAAGTGGGTAGGTTAACACTCAACGAAAACTTTTCAAGTGTTTCAACTGAACTCAATCATGCCTGAGTCCTCAGATAAAATGAAGTGGGAAGGTTAACACTCAATGACAACATTTCAAGTGTTTAAATTGAAACTCAGTCATGCCTGAGTCCTTGGACCAAATGAAGTGGGAAGGTTAACACTCAATGACAAATTATCAGGTGTTTAAACTGAACTCTATCATACCTAAGTCCTCGAACCATACGAAGTAGGTCCTCAGACCAGATGAATTGGAAAGGTTAACCCAGAATGACAACTTTTCAGATGCTTAAACTAAACTCAATCATGACTGAGTCCTCCAAATAGATGAAGTGGGAAAGTTAACACTCAATGACAACTTTTTAAAGTGTTTAAACAGAACTCAATGTTGCCTTAGTCCTCGGACCAAATGAAGTGGGAAGGTTAACACTCAATCACAACTTTTCAAGTGTTTAAACTGAACTCAATCATGCCTGAGTCCTCGGACCAAATGAAGTGGGAAGGTTAACAAATAATGACAACTTTTCAAGTGTTTAAACTAAACTCAATCATACTTGAGTCCTTAGACCAGATGAAGTGGGAAGATTAACACCCTATGACAACTTTTATAATGTTTAAACTGAACTCAATCAGGCCTTTGTCCTCGAACTAGATGAAATGGGAAAGTTACCACTCAATGACAAGTTTTTTAAGTGTTTAAATCGAACTCAATGTTGCCTAAGTCCTCGGACCAGATGATGTGGGAAGGTTAACACTCAATGACAACTTTTCAAGTGTTTAAACTAAACTCAATCATACCTGAGTCCTTGGACCAGATGAAGTGGGAAGGTCAACAATCAATGACAACTTTTCAAATGTTTAAACTAAACTCAATCGTGCCTGAGTCCTTGGACCAGATGAAGTGGGATGGTTAACACTCAGTGACAACTTTTTAGGTGTTTAAACTGAACACAATCATACTTGATTCCTCGGACAAGATGAAGTGGGAAAGTTAACACTCAATGACAACTTTTCAGGTGTTTAAACTGAACTCAATCATAACTGAGTCCTCAGACTAGATAAAGTGGGAAGGTTAACACTTAATGGCAGCTTTTCAAGTGTTTAAACTAAACTCAATCATACCTGAGTCCTAGGACCAGATGAAGTGGGTCCTCAGACCAGATGAAGTGGGAAGGTTAACACTCAATGACAACTTTTCTGGTGTTTAAACAGAACTTAATCGTGCCTAAGTCGTCGAACTAGATGAAATGGGAAAGTTAACACTCAATGGCAACTTTTTAATGTGTTTAAGCTGAACTCAATGTTGCCTAATTCCTCGGACCAGATGAAGTGGGAAGGTTAACACTCAATGACAACTTTTCTAGTGTTTAAATTGAACTCAATCATGCTTGCGTCCTCCGACCAGATGAAATGGGAAGGTTAACAACCAATGACAACATTTCAAGTGTTTAAACTGAACTCAACCATGCCTGAGTTCTCGAACCAATTGAAGTGGGATGGTTAACACTCAATGACAACTTTTCAAGTGTTTAAACTGAACTCAATCATACCTGAGTCCCAAGACTAGATGAAGTGGGAAGGTTAACACTTAATGACAAATTTTCAAGTGTTTAAACAGAACTCAATCATACCTAAGTCCTCGGACCATGCGAAGTGGGTCCTCAGACTAGATGAAGTGGGAAGGTTAACACTCAACAACAACTTTTCAGGTGTTTAAACTGAACTCAATCATGCCTGAGTCCCTGAACCAAATGAAGTGGGAAAGTTAACACTCAATGACAACTTTTTAAAGTGTTTAAACTGAACTCAATGTTGCCTGAGTCCTCGGACCACATGAAGTGGGAAGGTTAACACTCAATGGCAACTTTTCAAGTGTCTAAACTGAATTCAATCATGCCTGAGTCCTGGGACCAAATGAAGTGGGAAGGTTAACACTTAATGGCAACTTTTCAAGTGTTTAAACTAAACTCAATCATGCCAAAGTCCTAGGACCAGATGAAGTGGGAAAGTTAACACTCAATGACAACTTTTCAGGTGTTTAAACTGAGCTCAATCATGCCTGAGTCCTAGAACCAGATGAAAAGGGAAGTTAACACTCAATGACAACTTTTTAAAGTGTTTAAACTGAATTGAATGTTGCCTAAGTCCTCGGACCAGATGAAGTGGGAAGGTTAACACTCAATGACAACTTTTCAAGTGTTTAAACTAAACTCAATCATGCCTGAGTCCTTGGACCAGATGAAGTGGGAAGGTTAACAATCAATGACAACATTTCAGGTGTTTAAGCTGAAGTCAATCATGCCTGAGTCCTCGAACCAAATGAAGTGGGAAAGTTAACACTCAATGACAACTTTTTAAAGTGTTTAAACTGAACTCAATGTTGCCTGAGTCCTCGGACCAAATGAAGTGAGAAGGTTAACACTCAATGACAACTTTTCAAGTGTCTAAACTGAACTGAATCATGCCTGAGTCCTCGACCCAAATGAAGTGGAAAGGTTAACACTTAATGACAACTTTTCAAGTGTTTAAACTAAACTCAATCATACCAGAGTCGTCGGACCAGATGAAGTGGGTCCTCAGACTAGATGAAGTGGGAAGGTTAACAGTCAATGACAACTTTTCTGGTGTTTAAACTGAGCTCAATCATGCCTGAGCCCTAGAACCAGATGAAAAGGGAAAGTTAACACTCAATGACAACTTTTTAAAGTGTTTAAACTGAATTGAATGTTGCCTAAGTCCTCGGACCAGATGAAGTGAGAAGGTTAACACTCAATGACAACTTTTCAAGTGTTTAAACTAAACTCAATCATGCCTGAGTCCTTGGACCAGATGAAGTGGGAAGGTTAACAATCAATCCTCGGACAAGATGAATTAGGAAGGTTAACACTCAGTGACAACTTTTCAAGGGTTTAAACTGAACTCAATCATACCTGAGTCCTCAGACTAGATGAAGTGGGAAGGTTAACACTCTGTAACAACTTCTCTGGTGTTTAAACTGAACTCCATCATGCCTGAGTCCTCAGACCAGATGAAGTGGGAAGGTTAACACTCAATCACAACTTTACAAGTGTTTAAACTAAACACAATCATGCCTGAGTGCTCGGACCAGATGAAGAAGGAAGGTTAACACTCAATGACAAGTTTTTAATGTGTTTAAACTAAACTCAATCTTGCCTAATTCCTCGGACCGGATAAAGTGGGAAGGTTAGCACTCAATGACAACTTTTCTAGTGTGTAAATTGAACTCAATCATGCCTGAGTCCTCCGGCCAAATGAAGTGGGAAGGTTAACACTCAATGACAACTTTTCAAGTGTTTAAACTGAACTCAATCATGCCTGAGTCCTCGGACCAGATGAAGTGGGAAGGTTAACACTCAATGACAACTTTTCAAGTGTTTAAGTTGAACTCAATCATGCCTTAGTCCTTGGACCGAATGAAGTGGGAATGTTAACACTCAATGACAAATTTTCAAGTGTTTAAACTGAACTCAATCATACCTAAGTCCTCGGACCGTACAAAGTGAGTCCCTAGACCAGATGAAGCGGGAAGCTTAACACTCAATGGCAACTTTTCAGGTGTTTAAACTGAACTCAATCATGCCTTTGTCCTCGAACCAGATGAAGTGGGAAAGTTAACACTCAATGACAAGTTTTTAAAGTGTTTAAACTGAACTCTATGTTGCCTGAGTCCTCGGACAAAATGAAGTGGGAAGGTTAACACTCAATGACAACTTTTCAAGTGTTTAAGCTGAACTCAATCATGCCTGAGTCCTCGGACCAAATGAAGTGGGAAGGTTAACACTTAATGACAACTTTTCAAGTGTTTAAACTAAACTCAATCATACCTAAGTCCTCGGACTAGATGAAGTGGGTCCTCAGACCAGATGAAGTGGGAAGGTTAACACTCAATGACAACTTTTCAGGTGTTTTAACTGAACTCAATCATGCCTGAGTCCTCAAACCAGATGACGTGGGAAAGTTAACACTCAATGACAACTTTTTAAAGTGTTTAAACTGAACTCAATGTTGCCTGAGTCCTCGGACCAAATGAAGTGGGAAGGTTAACACTCAATGGCAACTTTTCAAGTGTTTAAACTGAACTCAATAATGCCTGAGTCCTCGGACCAAATTAAGTGGGAAGGTTAACAATCAATGACAACTTTTCTGGTGTTTAAACTGAACTCAATCATGCCTGAGTCCTCAAACCAGATGAAAAGGGAAAGTTAACACTCAATGACAACTTTTTAAAGTGTTTAAACTGAAGTCAATGTTGCCTAAGTCCTCAGACCAGATGAAGTGGAAAGGTTAACACTCAATGACAACTTTTCAAGTGTTTAAACTAAACTCAATCATGCCTGAGTAGTTGGACCAGATGTAGTGGGAAGGTTAATAATCAATGACAACTTTTCAAATGTTTAAACTAAACTCAATCATGCTTGAGTCCTTGGACGAGATGAAGTGGGTAGGTTAACACTCAGTGACAACTTTTCAGGTGTTTAAGCTGAACTCAATCATACTTAAGTCCTCGGACAAGATGAAGTGGGAAGGTTGACACTCAATGACAACTTTTTATGTGTTTAAACTGAACTCAGTCGTACCTGAGTTCTCGGACTAGATGAAGTGGGAAGATTAACACTTAATGACAACTTTTCATGTGTTTAAACTAAACTCAATCATACCGGAGTCCTCGGACCAGATGAAGTGGGTCCTCAGACCAGATGAAGTGGGAAGGTTAAGACTCAATGACAACTTTCTGGTGTTTAAACAGAACTCAATCATGCCTGAGTCCTCGAACCAGATGAAATGGGAAAGTTAACACTCAATGACAACTTTTGAAAGTGTTTAAACTGAACTCAATGTTGCCTAATTCCTCGGACCAGATGAAGTGGGAAGGTTAACACTTAATGACAACTTTTCAAGTGTTTAAATTGAACTCAATCATGCCTAAGTCCTCCGACCAGATGAAATGGGAAGGTTAACACCCAATGACAACTTTTCAAGTGTTTAAACTAAACTCAATCATGCCTGAGTCCTCGGACTTGATGAAGTGGGAAGGTTAACACTCAATGACAACTGTTCAAGTGTTTAAACTGAACTCAATCATGCTTGAGTCCTCAGACCAAATGAAGTGGGAAGGTTAACACTCAATGACAACTTTTCAAGTGTTTAAACTGAACTCAATCATACCTGAGTCCTCAGACTAGATGAAGTGGGAAGGTTAACACTTAATGACAAGTTTTCAAGTGTTTAATCTGAACTCAATCATACCTAAGTTCTCGAACCATACGAAGTGGGTCTTCAGACCAAATGAAGTGGGAAGGTTAACACTCAATTGCAACTTTTCAGGTGTTTAAACTGAACTCAATCATGCCTGAGTCCTCAAACCAGATGAAGTGGGAAAGTTAACTCTCAATGACAACTTTTTAAAGTGTTTAAACTGAACTGAATGTTGCCTAAGTCCTCGGACCAGATGAAGTGGGATGGTTAACACTTAATGACAACTTTTCAAGTGTTTAAACTAAACTCAATCATACCTGAGTCCTCGGACCTGATGAAGTGGGTCCTCAGACTAGATGAAGTGGGAAGGTTAACGCTCAATGACAACTTTTCTGGTGTTTAAACTGAACTCAATTATGCCTGAGTCCTCGAACCAGATGAAATGGGAAAGTTAACACTCAGTGACAACTTTTTAAAGTGTTTAAACTGAACTCATTGTTGCCTAAGTCCTCGGACCAGATGAAATGGGAAGGTTAACACTCAATGACAACTTTTCAAGTGTTTAAACTAAACTCAATCATGCCTGAGTACTTGGACCAGATGAAGTGGGAAGGTTAACAATCAATGACAACTTTTCAAATGTTTAAACTAAACTCAATCATGCCTGAGTCCTTGGACCAGATGAAGTGGGAAGGTTAACACTCAATGACAACTTTTCAGGTGTTTAAACTAAACTCAATCATACTTGAGTCCTCAGACAAGATGAATTGGGAAGGTTAACACTCAATGACAACTTTTCAAGTGTTTAAACTGAACTCAATCATACCTGAGTCCTCAGACTAGATGAAGTGGGAAGGTTAACACTTAATAACAACTTTTGAGGTGTTTAAACTGAACTCAATTATGCCTGAGTTCTCGGACCAGATGAAGTGGGAAGGTTAGCGTATTTCTATCCTTGTCCACTTTGTTCAAGACCTTTGAGCATTCATCTTCTTTGCAGAGTCAAAAAAGAGAAATATATCGGAAGCATTCATCTTTATTGGAAGCCAAATTGAGTTTGTTTCGTAAAGGAGGATTTTGATAATGAGATCAGTGTATGTATATTTGTAATCAGTTGGGTCTACTGCCACATTCATTTTCAGCTTAAATTGTAGTATGTAATGACTTGAAATCTTAATATGGAATAAGACTATGCGTTACCCAATTTGTTATTATCTCTGATCTAACTTATTTCTTCTTTTTATCCTGTGCGTGCGTGCGTGTGTGTGTGTGTGTGTGTGTGTGTGAGAGAGAGAGAGAGAGAGAGAGAGAGAGAGAGATTTTTTTTTGTTTTGGGGGGTGGGGATTGAAAAGGTAAAAAGTCTTTGGCCTGAGAATATTCTTGGACTAATGCTATTGTTTTCTGATGCAAATGTAAGCAACTAAATGGTTGCTTTTAAGGACATTGTTGTTCATCCAAAAAAAAAAGAAAAAAAAAGACATTGTTTATAAAACGAGGGTGTACAGTACAATGAATACATTATACATGTATGTATGTGCTCAGTGTAAGCTAACTAAAATTAGCCCTCTCGGTCTTTGGACTCTTCCCTGGAAGACTGATGGTTGTTAACTACTTTGATAAAAAATAAATAAAAAAATAAAAAAAACTACAAGTAAGTCTAGTGTCACAAATTTTTCTATAACTTTATTATGTGGCAACTCGTAAGTGATAAAATCATAAATTCACATGAACCTATTATTTTATTTTCACTACTCACAAGTCGTCACATAACAAATTATAGCAAAATTATGATAAAGTTGTGGCACTAGACTTACTCAAAAACTACCCCACGTTGTAAATACATTCCGTTTCAGTAATAGTATTGCAGCAAAGTCGTGATAAACAACTCAGCAGAGAGGTCATTGTTGTCAAGAGTGGAAACGGGCAACTGTTCGCATTTCGGCTCCACTGAGGAACCAGGAGTTTCTGAAATTAGGGAGTTCGATTTTGATCAGGGCTTAATAGATGTGTACTCAGATCTAATTGCAGAAAACAATCCTGATGACTTCCTTGATTTGGAAGGTGTATTTACTGAGAAAGTAATTGCGGAAGAAAGAAGGAATTTCTCAGAAGTGCAGGGAGTCTTCTTAGCAGAGGAGGAATTAGAAGAAGGAGAGAGTCTTGAATAATTGAAACTGTAAAAGGAAAGGACCAACTGCCGAGGGTTGTGCTGATATTTATGATTTTTATTTGTGCTTTGGCATTGAGCTCTGGTTGCTGCAATCATGCCTAAGAAACAAAATTACTTTCTTAGCATGATTGATTGAGAAGCGCATGCTTCATTCATATCATGTGGAAGGAGGTGTCTCACTAGCTCATAGCGTCTACATTTCCTCTTATACAGATGATGATGCTTTTGGTTGAGACTACAATACCTAGCCTGTCAATTTTCTAGGGAGCATTGCCCACAAGCTAAACAGGACAGAAGCAGATGACATCAAAATAGTTAAAAGGTGATCTGAATTTGAGGATTTCCCAAGATTTGGATAGCCTGCCTTCTTGATTACAGTTGTGCTTCCTTCAGGGAGCAACTTTAATGCAATGCATTTTGCTACAGCTCACTCAGAACTGCTTATAAAGTTTTCATTAATTGATTCTTTTTACTGGTTTAGAGTGTCATACTCTCATCTTCTGTCATTTGGGTATAATTTGTTAATATTGATTTCCTTAGATGCTTGATAAAGTGTGATCTACATCTAATGTTTTCTTCTTGTGAAGATGTGAAAATTTATCGTAGAGATACGAATGTGTTTTTTGCACTGATTCCATGGTCATTTGTTTTTCTTGACTTAAGACCTTGTTGCAAATGAAAAGAAACCCAGAATCTATCCAAAAAGAAATGAAGCATGCTCCCAATCATGTGTAAGGGAAACAGATGCTCACCCAAAATGATTGTCAAATTCCTATATAATTGATTAGTAATAGAATAATCAATTCTTATTTGTCATTATTTGACAGAAACAGTTTCCTGTCTGTTATTACAATTATAAAAGTCAGCATTACGGAAACTGTAGTAGTATTCAGATAATTCTTGGATGAGGGAGGAAGTTTAGGATTAGAAAATTCTGGAGCAGAAGGAGATTGATAAATGGAAGCTACGCCCAACATTGAGATAGATGAAGGGAAGTCATCCTCAGACACACTGATAATATTCAACAGAATCAATATGAAAGACTTACAGTAGTTTAAATTCGTAGATATCCACACTATATATAGACTATAGACACCAACAACCCCCAAAGTTACAACCAAATGTCAAAATACATTTACAAGACAAACATGGTGGTTTACAGTGCACAACACAGTAAGTGGTAGTACTAAGCTTAAATTCAAGACAAGATCTATTGATTAATACAATCTTTCTAAATGACTAAACTTTCAAAGGCAGTCATGAAAATGTTTATTTGGAAATTATTTGGCCTATTATGAGACTACATCACTTAGACACTACTATTATTAGAAAATCCCATCGATGACTTTTCAGCTTAGGACGTTGAACTGTAGAGGAAAGGACATGGAGGTGCAGAAATCTCAAGAATTCCTTCTAGCATATGAGTGACTTCTCTCATGGAAGGCCTCAATAATGGCACATCTTGTACACACCAAATTGCCACCATTACTAGCTTCTTCACCCATTTCATATCACTAATAGCCTCTTCATCATTTTCCACCAATCTTTCAACTATCCCTCTACTATAGCATTCATATGCCCAATCTATAAGTATTGCTGCCCTCTCCATCTCAACTTCCACGCATCGCCTGCAGCAAACGATCTCCAACAACATGACACCAAAACTATAAACATCCACCTTTACTGAGACAGGTGTGTTCCTGAACCATTCTGGTGCAACATAGCCTTTAGTCCCCCTGATGCCAGTGAGAGTCCGGGTTTGTTGGTTCATCAAAAGCTTTGCCAATCCAAAGTCAGCAATTTTGGCTATAAAAAAATCATCCAAGAGTATGTTTTGAGGCTTTATGTCGCAATGAATGATTTGCATGCTGCATTCTTCATGTAAGTACATTAGTCCTCTAGCAATTCCTAATGCAATTTGCATTCTTTGTTGCCAACTTGGTCTTATTACTCCAAATAGGAAACTCGACAATGAGCCATTGTACATAAACTCGTACACCAAAATTCGGTGTTCACCTTCATCACAATAGCCAAGTAACCGTACCAAATTCCTATGGTGAGTTTGGCCGATCACAGTTACTTCAGTTTTGAATTCCCTCTCACCTTCCTTTATCATCTTGTCTAGCTTCTTGACAGCAACATATTTGCTATGACTTGATACTAATACCCCTTTATAAACAGCGCCAAAAGAACCCCTACCCAATTCTTCTTTGAAACCACTAGTGGCTTCTTCAAGATCTTTGTATGTAAATGAACGAAGATTCATTTCAAGATCTTTTGTATGTAAGGTTCTGTAGAAATGTGGTAGTTTTCCTTGCCACAAACAGAAGAAAACTAGAGAAATTGCTGCTACAGAAAAGAAATTAAAAAATACAGAAGTACCTAGGAGGACTGCAAGGATCAATGTTGCTTGATTCTGTTTTCCTTGGCCTGGATTTGGATTTTTAGGATTCTGTGAAGAGCTATTCAATTTCAATATCTTGAATAGAGCTTTTCTATCAACGGCACCGCGGTCGTACCTCCCATTAGAAAGCGGTAATTTCTTCTTCCAACATCTTCCTGTGCCATTATTATAGTTCGGATCCTGGAAAATGGCAACTGCACAATAACAATCGTGCAGACAAGATTTCTTGCATTCAAATTCTGTTGTGGGTTCTAGTCGTTCATAGGCAGTTAAAGGCCAATCAGCATTCTCCATCTCAAAGATTTCAAATTGATCTTCCGAAATCACAGTACCCCCAATCTCGTTACATTCATTTATGTAGCTTGCATAGTCTTGTTTGCAGCCACTATACTTGTTATTTACATCCAAAAGAGAAAAGCCTGGAGCGCATTGGCACTCTGGCATACCATTAGCTCCTATGATACATATGCTGTTATAACCACAAGGGCCACTTCCAAAAGTGTCAACAATATTCAGGCAGATGTTTTTAGGAACATACCGAATTGCAGACCAGGTTTGTTTTCCAGTAAAATTCTTAGGGTGAGTATAGAGTCTGAAAACACCATCAAAGTCAAGTGTTGCCCTGTAGTAGGAGTCTGAGTCTGTCCTCAAGACCTCACCCTCTGATGAAAGGTTGGATATAGCTCCCAGTGAGTTCTTGACTAGAAGGTAGCCTGACTTATCCATGATCAGCTCAGTAACATTAAGGTCAGCATAATAAGCTCCATATGTATTTTGGGTGTAGATAGCTATTTGACTAAGTATCAGATCGTATGAGGAATTTGATATATTTTGTTGTCTGAAACGGAGCTGAAATTTACCCACCCCGTAGGTTTTTTCGGACTTGGTAGAGAAAAGGCTGCTCCCAAAACCCAATACTTGGGTTGGTAACATGGTATTGGTTGGATCATCGAAGCTATTCCATATGATGCTTGAGTTTTTGCTTGTTATAACAAAATTCCCAGTGTCTAGCATGGCCCCATTTGATACTCGAGGATTCTCATTGTTCCTGGACTTCCACAATTCCCATCCACCTGGAGCTTTGAGTACAAGTTGTCCAGCTGTGTTAAGCTCAACTCTTGATTCTCTCTCTGCCGGGTAATCTCCGTTTGCAGACCAAACTATAGTTTCATCTGGTATCTTAGCAAACCAGATAGCAAGAAGGAACTGATCTTGTTGACCTGGAAGGCGGCGAAATCCAAATGAAAAATCACCAGATGGTGAAGTCCACGTGGAGTTATCATCAGTGGCAAAGAGAGCTGAACCCACACTTACGTTGGTATTAACTTGAGCTATTGCAGGAACCAGGAGAGTGATGACAAAGACAAGCAAATGATTGTGAAAAAGAGCAATTGCTGAAGCCATTGGAGAAAGATAGAGCTAATACGTAAGTGGTAAATGGTGGTCTTATTATGATGAACTTTTTTTTTTTTTTTTGAGAAATTTATTATGATGAACTTTGTGTGGCTATGGAGAACATGATTGAGTTTATGTAAAGAATATACTATATGCAAACAACCAAAACAATCAACATCAAAGGAAGACAGCTTTAAAAAAGAAAAAAAGAGAGAGAGAAAAACTTTCGCATTAACATGTTGACTGTTGACTTTTAGACCTTGGTTTTGATTCAAATGTTAGCCCATTGAATTTGACTTTTACTATCTTATTTTTGCTACTATTTATGAGGCCTATTACATTTTTTAGTACTAATAATGAGTATTACTGTACTATTTCAGTTACCTTTTAGCCTTATCTACGGTACTTTCAGCAAAATATTTTTAATTTCAACTAAATAAGTTGTTTCCAAACCGTGTCTAGCATAGCCCCATTTGATACTTGAGGGTATACACTTATAAATGATATTTCACATTAAATGAATAATCTTTTATGAATTTTTATACGATAAATATTTTTTGGACAAAGTTTAATTACAAAATAAACATTATTACATTACTACTTTACTCAATAAAATAAACATTATTACATATTTTGAAAATCTAATCGTAGAATTACATGGTCTTTAAGCTCTTAATACATATATCAAATTTTTTGTTAATCAGATATTATTTATTATATGATCTATAAGCTTATATTTTATACATAATTTTAAACTACAAAAACTTATAATTTAAACAATTTATCAATGATATAGCAATTAATCATTAATTTTCTAGAAATTTTGGAAGCAGAGAGGATACAAAAAGAACATGTAATCGAATGGTGGATTTGTCAAAATTTAGCTTCAATAAAAGGAACTTGAGTAAGATTATAGCCTTAGACTACAACCAATCTATATCTATATATATATATCTAAAAATTGAAACGTAGTATTTATTGTTGCTATGCTAGCTCTAATTAAGCCAC
Organism: Quercus gilva; assembly: GCA_023621385.1. Taxonomy (NCBI): domain Eukaryota; kingdom Viridiplantae; phylum Streptophyta; class Magnoliopsida; order Fagales; family Fagaceae; genus Quercus; species Quercus gilva. Next base: position 42,982,487 of record CM042476.1, on the reverse strand, counting down.
ATCAGCGCCATATCATCATTTATTTTCTTTCTTTCATTTTTATTTTTCGATTTATCAATTGACATCTATTGAGCATCTCCTTAGACTCAAGTGTTACGCTATTATATAGAATTTTGATATTCACCGATAGCTTGCAACCTCTTCACCTCCTCACCTTTCATTTCTTTCTTTATTAATTATCAGTTGTTCTCTCTCCACAAATTGATCGGTATGGCCTTCAATGGGATAGTTTTTTGAGTGTTTTAACCGTTCTTTCTATCATGGCTCAAGTATGGTGCAAGAGACATAGAATGACTCTAGAGCTTGCAGATGAAACTGAAGCACATGAAAGGCAAACATTAGTAGCCCAGGTTCAAAGGGTAAGAACTCAAAATGAGTTTTGTTATTTTTATTATTCTTATTATTTATTTATTTCCATCTCATCACATGAAAATAAATAAAGTAATTCAATTTTGGGATTTCATGATAAATGAATTTGACTTTTCATGGCCTCAAAACTATTCAAATATATTTTTTCTTTTTCATAATTGAATTGAGTTTGGCATTTGATCATGTTTGTTATAAATTGCTTTATGGTTTCCCTTCTCTAGGTTGCAAGAATGTTACTCTCAATATGTTTGCTATAATATTTTTCTATTTGATAATTAACTTCAATGTGATGTTTTCATTTTGATATTTGTTTTAGAGTAAGAGTGTTATTTATTTTCACCAAAAAGAAATTGCTATTGTTCTCTTTTTCCTGTCATTTTATATAATGATCTTTTTTTTTTTTTTTAATCTCTATTTAGTTTGTCCACTCATTGACAGATGTTAACAATCAAGCCTCGCAATCACTAGAAGCTTTTTATTTTATTGAAAATCATACCAATCAAGTGGTAACCCTTCTTTTCTTAGAAACTTTTGAAGGAAGGGGAATAAATATTTTGTTTTTCTTGGGTAGTGCTTGATAATTTGCTTTTTATGGTTCAATACACATCAGTTATATTAGATTTCCTTTTTCTTATATTAATAATTTGTTGTTTACTGTTGTAAGGTTGAAATTTATCAACCATCTTGTTGGCTTTATTCCGTGCCAATTTGCTTGTAATTTACCAATTAGTATTCCTGTATTTAGGTGGGATTCTTGTAAGGTTAGTGTGTGAAGAGAGTGTGAAGAATTGCTCATCTTTGTGCAAAGAAGCAGAGACTCGCGGCTAGGACTCGCGACTGACTCGCAGCTTGCAAGCTGCCAAATTCTGTGCACGTGAGAAGCATGCGGGAAGGTGAAGGGTCACACCAGCCATCGCACTACAGGAAAAAAGTCTCAGGCTAGCCAGGCCATTACCTCGCGACTTGAACTCGCGACTTGGACAAGCCGCGAGGCCAAGCCGCCAACTTAGCCTATTTGGCAAAAACTGACTCTTCATATTCCAAACACACACCACTATATATAGACCATCATACCCATGAAATCAAGAGAGCTTCCAGAGAGAAAAATTGAGAGAGAAACCCTAGAGAAAAACAAGATTGCCTCATTCACAATCTTCACTAAGAGACTCCTCAAATTCCTCTACTCTATTCATCTCCATTAATAAATCCTTGAGAGGTTATTAACCAAATCCTTGTCTCACCACACCCACGTCTGTGAGAAGGTCTTTTGGTGTTAAGGGAAGCAGTTTGGGAAGTAACCAATGGTTATTGGTTGATGCTATGGGCTATAGCGGAATCCGGTAAGCTAGAGAAGAAAAAGGTTCGGCGCAACCTCATTGGAGCAAGGAGCTTGGAGGGCTTAGGTACCTGGGTAGATTAGGCTTGAAGGGTTTATTGCTGTTCATGTATCCCAACTACATTTTCTAGTGGATTACTGACCGCTTGGAGGGCGGCAGAGAGGTTTTACGTCGAGAGTTTCGGTTTCCTCTTCGATAACACATCGCGTGTTGTCTTTGTGTTTGCATCTCTCTTCCCTTAATCTTTACTGTTTATTATCTGCTGTGGATGTGATTTTAAATTAGTTTAGATTGATTATCAATTCTGTCATTGGCTTATGTTCATGTTCCGCACATTAATTGTTTGATTATAAGCTTGAATTGATCATTTGTAATTTTGGGTCAAAACGTTCATAGTGTTTTCAACACTATTTGAACTTTCAATTATTTAATTGGCCTGTTTGGTGACCCAGAAATTGTGAAATGAAAGAGAAAAAAAGTAGAGTTTGAATCTTATTTTTTATTTTTGTATGGAACTTGGGTCTAACAGTTAAAATTTTTTTAAATGAAACTTAAATTCTTCAAAGTACATCAGTTTAAGTAGGTTGTTGTGTTGTGGCTGGAATTTTGTGTTTTGGACCTTAGTTGGCCTGTTTGGTTGATGAATAACTTTGTGGATTGTTTAGCTTTTGAAAAATTGTTTGGGATTTTAGGAGTGATAAAATTCAAAGACCTGAATTCCTTTTAAATTTCACTAGTATCTAGCTTTAAGCTAATTTTTGTGTGGATAGAAAAATTAATTGGTTCTTGATTATTGAATATCTATCTATAATATTTTGTACATGAACAATAGTTGGGTTTATAGTTTTAGATTTGGATTATGTAATTATTTTCAAAAACTTGATTTTCTTTTTAGAATTTTCTCCTCTTGAATATCTAGAATACTATGTACATGAGTATTAGACAAAATTTAACAATACTACTATAGGCTAAGTTTTAAATTTTGAATTTTGCTATTTCTTTCATTATTAAACATGGTATGATATAGCTGATGTGATCCAATGAAGGCGAAAGCAACTACTATTTTTGGGGTATAGCAACTGATACAATTTGATAATTTTCCATAGTCATTTAAAGTTCATGAGTTGGAATGCTAATAGCCATCTTTTCTAAGGCAAGAACAACTGGCCCTACTGGAATGCCACAAGGTGTTGGAATGCCACCAACTTTGACCACAACGTGTTAGAAAATTTTTATGAAATTTTTATTATTGATTAAATGGTCATTTAAGTGGAAATATCAAATTAATTTATTTTTAATATCCTTTTCATCATTTTTCCTTTTTTACCAACTTTTGAGATTTGTAAATTACTTTCTATTTAACAATTAATTTCATATATTTAGTGATATAATGCATGGTTTAATTGCTTTTTACCACAAACTTAAAGGCTTAGTGTATGTTTGGCTAAAATTAAAAAGTCTGCTTATTTTACAATTCAGTTTATTTTTGTAACTATTAATGGGCCCCACTGCACTTTTTAGTACTATTCATAGGTCCCACTGTACTATTTCAGCTAACTTTGACCTTTATCTACAGTACTTTCAGTCAAAAAATTTCAGTTTCAGCAAAATAAGTAGATCCCAAATAGACCCTTAGGCTGAAGCTTTTTAAATCATAGAATTGATTGTCATGCATTAGCTACTTTTATGACAGGTTTGAATTCTTTAAATTCATTAAAGATAACATGGTTTGATACTGACACGAAAAAGAGTCCTATTTATTTATTTGAATCTTATTATTTCCATATTGGAAATATTGGTTGTTCCACATTTTTCCGGTAGGAATGGTCTTAATTAGTGATGTTGATTGTTGGATAGTTTCACTTCAACAAAATAATATAATAAATGTATTAATTACTATTTTATCATGTATTTTGAAAGTAGACATCAATTTGTATAGGCTATTTAGTAAAATGGCAAAACTTAAGTGCAATACTATGTTATATTGTCTATTCTTATATAGCAAATGAGTTTATAGGAAATTTAGACCAAAATAAAACTTTCCATCATCTTTAGAATCTTGCCTTAGAAGATAACATGGTTTGATATCGACACGAAAAAGAATCTTTTTTTTTAATCTAATTATTTCGACATTGGAAATATTGGTTGTTCCACATTTTTCCGATAGGAATGATCTTAATTAGTGATGTTGATTGTTGGATAATTTCACTTCAACAATATAATTTAATAAATATATTAATTATTTTTTTATCGTGTATTTTGAAAGTTGACATATTAATTTGTATAGGCTTTTTAGTAAAATGACAAAACTTAAGTGCAGTACTATGTTATATTGTTTATCTTGAGATAGAAAACATGTCCATAGGAAATTTAGACCTGAATAAAGCTTTCCATCATCTTTGTCATCTTGCATTAAAAGATAACATGGTTTGATACCAACACAAAAAAGAGTTTTATTATTAATATTTTTAATCTTATTATTTCCACATTGAAAATATTGGCTGTTCCACATTTTTCCAATTAGAATGGTCTTAATTAGTGATGTTGACTGTTGGATAGTTTCACTTCATCAATATAATTCAATAAATATATTAATTACTATTTTATCCTGTATTTTGAAAGTTGACATGTCAATTTGTATAGGCTCTTTAGTGAAATGGCAAAACTTAAGTGCAGGACTATGTTACACTGTCTATTCTTAGATAGCAAATGTGTCCACAGGAAATTTAGACCAGAATAACACTTTCCATCATCTTTGGCATCTTGCCTTAAAAGATAACATGGTTTGATACTGACACGGAAAAGAATCTTATTATTATTATTTTTTTGAATCTTATTATTTCCATATTGGAAATATTGGTTGTTCAACATTTTTCTGATAGGAATGGTCTTAATTAGTGATGTTGATTGTTGGATAGTTTCACTTCAACAATATAATTTAATAAATAAATAAATTACTATTTTATTGTGTATTTTGAAAGTTGACATATTAATTTGTATAGGCTATTTAGTAAAATGGCAAAACTTAAGTGCAATACTATGTTATATTGTCTATTCTTAGATAAAAAATGTGTCCATAGGAAATTTGGACCAAAATAAAACTTTCCATCATCTTCGGCATCTTGCCTTAGAAGATTACATGGTTTGATATCGACATGAAAAAGGATAACATTATATAGTATATAATGATATAATGTTATTCTATTACGTAACATGGCTTAGATAATTTGTTGTCTACAACTATATATTTTAGTATTCTCAAAAGAAAAAACAGTGCGTAAAACCTATATTGGAAAATGACTGTGAGTTATAGAGGTTTAAAACCTGTGTTGTGTATCCAAAAGTTAGGCCCTTTTTGGATATATACTACTGTTAGTTTCTTTAAAACCTTCTCCCCTCTCCCCTTGTATGCGTGTGTGTGTGTGTGTTAAAATACTTAATATTTCCAAAAGAAAAAATAGTGGGTTAATCCCACATTGGAAAATGAGTGTGAGTTATAGAGATTTAAAGCACGTGTTGTGTATTCAAGAGTTAGGCCCTTTTGGATATACATCACTGTTAGTTTCTTTAAAACCTTCTCCCCTCTCCCCTTGTTTGTGTGTATGTGTGTGTGTTAAAATACTTAATATTCTAAAAAAAAAAAAAAAAAAAAAAAAAACTATACATTTTCTTTTGAGTATTCTTTTACTCATCTTCTTTTATCTAAATTTACTATTTTTCTCACATTCTCTCCCAAAAAAATGTGATTATTCTCTCTCCCTTTCTCTCTCTCTATTATTTATTCTTTCTTGAAACTCTAATTTAGATCGATGAATTTTAGTTTTTTTTTGTATGTATACTTTGGGTTGATACATTTTGGTAGTGTGTTTTTTAAGTTCCACATCACATGTACTCTCTATAGTCTTGGTTTGAGTTAATTCTTAGATATTTTGGAAATGAGAATTTAAGCTTATATTAAAATACAATCTACATGGCTATGTATTTGAATGTGTCTATCAATTATTTGAGTAATATCAATTGTAAATTTGTGATGATATTTGATTATCATGATAATCTCTTTAAGAGAAAGAAAGAGAAATTTGAATCATTAATTTGAAACTTAAAAAGTTTAGTTGTACCAAATATATATATCTATATATATAAACTCTATAACAAAAGTTTGTAGAATATGGACCACTTAAAAAAAAAAAAACATCCAAAATAATAGAATGATATATATGTAAAGATAAAAAGATGAAAAATACTTTTAGAAATAATTCAATTTTTAGGAAGAATAAATTATCTTCAATAAATTTTAAAGAATACATTATACATTAATCTAAATTCATTAAAGCAGACAGTAGTGGAACAAATAATTATTCTCTCTTCCTCTCTCTCTCTATTATTTATTCATTTTTTCTCCTCAAGATAATTAGATTGTAAATTGATCTTTTAGTTTTAAAATTCAAGCCAAATTTTTTCTAACTAATAATCCAAAAAGTGGATCACGATGATTATAACTCTTTTTTATTTTTTTATACAAAAATAAATTTTTTTTATTGATTGTATTTTTTAGTTCATATTATTCCTATAATATTTTTTTAATGTAAAATATTTTAAAATAAGAATATTATTTGAATGACTAATTTGTTAACCTTTGTTATCATTATTCACATGGTGTTTTAACAATTTTTAACATCATATGAATTTTTGTATAATTATATAAGCATATAATCTTCTTATTTTCAACCATAGTTTTCTCCTTGAGATAATTAGATTGTATTTTCCAATTAATTTTTATTTTCTCTCATTTTTAATTTAATTGTAGCATTTATTGTTGTTATGTTTTGATTGAGCCATATTAGCAGTCATGTCAATATATTTTTCTTTTCAAATTTTCCTATAATATTTTTTTTAACATTTACTCATTTAAAGTGAATTAAAAACTTCAATATTTAACAATAAAAATATAAACCCTCTCTTATTTTTAACTCTTCTAATTATTAATTTTTCAACTTATTGTTACATTTCCTCCAACCTTTTCTCTCCCCCCCACCCCCGTCCTTTACCTTTTCATTTCTTCACTATTCTCAATCTTAATATCAATCTTTCTTTATCCCTTACTCTTCCTTTTATGTTGACTCTTCTTATCCCCATCCTCTTACGATAAATTTGCTATTCTCTCTCATTCTATATTTATTTTAACACACAAAAAAAGGTTATTACTCTCTCTTTCTCTCATGATTTTTTTCTTTTTCTTTTTTTTGTGATTTTTTTTTTTTTTTTTGTATCTCTACTTTATGTTGATGAATTTTTGTGTTTTTTAGAACTCTACTTTGGGTTAATGCAATTTGATTTTGTGTTTTTAAGTTGTTATTTCTTTTCTTTCTTTGATTGTTAAATATTATTCTATTAATAAAGATAGTATATAAGAATATAATGTTATTTTATTACGTACATAACATGACTTGGATAATTTGGTGTGACTATATATTTTATTTTAACGATTATTCTTCTCATTTTACATTTTGAGCAACACTCATTTTTTGAGGGCCAGCTAGCCAATTCATTTTGTTTCAAAATCCAAAATCTTTTATATCTAAATATACAATTTAAAAATGTTCAAAATTTTAAGGGGTGATGGTTCCGTTTATAAGGCAAGGTTTCTCTCCAAACTAGTTTGAAGAGAAACCATTCAAACTCTACATAGGATAAAGTTTAGCTATAAAATTGGTTATAGTATTAGGCTACAACCTTACTTAATTAATTAACATTACTACATATTTTAAAAATCTAACATTTGAATTGCATATTCTTTACGCACTTAATACACATATCAAATTTTGTGTTAATCGGATATTATCTACTATACGATTTATAAGTTTATATTTTATACATAATTTTAAATTACCAAAACTTGTAATTTAAAAAATTTATTAATGATATAGCTATTGATCTTTAATTTTTTAGAAATTTTGCAAGCATGGAGGATTTTTTAAAAAAAATGTAATCTAATGGCAGATTTGTCAGAATTCATTTCCTATAAAAAGATAGTGAGTAAGGTTGTACCCTCAGGTTACAACCAATTTTGTAACTAAACTTTATCTCTCCTCATATATCTTTTTATTGGATATGAATTTTGAGGATTACATATTTTTTTTATTTTCTTAACACGCATATAAAATTTCGTTCAAATTGGATGTTATTTACTATTTAATCAATAAACTTATTATATGCATAATTTTAGACTAAAAAAACTTGAAATTTAAACATTTGATTAATGATATAGTTATCGATATTTGATCTTTTTGAAATTTTGCTAACATAAAGGATATAATAAGAATATGCAATTCAATAATTAGATTTTCAAAATTGACGTTCAATAAAAAATATATAAGAGGAGCTTGAAGGGTTTTTTTCAAAAATAGTTTGGAGAGAAACATTTTCTCCTCTTGTCTAGGTCAGCCACCAGTAATAAAAAAAAATATATATATATATATATCTTATCTTTTAATGACTTTTAGTGGCTTTACATTTGCAGGTAATTCATTACGATTATTTTATTTCTTCTTTAATTATAATTTGAATTAAAAAATTAGAAAAGGAAGAAGAAGAAGATTATGCATTTGAATTAAAATTGGACTAAAATAGGACCAAGGAAGATGCTTGATTAATTTACATTGATGAGATTAGTGACAGTGTATCACTACATTATGCAGGCTGTGAGGCTGCTCACTTGCGGTTTCCGATTGGTCCGTTAAAACCATAGGAATTTAGAGGGTCAAACAGCTTTAGACATCTCGCGTAGCCGAACACAATTATACAGCAAAGAGATCAGAGATTTAATCATAGGCCATGGTCGAGCTCAATCGGGTTCACGTCTTTCTATATTTAATTGGTTTGCAAAATACCTAATTCAGCCATTATCAAGCTTTTTGAAGTTTTTACGAAAAAGATTTGCTCGTGAAAGGATGGCATTATCAGACGAAAGACGCAATGTGCTTCTGGTGGTTGCAGTAGTGCTTGTAACAATCAGCTATCAAGTGGTACTCAGCCCCTCCTGGGAGACTTTGGCAAGATGATCAGACCCTGTCTAATACAACAGCAGCACACAAAGCAGGGACAGCCATTGGTTTGAAAAGAACCCCCTTTGTGCTTTTCTTGGTTTTTAATACTTGCAAATTTGTGTTCTCAAACTCAATAATTGTCTTCCTCATTCCAGATGGGTACCTTGGGTTCTTCACAATCAATGTCTTCCTCCCCTGGTCCTGTTATTTTTATGCACTCCTGACCATAACCCAGGCTCCAAATTGGACGATTTCTTTAGTTTTTCTTTCGGCACTTATTTTTTTATTCTTAGTAGGGACCACTTTTCGCAAATATAAACGCTAATATGGTTTGGGGATTCAATCATGGGAGAAAAAAATGTTGATGAAAAAAGAAACCCGAACCTTTTTTTTTTTTTTTTTTGAGAAAGAAAAGAAACCCGAACTTGGAGCTGTATGCGTCTGAAATATGTGTCAATATCTTTTTGTGTTTCTTCATTAATAAAATTTAACCTATGTTTCTAAGGGCATAGTTGAAGTAAGTACCCAATGTCATCTATGAATATAATTGTATATTCCAAAAACGCAGCGTGATAGCAAAGCAATAGCATTACTTACTTTTTGAAATTCGTAATCAAATTTCTCTCATACCTTTGTCAGAACCCCATCCCAAGGGTGTGTGTAATACCCCCCACATATTTTTATTTGAGGTTATTATTAGGTTTTTCTTTTAAAAATAATTGTTGGGCCATAGGTATTATTTTATTAATAACTGCAGTCCACTACCCCACTAAGCTCACATCTCTAATACAAACTACAGGGTAGAGGAAGAGATAGTCAGGGTTTTCATAAAAAGGGTTTTATCAAAGAGGCTAATAGGAGTTTAGAGCACAAACAATTGAAGGAGCAATCAGATTGATCAAGGTATGATTTTTCATCTATTAGAAACAAAGAATTAAAGGATTAAAATTTTATCTTAGAAACATTAGTGATATGTAGATTTGTTTCAAAGAGATATCTTTTCCTAGAATTTAGTTTAGACTTTTGCGTTTGTCCTTGAATCCTTGATTGAGCCACGGAATTTCAAGAATCCGTGATTTTGGCTTAAGTCTTCTTCGGTTTTGTACATATAAATTACATATATAATGAGTCAATGATGCTGCCACCGTTCCATTGAGATTATGCTGTTAAAATCATTGAGGTTATATATTAAAGTTGGGAATTGGCTTGTTGGGGGTACGGTCCTCACTTTGTTCTCTGTGGGCCCTAGATTTGTATATATCAGGTCTTCTATTAGATTTATATATTAGGTCTTATTAGATTTGCCATGTTTTCTTTGATTATATTACCAGTTTAGGTTTGACCCTAAAGAGAAGGTGGCGTACAGTAATAACATGAAGTCTTGTAGTTGGTTTTATTTGATATTGGATATATTGGTCGATTGTTTTAGAATAGCTAATAGGCATATTCAGATTTGATGTTTCTATGTATGGGAGCTAGTTCTGCCTATATTATGACTCTAGGAACATAAAGAGAAGGTTGTGGAGGATTATAGTGTTTTAGGAAGTAGTTTATGATCATGAAATTTCATGCTTATTGATTAAAGTAATTTTCTGTTTAGAGCTTACGGAAGACTAAAAGTGCTCGGCTGTGTTCAGATATATTAGCAAGAGAGGTAAGTAATTATGCATAATATGCACAAGGTTTGTCCTTAGGTTCTTAGAAGTTAAAGGTTTTCAAAAGTTATATTTTTAAGCTTACATTTTAAAAGTTTATCAAAAAGCATTTTTATATTATTGAAAGAGAAATTTAGACTTTTAAATAATGTTTTAAAGAGAAACTTTGGATTTTAAATAAAGTTTTGAACACCTAAATCCCATTTAAAGGATGACTTCTAAACCAAACTATTTTCCGGAAATAACGGAGTTTCAAAGTAAGTTTTCTAAAAAGATTCTTGTTTTTTTAAATTTGTTAAAACCAAGTGATTTTAGTCATATTCCTATTCTCCAAATGGTATTTAAAATGTTTCTTTTAGCAAATTAAATTTTCAGATTTACTCAAGAATTGTAATATATTTATATAAACTCCTCAGTATCCATTCGTTCCCCAAGAGAGTCAAGCATCCTTTGATTTATGTTCTATTCGATATTGTGATCTTTGATATGCCTTTGTATTTAGAATAATTGTTAATACCAAGTAAATTATTATATTTTGTATAAATTTTGCGTTTGTGATATGTGGTTCAAAATAAGTGTTTTTAGATTTGATCAGATATATCAGATATATGTGTAAATCCACTCACAGGATTGTATGTGAGAATATGTGTTGATCCCTCACCAGCAGGGGTTAGATGTTGGTATCCGCTCACAGGATTGTATGTGAGAAGAATATGTGATGTGTATATGTGACACTGTGCTCTGATCAATTATAAATATGTGTTTTCTAATGATTTTAAGATGTGATTATATATGTTTTGGAATAATTATTTTTGATATCATTGAATGAGTTTGTGAAAAATCAAAATACTCGTGCTTTGCTTGACTCTATTCTGTTGTAGATTCTGTATAATTACTTACTAGATGTGTGGCTTACCCCTATCAATTACTATTTTCAGATTAAAGTGTAGTTGGGAGTATAGAACATTTGGATCGCTTTGTAAGGTGCAAGGTAATGCGTGGAAGTTCTAGGCGACTTCAGTATTACTTGAAGAATTATAGAACTTCAGTTGTCTTTATTTTGTAATCCATGTTTTATATTTTGGAGATTATTTCCAATTTGTGGATTTTAGTTATTGTAAGATATTTATCAATAGCATTGCTTATTTGGAGTTTTATTGAATTATGTTTAGATTAATTATGTTTATTGAGTTATATAAGTTCAGCAAGTCAGTCATGCATCTAAATTCATGTTCCATGGATTTGGGTCGTGACAGTGTGTAAGTGTAGTTTTTTTTTTTTTAGGTGTGTGTGTGTGTGTGTTTTTTTTTTTTAATCCACTTGCATTCATTACCGAAAAATTAGTTTACGTAGATTCTAGTTAATTCAATTGAGAAAATTAAATATTTAAAATAACCAACCATGAATAGCCTAGAGTGTAATGCTGCCTACACAGTTCCTATGTTGCAATATAAAAAAAAGTGATGTCACTTGTGAACTTAAATTGGAATCAATAACAGCTTATAACTTCTTATAAAAATATTGTGGACATAACATTATTTATAGTCTAAATGACCAAATTTTTGTATGAAGTTTGGACATAGAAAAGGAAGATGACATAAGCTTTTAACATGTGCAATACACGTGGCTCCCTTAAAGTGATTGAATAGATTAGAATCACTCAAGTATAGTTTAGTATGCACATGATAGGGATGCATATCATCTTCTTATTGTTGGTTACAACCAAATTTGTACCAAAACTTAATTATTTATTTTTAAAGTTTTTGGATCAAACCCATTTTTTGGAGACCAAGTAAAATTTTCTTTTCAAAATTTAAAATCTTTATCTAAATATATTACTTAAAAATGTTTAAAATTTTAGGGGGTGATGGCTTCCCCTGGTCTATGTATAGTTCTATTTCTGGTAATATATATGTTAAAAAAAATTGTCTTATTTTAATGACTCAGAGGCTTCGCATCTGCAAGTAATACATTTTGATTATTTTTTTTCCTTTTTTAATTACAATTTTAAATAAAAAATTAGAGAAGAATAAGAAGAAGAAGTAGCTTATGTATTTAGATTAAGATCTCGGACCAAGGAAGAGACTTGACTAATTTAGTGACAGTTTATCACTACATTATGTAGGCTGTGAGTCATTTACTCACTTGGGGTTTCAGATTAGTCCTTGTAAACCTTACGAATTTAGAGGGTAAAACAACATGGGGCATCTTACAATGTCAAACACAAGTTGACAAAAAAGAGATCAGGGTTAACCTATGCCATGCATGGGCTAAAGCTAATTTGTGTTTGTTAAGGTCATATTTTCTATGTATTGGCTTATCCTTTGACAAAACGTATTTTGCTTGTAATTGGATAGATCTAAGTTGGGTTTAATGTATCAAGAAGTATGTAAAGTTTACATCCTAAGTGGTATCATTAAAGACATGAAAATTGATCCAAGAAACAAGTGAAGAAAAGTTGAAACAATGAAGCTTGACACTAGTTTCGATACTAGCATCTATCAAGACTTAATGAAGAATTCTCAACAGAAGCTCGACACCTCTCGATCTATTGAGTTAATGGATTTCAAAATATAGCCAGCAACGTTTTATTCTAAGAGGCTATTTGTTTATGGATTTGTATAATCCTAATAGGATTATGAAAGCCCAAGGTTTGTGTAAACCTAATTAAGGCATTTCAAATCCATCTCTTCAAAATTAAGGCATTTAGGTCCAATGTTTCAATGTATTGGATCCAACGCAAATAAGAAAAAATTTTATTTATTGAATTTAAGTAAAATATTATATGTTTAATTTAAAAAATATATATATAAATAATTTAATGATATGGAGGATGTTGCTGAATTTAAATGTTGAATAAAATAGGATGAGAAGAAAAAATAGTAAAAATGAAATGTATAGCAATAAACACCAAATTATTTTAGTTATTCTATGTAATAAACAACATTATTTTATATACTATTTTTATAATGCAACAGGATAACATTTAACAATCAATGAGAGAAAAAAATATAAAAATATAAAACACAAAACTAAATCGTATCAACTCAAAAGAGAATTCTAAAGAATACGAAAGTTCATCAACCTAAAGTAGAGATGCAAGCAAAAAAAAATAAAAAATTGAGTATATATATATATATATATGTAGAGAGAGAGAGAGAGAGTGAGAACCTTTTGTGTGTGAAAAAATAGAAAATTATGCATGGAATGAGAGAGGGAATGACAAATTTATAGTATGAGGATAAGAATAAGAATAGTAAAAAATAAAGGAAGATAAATGAATAGAAACATAGTGATATTAAGTTAGAGAGTAGTGAGGATATGAAAGGTTAAAATGGAATGAGAAATGTTGAAGAAAGTTAAGGTAGAGAGTAGTGGGGATATGAAAAGTTAAAATGGATTTGAAAACTTAATAATAAATAAGAATAGTTTTTTTTTTTTTTTTTTTTTTACAACATAAAATTTTTATTTTAACCTAATCTAAGTGTATATGTGTGTGAAGCTCTCTCTTGGAGATTTGAACCCCGACCCTTGCCCCCCACACCTCATAAGTATTTATACTTGTGGAGTGACCATCGTACCAATGGTGTGCGGTGGTAAAAAATAAGAATAGTTAAAATAAGATAAATATGATATTTTGTTTGTAATATAATAGAGTTTTTAATTCATTTTAAATGAAAAAAAATCTTATAAAAAATTAGGAAAAAAATGATAATGACATGACTACTGATGTGGCCTAATTAGAGCATGCCGATAATAAATGTCACGCTTCAATTTTTAGATATATATAGATTGATTGATTGATCGTTGATACTGACATAAAAAAAATAAAATAAAATAAAAAAATCTTATTATTTCCACATTGAAAATATTGGCTGTTCCACATTTTTCCAATAGGAATGGTCTTAATTAGTGATGTTGATCGTTGGATAGTTTCACATGGGATGCTTGGCCGAGTTAGAAAAATTTCTTTGTGATGATGCCGAAAATCTCACCAGTGAGTTGCACGATACTTGTACGCCCGGAACGACACCTGCACAACAGAAAAGGAGAATACCTAACAGAGAGCACCGGTGTGGTGTCGGCCAAATACCCTCCGAAGGTCAAGTTAGAACTATTCTCACAACTCTAGAGTGCTAGAGAGGGGTTGATTATGCGTACTGTCATTTGTGAGGGTATCGGGGCTTTTATAGTAGTAAAGGGTCGACCTTTCTTTCTTAGAGTAGAAGTCTTTTCCATATAGGAAACCCTAATAGGCGTAGATTGCGGAATCCTTTCCTTATAGGACTCTTCTTTATAGAATCCTAGACTTGATGGACAAGGTTTTTCCTTGTAGGGAGAACTCATTAATAATCATATCTAATAGAATCTTACTGGTGCTAGGATTCCAGTTATGGGCTTTCCAACTAAACCGGCCCACCTAAACTCAGCCCACAAGATATGGCCCGTCAAGGCCCAGGCTCGTCAGGAAGACAATCCGTCATACATGCATGCAGATTTTACCCTCTTTAGTTGCCCCCTCACACCGTGAATCCGTCAGAATTTATAGGGTTCACGGGGGTGACAATAGATGGCTAATCCATGACGGTCAAAAATCATGACGGGTAAGAGATATGACGGGTAAGATATTCGTGGTTCGTTGGTTTCTGCGTACTAGCATAATTTCAATTAAATATTGTGACATGCGTCACTGTGCTATTGGGGGTTGTCTTGAATCGAGGCATCGCCTCGTCTCCCGTGTAATCTCTTTATAAATATTAAGCCTTCGCCTCTCATTTCCCACTTTTGCTCAGAAACACTTTGTCAGAGCGCAATCCGTCATACTTGTCAGACTAGTAATTCGCATCCGTCTCCATCAAATTTTCTCTATTCATAATATACTGACTGGTAAGTACTTTTCGCCATTTCGTTCATCCGTCAGATTTTTTATTCTTCTCCATATATCCGTCATCTTTTCTATAGAGTCGTCAGTATTTAGGAAATGTCTAGTGCGTCGAGTAATCAATCATTTGTCCATGACGGGGCGGACTATGAGGATGTATACCCGTCAGGTCATAAAGATCTAGACAGTCCCAGCGACGATAGGAGTCCGTCTTCCTCTTCTCCGTCCTCAACAAATGAGGATATGGAGGTGGTTGAACATGTAGAGCTTGATGACAACGAACAATTAGGACCCGTCGTAGGGGCCGATGGACCAAGGGAGTTCATCATGCTCCCAGAGTGGACGGTTAACGATTTCACATCAACCATTAAGGAAAACCACTTCAAAACACTTAGGGATAACTATCAAATTCCAGACCATATCCCAATCCGTCTGCCTTATAAATCGGAGAAGTGTTACTATGAGGGAGTATAAGGTGTTGGAGTATATGAGCAAATGTTGAAGGCTGTACTCAAATTCCCACTGAGCTCCCTTCATCGCGAGCTGCTGAAGTATTTGGGTCTGTCCGTCAACCAAATATCCCCCAATGCTTGGAGAGTCTTCATAGCAATGGAGATTCTGTGCGGGGCTTGGTTAGACGGAGCTAGGAGGTTGACGGTACGGGAGTTTTTACATTGCTACTGTCCAAATGAGATCAACAAATCTAGGGGTATATACAGTTTTGTACCTAGGAGTGCGCTGCTAAAGGTCATATATGAAACCCCAGACTCCAACAGAGACTAGAAGAATAGATACTTTTTCTTAGAAGGTAACGGATGGATGTGCCATCCAGGAGAGACAAACCATATGCCTGTCGATACCACTTGGGGCATATTATCTGAGAATGGTATGTGTCTGTCTTAATGTGTGAGGATACTTTTTAAACCGTTCAATTTATTTTGAAAATTTTTCTAACCGTCCTCTTTATTTGCAGTCCGACGGCGCCCCCAAATTAGTGTTGAGGAATTTAGCTTTCTTGAAAGAATTTTCAAAAAGACCACGCCGGAAGAAAGGACTTGGGCGAAGTTGGTCAATCTTGATACCATCTGTTGGTACTGTGACGGTCCTGTACCTTCGCCACAAGCAATTAAGTACGAAAAAAGGATCCGTCAACGTATGTCTGTCACTTCCCTCTTGCTTTATAATGGGATTTGTTTTGTGAAGCTAATTCTATTCCTTCATTCTTTCAGAAATGGATATCGCCAAGAGAAGGGCACTCATACGGACTAATGCTGCAAAAAATAGGACGGCCAAAGCCACAGAACAAAAATATGCGACGGTCTCAAAATGCAAGCAGTCGTCCAAAGGAAACCGTCCGTCTAAGAGGCCAAAGGTTCCCTTAGAGCCCGTTGTGGGGCTTATGGCCGAAGGAGCTAAAACGGCCACCCCTCCCAAACATGGAGCTGGCAAAGGGCTGATGAAGGATCCGTCCTTCGGCCTTAGGAAACCACCTCCCCTTCTTCGGGACGACCCCAGCTATGCCTTGGAGAAGCTGTCTTCTCTTCTCACCTCCGAGGATTACGAAAACCTAGGTAATCACTCGACGGAGGCCATAGGTGAGACCAGTTTATTCAGTATTGCTTAGGTAAGCCCCGTCCAAGTTATATATGTTTATTCTTTATCCGTCTTACTATTTTTTATTCTTGAATTATTCCACATTTCAGACTATGGTAATGGTGAAAGGCCTCATGGGACGGTGTCTCAATCATGAGACGACCCTAGGCCGTCTTCGGGATAAAGCCAAGCTGACGGAGGAAGAGCTTTCAGAGCTGAAGGCTTAGAGGGTCGTCCAGGAGAAGAAATTCAAGTTGCTTGAGGCGGATAGGGACGAGCATTATAAGTTGATGGAGGAACTGAGAAAGTCCTTCAAGACAAAGAGGAAGAACTCCGTCTGGCAAAGGAAACTGCTATCCAAGAATACCGTGATTCCGACGCCCTCTTGTCAGAGCTTGGAGATTCTTTCAACGACGGTTTTGACGAGGCTATCCGTCAAGTGAAGGCATTATATCCGGACTTCGATCTGTCATCCATCAATGTTAATGCCCAAGAACCTACCTCCACCCGTCCAGCCCATTCTGAGGACACCGAAGAGATCTTTGGAGAGAATCCTCCCATCAGTGCCCCTGGGGATCAACAAATTGTTGCCAGCGATCCTAAGGACGGTGAAAATGCTCCTGAAGATCAGCCAGCCGTCGAGAGCGATCCTAAGCAAGGCTAATCCCGCCGTGATGGAGAGAGTTTAAATTTCCTTTTTATTCTAATTTTTGATATGTAAGACATTTGGAGAACAATTTATGACTCCGTCCTCTCTTTATTGTTAAACATTTCTCTCTTATGGATATTTTGTTGCTCTATCTGTTGATCTCATGTGATTGAGTTAATGAATTTTTACCATTCGCATTTTGTGCCCATCAGACAAAACAAAGTACCGTCTTATTTGACTATAGGCGTTTAAAAGGAATTCGTCCACACAATGGTTTTATTTTAATTCAATGAGGAGGTCCGTCCACATTGTGGATATAGTTTTTACCCGTCCTCTATGTTACTTTGGATTTTCACTCTCTTGGGATGATCCGTCATAGGACCTTGCAGTTTCTAACATTCTTGGAAGAAGACCATCCATTTTGTGGATTCCGTCGAGATTATAGTTTTTGAGAGTTTATAACTCTCTAGAAGGTCCGTCCAGCCTTATGGACTCCGTCCACTTTGTGGACTTGTGCGATTCCAGACTTTCATTGTCCGTCTATTTTTGTGGATTAAGGATCTTATCCCACCTGGGGAGGTCCGTCCATTTAGTGGATTTTTGTCCATCTTTTTCATGGGCTTGGTTAAATTTTAATCTTCTTGGGTTGCCCGTCTATATTACGGACTTAAGATCTTATCCCTCATGGGGAGATCCGTCCACATTGTGGACTTTTGCCCGTCCACTTTATGGACAAATTTTTAACCCTCTTGGGGTCGTCCGTCTATATTGCAGACTTGGGATCTTATCCCTTATGGGGAGATCCGTCCACTTTGTGGACTTTTGCCCGTTCACTTTGTGGACTTTGATAAAAAAAATTTTAACCCTCTTGGGATCGTCCGTCTATATTTAGGACTTTTAGCATGTAGGGAAATATAGTTGAATCTGAATAAAAATCATGCATTTGTAGAAAGTACGTGCCCCCTTGGGCTTAAAAACATATTGTAGCAAAACCAAAGTGAAAAACACACTCGTTGGGCTTATTGTAGTCGCTATTTAAAAATAAGCAGTAAAAGTCTAAGAATAAAAAGATAGGTGTTGTTGTTCTTCCAGACATCGCCTCTACTGGTAGTACTTTTGCAAGTGCTCAGCATTCCAAGGATGCGGTAACTTCCGTCCGTCCAGTGTTTCCAGATGATAGGTGCCCTTCCTCATCCATGCCGTGACTCGGTAAGGTCCTTCCCAATTTGGGCCGAGTTTTCCTTGAGTAGGGTCTCGCGCTGCTCCCATGACTTTCCTTAGAACGAGGTCTCCAACCTGAAAGTCTCTGTGCCTTACCCGGGAGTTGTAGTGCTTGGCCATGCGGTCCTAGTACCGTGCGAGCCTTTGCTCTGCCGTCGACCTGACTTCATCCACTAGATCAAGTTGTAGACGTATGGCTTCGTCATTTTTCCCTTTGTCATGGTTGTGCACCCTATAACTTGTGAGGCCGACTTCAGCTGGGATGACAACCTCGCATCCGTATGTTAGCCGGAATGGAGTCTCCCGTGTTGGTGTCCTTGCCGTTGTCCTGTAGGCCCAAAGTATGCTCGGCAATTCTTCCGCCTATATACCCTTTGCCCCCTCGAGCCGAGTCTTGATAATCTTCAGCAAGGATCGGTTCGTGACTTCGACCTGTCCGTTGGCTTGTGGGTGGGCGGGTGAGGAGTAATGGTTCCGTATCCCTAATTGCGAGCAAAAGTCCCGGAAGGCATCGTTGTCGAATTGTTTCCCGTTGTCAGAGATTAAGACTCTAGGTATGCCAAATTTGCATATGATGCATCTCTAAACGAAATTGCGTACATTCTTCTCCGTAATGGTGGCCAAGGCTTCAGCTTCTACCCATTTTGTAAAGTAGTCGATGCCTACTATTAGAAACTTCAGTTGTCGTATTGCCGTCGAAAATGGTCCCATGATGTCCAGGCCCCATTGAGCGAATGGCCATGGCGCCGTCATCGGGGTAAGTTCTTCAGGTGGTTGTCTGACGATATTGCTGAACCTTTGGCACTTGTCGCATTTCTTTACATAGGCCTTGGCATCCTTCTGCATAGTTGGCCAAAAGCACCCCGTTCATACTAGCTTGTGTGTTAATGATCTTGACCCTGAGTGGTTTCCACAGATTCCTTTGTGCACTTCCCTCATGATATACTCTGCTTCTTCAGGACCTAAGCATCGTAGGTAGGGGCGGGAGAAGCCTCTCTTGTACAAGACGTCTTTTATCAGGACGAACCTCGCTGCTTGGACCTTCAGCTTTCGTGCAGCCTCCTTTCCGTCCGGCAGTACGCCGTTCTTCAAGTAGGCAACTAATGGCGTAGTCCAATTACTTTCAGACCCAAGCTCCTGTACATCGACAGAATTTATAAGTGGAGAGAACTGAATGAAAGAGAGTACGTTACCAAGAGTGGCCATATGTTCAGCTGAAGCGGCTTTGGCTAGACAGTCAGCTTGCTCGTTTTCTCCTCGGGGGACTTGTGTAATTTCGGCCTTCAGCTCGTTTACCCTCCACATTGCCTGGTCCAAATATTTCTTCATCCTTTTGCCTTTACATTCATAATCCCCATTTATCTGGTTGACCACAACTTGAGAGTCGCAGTGAATGACTACTCTTTCGGCTCCTGCAACTTTGGCGAGGTCAAGCTCTGCTATCAGAGCTTCGTATTCCGCCTCGTTGTTGGTGGTAGGGAACTCAAGGCGGATCATACATTCGACCATGTCTCCCTCAAGTGAGTGTAGCACGACGCCGACCCCCCCAGCCTGCCTGTTGGATGATCCGTCAACATGTATGCTCCATTGGGGAGACTCTTCTGCCCCCCCTGGTCCTCACCATTTGTGAATTCAGCTATGAAATTGGCAACGACCTATCCTTTAATGGCGGTTCGCGGGCGGTATTGGATGTCAAACTCGCTTAACTCTATGGCCCAGAGTGCCAGTCGCCCAGCAGCTTCAGGGTTGCTCATTGCCCGCCGCAAAGGCTTGTCAGTTAGGACGATAATCGTGTGGGCTTGAAAGTACGGCTTCAACTTCCGCGCTGTTGTAACAAGTGCAAATGCAAGCTTTTCCATGGGCGGATATCTTTCTTCGGCCCCATGTAGCGCCCGACTGGTGTAGTATACTGGTTTCTGCACTCTCTTTTCTTCTTTGATCAAGGTAGCACTGACGGCAGCTGGTGAGACGGCAAGATAAAGAAAAAGTTCTTCACCTGGTTGCGAGAGACTGAGCAATGGGGGGGAAGAGAGGTAAATTTTCAATTCTTCGAATGCTTGTTGGCACTCGTCAGTCCACTCGAAAGACCTCTTCAATGTGCGAAAAAAGGGTAAGCACTTGTCCGTCGCTCTCGAGACGAACCTATTTAGTGCTGCTATCTTACCGTTAAGGCTTTGTACCTCCTTCATATTTTTTGGTGGTGCCATCTCCATTATAGCTCGAATCTTATCCAGATTGGCTTCAATGCCCCTCTAGGAAACCATGAACCCTAGGAATTTTCCAGCCGTCACCCTGAAGGCGCACTTTCCTGGATTCAGCTTCATGTTGTAAGAGCGAAGAGTGTCGAATGTTTCCCTGAGGTCTTCCAAGTGATCTTCTTCCCTTCGGCTTTTCACTAGCATGTCGTCTACATAGACTTGGACATTTCTCCCGATTTGTGGTGCGAACATTTTGTTCATGAGCCTCTGGTATGTTGCGCCCGCATTTTTCAAACCAAACGCATTACCTTGTAACAGAAGAGGCCTTGGCTGGTTACGAACGACGTTTTCTCTTGATCGGCTTCATTCATCTTTATTTGGTTGTAACCGGAGAAAGCGTCTATAAAACTTAATAGTTGGTGTTGAGCTGTAAAATCTACTAAAGTGTCGACCCTCGAGAGAGGATAGCTGTCTTTTGGGCACGCCCTATTTAGATCGGCGAAGTCTACACACATCCGCCACTTCCCGCTAGCTTTCTTGACCATCACTACGTTGGCTAGCTAGTCGGGGTAATAAACCTCTCTAATAAAATTTGCCTCCTGCAGCTTGTGGACTTCTTCAGCTATGGCTCGATTCCGTTCGGGGGCTAATACTCGCTTCTTTTGCCTGACGGGTAGAAAGGAGGGTGACACATTCAGCTTATGCACCATGACTGAAGGGTCTATCCCTGGCATGTCTTCGTGACTCCAGGCGAATACGTCCCGATTTTCTCTGAGGAAGGCTGTAAGTGCTTGTCGGATCACGGGGCTTGCAAGAGTCCCGATCTTTGTCGTTTGATCAGGTCTGGAGTCGTTGAGGGATATTTCTTCAAGCTTCTCAGCCGATTCCATCGTACTTTGATGCTCTTCTATGCTCATGGCTTGGAGTTGATCATCCATTTCCATCATAGCCACGTAGCACTCACGTGCAACCACCTGGTTTCCACGCAGTTCGCCTATCCCGTATTCTGTAGGGAATTTTACCATCAAGTGATAAGTTGAGGTTGCCGCCTTCCATGAATTGAGGGTTGGCTGCCCTAAGATAGCATTATAGGCAGACGAACAGTCGACCACGAGGAACATTACGTCTTTTGTGATCTGCTGAGGATAGTCGCCAGTCGTTACAGACAATGTGACCGCGCCGAGGGGAAATACCCTCGTTCCTCCAAAACCAACAAGTGGGACATCCGTCGGAATCAATCGTTCTTTGCTGATTCCCATCTGCTGGAATGCCGGGTAGTACAGGATGTCCGCCGAGCTTCCATTGTCGACCAACACCCGGTGCAAGTTGTAGTCCCCCACTTGCAAACTGACAACGAGCACATCGTTGTGCGGGTGGTGAAGTCGCCACGCATCTTCTTCGGAGAACCCGATGACGGGGTTTCTTTTCGTGCTATTTTTGGTACTGAGCCCGTTAGCTGGACGTTCTGGACCATCCTTAGGCACGTCTTCCGAGCCTTTTTGGATGATCCGGCGGGCGTCCCCCCTACAATCATTCTAATGTCGCCAATGGGCGGTCTAGGGCGGTCATTGTCCCGTCGGGGGGGCTGTTCCTGATGTGGTGGATCCGTTCTTTCCTTTCTTACAAACTTCTGCAGTTTCCCTTGTCTAATGAGGGCCTCAATCTGCTGCTTTAAGTCGTAACAATCGGCTGTGTCATGGCCGTGATCTCGGTGGAAGCAGCAGTATTTGTCTCTGGAACGCCTGCTAGGATCTCCCTTCAGCTTTCCAGGGAAGGTCAGAGCCCCTTCGTCCTTGATTTGCATTAGGACTTGATCTATCGGGGCGATCAGCGGTGTGAAGCTTGTGAACCTTCCTCCCTGAGGTTTAGGACGCCTCTCGTCCCTTCGATCTCTTGCTCTCGATCTCTTCCGCCCTTGATCTTGTCGTGCATCTTCCTACCTCTCCCTTTTTCTTGGTTTCTCTTCTCGGGCCTGCAGCGCGTCTTTAGCATTCATATACTTAGTAGCCCTATAGAGTACTTCCGACATAGTCTTCGAGTCATTCTTGTATAGGGAGAACAAAAATTTACCCTTCCGCAACCCATTTGTGAAGGCTGCTACCAGTATTTTGTCGTCGGCCTCGTCAATCGAAAGTGCTTCCTTATTGAAGCGCGTTATGTAGGATCTCAGGGTCTCGTCCTCTCTTTGCCTGATACTCATCAAGCATGCCGTGGACTTCTTATACCTGTGGCTCCCAATGAAGTGTGCGGTGAACTGAGCGCTTAGTTCCTTGAAGGTGCTGATGGAGTTGGGCGTCAGCCGGCTGAACCATACCCTTGCGGAGCCTTTGAGTGTTGTGGGGAAAGCCCTGCACATGATCTCGTCTGCGACCCCCTACAGGTGCATTAGGGTCTTGAAAGTTTCTAGATGGTCCAGAGGGTCTTTCCCTCCATCATAGCTGTCGATATGCGGCATGCGAAATTTGTGTGGTAGGGGGAAGGTGTTCACGACCATAGTGAAGGGCGAGTCGGTGCGGTTAACTAAATCGTCAAGATCACTTGAAACTCGCCCCTTGAGCGCGTTCGTCATAACCTCCATCTGTTCCTTCATCGCTTGCATCTCTTCAATAATATGTGGAGGAGTTGCATCCGTGAGGGACGGCATGCTCACGTTCTGCCTCTCTGGTTTGTTTGGGGCGTGGCTGCCTTCAGGCTTCTAGTTGGTCATTCAGTGCTGCATTCTTCTGGCGCAGCTGTTCTTCCAAGTCATGGTTTTGTTTGGTGAGACGTTCCACGGCAGCACTGAGGGTCCGAACTTGTCTCTCGAGGGCAGTCGTGGGCGGCTCCTCTTCTTGAACGTTGTTGGTGTTTGCCATCGAACGAGTGAGTACCATGCAACCCTTTAGCCCGGGAAAAGATAGTGTGGCTTAATCTAATTTCTTATCCCCACAGACGACGCCAACTGATGATGCCGAAAATCTCACCAGTGAGTTGCACGATACTTGTACGCCCGGAACGACACCTGCACAACAGAAAAGGAGAAGACCTAACAGAAAGCACCAGTGTGGTGCTGGCCAAATACCCTCCAAAGGTCAAGTTAGAACTATTCTCACAACTCTAGAGTGCTAGAGAGGGGTTAATTATGCGTAGCGTCATTTGTGAGGGTATCGGGGCTTTTATAGTAGTAAAGGATCGACCTTTCTTTCTTGGAGTAGAAGTCTTTTCCATATAGGAAAACCTCATAGGCGTAGATTGCGGAATCCTTTCCTTATAGGACTCTTCTTTATAGAATCCTAGACTTGATGGACAAGGTTTTTCCTTGTAGGGAGAACTCATTAATAATCATATCTAATAGAATCTTACTGGTGCTGGGATTCCAGTTATAGGCTTTCCAACTAAACCGGCCCACCTAAACTCGGCCCACAAGATATGGCCCGTCAAGGCCCAGGCCCGTCAGAAAGACAATCTGTCATACATGCACGCAAATTTTACCCTCTTCACTTTGTATCCATGTTCGCAATTATTCATTGTCACCGTACCTTTGAAGGAAATGTTTAGATGAAGGTGACCTTATCGTATTGCTCCACACTCGATGTTTGGACCATTATAATTTTCCACTCTATAATTAGTGTTTTTGTACGTGCAAAACATCAATTGGTCCAGTGACAATTATAATGGTCCAAACACCAATTATAGAGTGTTTTTGTGCGTAAATTCTTAGTCAGATGAAGGTGACCTCATCGTATGGCTCCACACTCTATAATTATTCAGTGTTTTTTTTTTTTTTTTACATAAATAATTAGTGTACCATCTATACATAATTAATAAGTGAAAAAAATTTTATTTACCCCACTAAACTCTTCTTAAATTTCATGTACTTTTGTATGCATTTTAAAAGTATGCACAAAAGTTGAGTTTGTAGATCGAAAAGGGAATGAGATAAGATCATCACCCATTGAATACTTCAAATTTTTTTTGAGAGAGAGTTTTAATTTATGACAGCTGCTCCTAATGATAACTATTTATCATCAGACCAAGACACTAATCTGTTTTTTGTGTAAGCGGGGATTAAACCCCAAATCTCTTATTTAACTATTAAAGGTTTTAATTTTTTTAGATGCAAGACATGTGGTGTTTAAAAATCAAATAATGCCATGTGTCGCACATCTAACTAATTAAAAATGGGAGGTAAAATTGTCATACATATGTAATAAAAAAAATTGATATGTATGACAATTGATATGTAATGGTCTAATTTGTTGAAGTAATTGATATGCATGACCATTACAGCAAGGTTTTCAGACCCGGACCGTTCATTGAACCGTAAAGGGAAGAGGTTCAAGGTTTTTGAGGTCGAACCGAGGTTAAACCGGGGTCGAACCGTGATGACGTCATAATTAATTTAATAATTATTCTAAATATAAATAAATATATTAATTTGGTACAAATAAAAAAATTAACTAAAATATTCCGATTAAAACTATAAATCTATATTTTAGTTAATATCTAATAATTTATCAATACCAAGCCCATTTATATAATATTAATAATTAAACTTAATTATGAGGTTATCAAGCCCAAAACCTTGAACTTCAATGTCAAGCCCATTTACATGAGTCTTGAGCCTTGAGCCCCACCTACTAGTCAAGCCCGTTTACATACTTTTAATGTCAAGCCCAACTCTTCCCAGTTCTCACGGTCCGGAGATCTAAAAACTCACCAAAAATATTAAAGGGGGACTTTGTTATAGCATTGAAAAGCTGAAAAGTTTAACCCAAAAAAAAAAAAAAAAAGCTGAAAAGTAAATTCTTAAATTGGAATCCCAAGACACACGTGGTTGGCTGTCCATCACAAGCCTAAAAGCTAAAAGGCAACCCAATTCTTTGAAGCAAATGAAACTAAAGGGATAGAGAGAGAAGTCAGACTCAGAAACATAAAAGTAGCCCAGAGAAAGAAAAACAAAGGAGCAGAGAAGAAGTAAAAACGGCTTTAAGAAGCTGAAAGAAATAAAAGGAAAAAATGAAAATCGATCTATCAAGGCAAAGTGTTGTCATGATCCACACTGGTAATGTGGCTGCTTTTTTTTTTCTTTTCTTTTTTAGCGATTTCTCCTCTCTTTTCTTTTTTTTTTTTTCTTTTTTCTGTTTTTTGCTTTTCAAATTCTTTTACGGTTGATATCTGTTTTCTGGAGGGAGTAGAATTTAAAGCTTGTTTTTCTGTGTGTGTGTGTTGTTGTTGGTTTTTTTTTTTTTTTTTTAATGTTTAGATTCAAAAGGAAGGAGGGAACCGTGAAAAGCGGTCGGATCACGGTTCTCAGAACCGTGAGGTCCGACCGCGGTTCTCACGGGTCCCTGCTTTTTTCACATTGAACGGTTCTTGATGCTAAAAGAACCGCAAAAGTGAATGGTTCGAGGTTTTTCCGGTCGGACCGTACGGTCCGGTCCGGGTTTCAAAACCATGCATTACAGCACCTGAAACTAATTTGTTGAAGAGCCTAACTAAATTGGACAAAATGGGCTTTTGCCCTTTTTAGGCAAATTAATTAGCCTTATACCCCTTTTCCTAAACTAAATAGGGAAATGCCCCTCTTTTGAAAATCGAGTTTCTCAAATCGATTTAGGTCCTATAGCAGCGTTTTTAAAGAGCCTATAATGACGTTTTTAGGACCTATAGTGACGTTTTGTAACTCGATTTATATGAAATCGAGTTATAGGTAAAAAAAATTAAAAAAATTGCCTATAACTCGATTTAATGGAAGTCGAGTTAAAAAACGTTACTATAGGTCTTGAAAACGTCACTATAAGTCCTTAAAAACGCCGCTATAGGGTTCCAAAATTTTTTTTTTTTAATAACTCGATTTTGAGAAAATCAAGTTTTAAAAGAGGAGTATTTCCCTATTTAGTTTGGAAAGGAGGGCATTTTCCTATTTAATTTGCCCAAAAATGGCAAAAGCCCATTTTGTCCTAACTAAATTACATCACCTACCAACACTTTCGGGTCATGGAGGTTGGGGGCAAATGATATAATTTAGACCAAAATAAAACTTTCCATCATCTTTGGCATCTTACCTTAGAAGATAACATGGTTTGCGACCGACATTTTTTTTTTTTTTTTTTTTGAATCTTATTGTTTTTACATTGGAAATATTGGCTGTTCCACATTTTTCCGATAGGAATGGTCTTAATTAGTGATGTAGATTGTTGGATAGTTTCACTTATGATGCTTGGCCGAGTTAGGAAATTTTCTTTGGATCCAAGTTTTCAATTATTCATTGCCATTGCACCTTTGAAGGAAATGTTAGCGGATTTTGAGTTAGAAGAAGGTGACCTTATCGTATGGCTCCACACTCCATGTTTGGACCATTATAATTTCCCACCGTCTTTGAAAATTCGCAAGAGCCCCCCATACAATTGATTTGGGCCATTTGGGTTTCTTCTTTTTATTTTTTGGTAAATAAAAAATGGGTTGAGGGGGCAACCAGTGTGGGTTCCCTACCTGGGTGTGACCATAATAGTACTCTATCTGCTCCTGGGCAAGACTCCATACTTTCAGTCTGTGAGAAACTCATGTATTATTATTTAAATCGTTTGGGATGGAAATAAGATATAAGGAACACCTACACACAGATAGTTTTGTAGCTAAACTTTGTCCAATATTTTCTATATTATGTTCATTGCTTACAAATTGTCTTTCTTCTATTTAATTAGATATTTTGTATTTTGTATTATGAATGGAATGTGGCTCAGAATGTGTTGGCAAAAACGCTGACTTACACATAGCCAACTTTGGATTAAGATCTCAGACCAAGGACAAGACTTGTCTAATTTAGTGACAGTTTATCACTACTAATAGTCACTTACTTGGGGTTTTGGATTTTTCCGTGTAAACCTTACGAATTTCGAGGACAAAATAGCATGGGACATCTTGCAATGTGAAACACAATACAAAGAGATCAGGGTTAAGATATATATGGTGCGCACGGGCCAAAGCGGCAAAGCCAATTCGGGTTCGTCTCTATCTACATATAATAGGCATGTAGACTGCCGAAGGCCGTTGAGATGTTTGGAGTTTTTTCGAAAGAGATATGGCCATGAATTGATGACATTATCAGATGAAAGGTGCAATATGCTTCTAGTGGTTGCAGTACTGCTTATAACAATCACCTATCAAGTGTTACTCAGCCCTCCTAGAGGGACTTTGACAAGAAATAATTTCTTGAAATAATTCCCTTGTAACTTTTGCAAGATATGTCATTATTTTTTTATTTATGAGGTCTTTTGGTAATTTTTGAGGTTTCATGAGTATTTTGATCTTTTAGTGGTTTTGAGTTATTTTAGAATTGGATGATTTATAGAAATGATACTTGGGTCATAATTAGGTCTAATTGACTACCCAATTAAAATTCAATTAACATTAATGTTAATTGTGTTTAATTGGATTAATACATATTTAACCCAATTAATAATTGAGTGGGTTTGAGTCTTATTTAAATGGGCGGATTTAGGTAGGCAAATAGGTTTGGGTTGATTTTGCCTACCTAGGCAAGATGATGATAACAAGTGCAATACCACAAAAGCAGGGCCGGGGAGTACTTATAAGTGCAATGCCACAGCAGCACACAAAGCAGGGACATCAATTGCTTTAGATGGGAGCCCTTTTGTGCTGTTCTTGATTGTTAATACTTTTTGGAATTAATTTCAAATATATTATGGGAGATTGAAAATAGAGGAAAATGTAAATTGACAAATATATAATTATTTTCACAAACTTAAGCACATACTCTTCTTTCTTTTTCTTTTTTTTCTTTCATTCTTTTTGTGTGTGTGTATCCGTTGTTGTAAAAGTACTAAACTCAAGCAAGAATGCCAAATTTCTATAATAAATTATTTTTCACATAAATTTTACAAAAAATAACTATACTTCATTTTTTTTTTTTTTACAAAAATAAAATAATTAGTGCACCACCTATACATAATCAATAAGTGGAAATAATTTACTCAAAAAAATAAGTGAAAATAAATTCATTTACCCCACTAAACTCTTCTTAAATTTCAAGTATTTTCATACATATTTTAAAAGTATGCACAAAAGTTGAGTTTGTAGATCGAAAGTGAATGAGATAATACCATCACCCATTGAATCCTCCAATACCCTCCAAATTCAATTATTTTAGATGTAAGACATGTGGTGTTTAAACATCAAATAAATGCCACATGTCGCACATCTAACTAAAAATGAGAAGGAAAATTGTCATACATATCAATTTTTTAAAAGCCTTTTATCTATCATCTAAGGAGATTAGTGTAAACAGCTTGCATTTCTTTTTTTTTTTTTTTTGATACAAGATAGAATTCTACTTTAGCCTAATCTAAGTGTATATGTGTGTGAAGCTCCCTTCTAGAGATTTGAAACCCGACCCTTGCCCCCCACCCTCCACAAGCACTTATACTTGTAGAGTGACCATCGCATCAAGGGTGTGCGGTGGTGGATTTCTTTTTAGAAGTGAGTGTTTTATTCCAAACTAAAAGGGAAGTCCTCGGACCACACTAAGTGGGGCCTTAGACCAGATGATGTGGGAAGGTTAACACTCAATGACAACTTTTCAGGTGTTTAAACTGAACTCAATCATGCCCGAGTCCTCGAACAAGATGAAGTGGGAAAGTTAATACTCAATGACAACTTTTTAAAGTGTTTAAACTGAACTCAATGTTGCCTGAGTCCGTAGACGAAATGAAGTGGAAAGGTTAACACTCAATGACAATTTTTCAAGTGTTTAAACTGAACTCAATCATGCCTGAGTACTCGGACCAAATGAAGTGGGAAGGTTAACACATAATGACAACTTTTCAAGTGTTTAAACTAAACTCAATCATACCTGAGTCCTCGGACCAGATGAAGTGGGAAGGTTAACACTCAATGACAACTTTTCAGGTGTTTAAATTGAACTAAATCATGCCTGAGTCCTCGAACTAGATAAAGTGGGAAAGTTAACACTCAATGACAACTTTTTAAAGTGTTTAAATTGAACTCAATGTTGTCTGAGTCCTCGGACCAAATAAAGTGGGAAGGTTAACACTCAATGACAACTTTTCAAGTGTTTAAACTGAACTCAATCATGCCTGAGTCCTCGGACCAAATGAAGTGGGAAGGTTAACAATCAATGACAACTTTTCTGGTGTTTAAACTGAACTCAATCATGCCTGAGTCATCGAACCAGATGAAATGGGAAAGTTAACACTCAATGACAACTTTTTAAAGTGTTTAAACTGAACTCAATGTTGCCTAAGTCCTCGGACCAGATGAAGTGGGAAGGTTAACACTCAATGACAACTTTTCAAGTGTTTAAACTAAACTCAATCATGCCTGAGTCCTTGGACTAGATGAAGTGAGAAGGTTAACACTCAGTGACAACTTTTCAGGTGTTTAAAATGAACTCAATCATATTTGAGTCCTCGGACAAGATGAAGTGGGAAGGTTAACACTTAATGACAACTTTTCAAGTGTTTAAATTGAACTCAATCATACCTGAGTCCTCAGACTAGATGAAGTGGGAAGGTTAACACTTAACGACAACTTTTCAAGTGTTTAAACTAAACTCAATCATACCTAAGTCATCAGACCAGATGAAGTGGGTCCATAGACCAGATGAAGTGGAAAGGTTAACACTCAATGACAAATTTTCTGGTGCTTAAACAGAACTCAATCATGCCTGAGTACTCGAACCAGAAGAAATGGGAAAGTTAACACTCAATGACAACTTTTTAAAGTGTTTAAACTGAACTCAATGTTGCCAAATTCCTCGGACCAGATGAAGTGGGAAGGTTAACACTCAATGACAACTTTTCAAGTGTTTAAATTGAACTCAATCATGCCTAAGTCCTCCGACTAGATGAAGTGGGAAGGTTAACACCCAATGACAACTTTTCAAGTGATTAAACTGAACTCAATCACGCCTAAGTCCTCAGACCAGATGAATTGGGAAGGTTAACACTCAATGCCAACTTTTCAAGTGTTTAAACTGAACTCAATCATGCCTGAGTCTTCAGACCAAATGAAGTGGGAAGGTTAACACTCAATGACAACTTTTCAAGTGTTTAAACTGAACTCAATCGTACCTGAGTCCTCAGACTAGATGAAGTGGGAAGGTTAACACTTAATGACAAATTTTCAAGTGTTTAAACTGAACTCAAGCACACCTAAGTCCTCGGACCATACGAAGTGGGTCCTCAAACCAGATGAAGTGGGAAGATTAACACTCTATGGCAACTTTTCAGGTGTTTAAACTAAACTCAACCATGCCTGAGTCCTCAGACAAAATGAAGTGGGAAGGTTAACACTCAATGACAACTTCTCAAGTGTTTAAATTGAACTCAATGTTGCCTGAGTCCTCGGACCAAATGAAGTGGGAAGGTTAACACTCAATGACAACTTTTCAAGTGTTTAAACTGAACTTAATCACGCCTGAGTCCGCGAGCCAGATGAAATGGGAAAGTTAACACTCAATGACAACTTTTTAAAGTGTTTAAACTAAACTGAATGTTGCCTAAGTCCTCGGCCCAGATGAAGTCGGAAGGTTAACATTTAATGACAACTTTTCAAGTGTTCAAACTAAACTCAATCATACCTGAGTCCTTGGACCAGATGAAGTGGGCCCTCAGACCAGATGAAGTGGGAAGGTTAACACATAATGACAACTTTTCCGGTGTTTAAACTGAACTCAATCATGCCTGAGTGCTCGAACCAGATGAAATGGGTAAGTTAACACTCAATGACAACTTTTTAAAGTGTTTAAACTGAACTCAATGTTGCCTAAGTCCTTGGACCAGATGAAATGGGACGGTTAACACTCAATGACAACTTTTCAAGTGTTTAAACTACACTCAATCATACCTGAGTCCTTCAACCAGATGAAGTGGGCCCTCAGACCAGATGAAGTGGGAAGGTTAACACTCAATGACAACTTTTCTGGTGTTTAAACTGAACTCAATCATGCCTGAGTCCTCGAACCAGATGAAATGGGTAAGTTAACACTCAATGACAACTTTTTAAAGTGTTTAAACTGAAATCAATCTTGCCTAAGTCCTCAAACCAGATGAAATGGGAAGGTTAACACCCAATGACAACTTTTCAAGTGTTTAAAATAAACTCAATCGTGCCTGAGTCCTTGGACCAGATGAAGTGGGAAGGTTAACAATCAATGACAACTTTTCAAATGTTGAAACTAAACTCAATCATGCCTGAGTCCTTGGACCAGATGAAGTGGGAAGGTTAACACTCAATGACAACTTTTCAGGTGTTTAAACTAAACTCAATCATACTTGAGTCCCGGGACAAGATGAATTGGGAAGGTTCACACTCAACACAACTTTTCAAGTGTTTAAACTAAACTCAATCATACCTGAGTCCTCAGACTAGATGAAGTGGGGAGGTTAACACTTAATAACAACTTTTCAGGTGTTTAAACTGAACTCAATCATGCCTGAGTCCTTGGACTAGATGAAGTGGGAAGGTTAACACCCAACGACAACTTTACAAGTGTTTAAACTAAACTCAATCATGCCTGAGTCCTTGAACCAGATGAAGAAGGAAGGTTAACACTCAATGACAACTTTTTAAAGTGTCTAAACTAAACTCAATCTTGCCTAATTCCTTGGACCGGATGAAGAGGGAAGGTTAACACTCAATGACAACTTTTCTAGTGTTTAAATTGAACTAAATCATGAATGACTCCTCCGACCAGATGAAGTGGGAAGGTTAACACTCAATGACAACTTTTCAGGTGTTTAAACTAAACTCAATCATACTTGAGTCCCGGGACAAGATGAATTGGGAAGGTTCACACTCAACACAACTTTTCAAGTGTTTAAACTAAACTCAATCATACCTGAGTCCTCAGACTAGATGAAGTGGGGAGGTTAACACTTAATAACAACTTTTCAGGTGTTTAAACTGAACTCAATCATGCCTGAGTCCTTGGACTAGATGAAGTGGGAAGGTTAACACCCAACGACAACTTTACAAGTGTTTAAACTAAACTCAATCATGCCTGAGTCCTTGAACCAGATGAAGAAGGAAGGTTAACACTCAATGACAACTTTTTAAAGTGTCTAAACTAAACTCAATCTTGCCTAATTCCTTGGACCGGATGAAGAGGGAAGGTTAACACTCAATGACAACTTTTCTAGTGTTTAAATTGAACTAAATCATGAATGACTCCTCCGACCAGATGAAGTGGGAAGGTTAACACTCAATGACAACTTTTCATGTGTTTAAACTGAACTCAATCATGCCTGAGTCCTCAGACAAAATGAAGTGGGAAGGTTAACACTCAATGACAACTTCTCAAGTGTTTAAATTGAACTCAATCATGCCTGAGTCCTTGGACCAAATGAAGTGCGAAGGTTAACACTCAATGACAAATTTCAAGTGTTTAAACTGAACTCAATCATACCTAAGTCCCCAGACCACACGATGTGGGTCCTCAGACTAGATGAAGTGGGAAGGTTAACACCCAAAGACAACTTTTCAGGTGTTTAAACTGAAGTCAATCATGCCTGAGTCCTCGAAACAGATGAAGTGGGAAAGTAAACACTCAATGACAACTATTTAAATTGTTTAAACTGAACTCAATGTTGCCTGAGTCCTCGGACCAAATGAAGTGGGAAGGTTAACACACAATGACAACTTTTCAAGTGTTTAAACTGAACTCAATCATGCCTGAGTCCTCGGGCCAAATGAAGTGGGAAGGTTAACACTTAATAACAACTTTTCAAGTGTTTAAACTAAACACAATCATACCCGAGTCCTCGGACCAGATGAAGTGGGTCCTCAGACCAGATGAAGTGGGAAGATTAACACTAAATGACAACTTTTCTGGTGTTTCAACTGAACTCAATCATGCCTGAGTCCTCGAACCAGAAGAAATGGGAAAGTTAACACTCAAAGACAACTTTTTAAAGTGTTTAAACTGAACTCAATGTTGCCTAATTCCTTGGACGAGATGAAGTGGGAAAGTTAACACTCAATGACAACTTTTCAAGTGTTTAAATTGAACTCAATCATGCCTGAGTCCTCCGACCAGACGAAGTGGGAAGGTTAACACCCAATGACAACTTTTCAAGTGTTTAAACTGAACTCAATGTTGCCTAAGTCCTCGGACCAGATGAAGTGGGAAGGTTAACACTCAATGACAACTTTTCAAGTGTTTAAACTAAACTCAATCCTGCCTGAGTCCTTGGACCAGATGAAGTGGGTAGGTTAACACTCAGTGACAACTTTTCAGGTGTTTAAAATGAACTCAATCAAACTTAAGTCCTCGGACAAGATGAAGTGGGAAGGTTAACACTTAATGACAACTTTTCAAGTGTTTAAATTGAACTCAATCATACCTGAGTTCTCAGACTAGATGAAGTGGGAAGGTTAACACTTAACGACAACTTTTCAAGTGTTTAAACTAAACTCAATCATACCTGAGTCATCAGACCAGATGAAGTGGGTCCATAGACCAGATGAAGTGGAAAGGTTAACACTCAATGACAAATTTTCTGGTTCTTAAACAGAACTCAATCATGCTTGAATACTCGAACCAGAAGAAATGGGAAAGTTAACACTCAATGACAACTTTTTAAAGTGTTTAAACTGAACTCAATGTTGCCAAATTCCTCGGACCAGATGAAGTGGGAAGGTTAACACTCAATGACAACTTTTCTGGTGTTTAAACTGAACTCAATCATGCCTGAGTCCTCGAACTAGATGAAATGGGTAAGTTAACACTCAATGACAACTTTTTAAAGTGTTTAAACCAAACTCAATGTTGCCTAAGTCCTCAGACCAGATGAAATGAGAAGGTTAACACCCAATGACAACTTTTCAAGTGTTTAAAATAAACTCAATCATGCCTGAGTCCTTAGACCAGATAAAGTGGGAAGGTTAACAATCAATGACAACTTTTCAAATGTTGAAACTAAACTCAATCATGCCTGAGTCCTTGGACTAGATGAAGTGGGAAGGTTAACACTCAATGACAACTTTTCAGGTGTTTAAACTAAACTCAATCATACTTGAGTCCTGGGACAAGATGAATTGGGAAGGTTCACACTCAAGACAACTTTTCAAGTGTTTAAACTGAACTCAATCATACCTGAGTCCTCGGACTAGATGAAGTGGGAAGGTTAACACTTAATAACAACTTTTCAGGTGTTTAAACTGAACTCAATCATGCCTGAGTCCTTGGACTAGATGAAGTGGGAAGGTTAACACCCAACGACAACTTTACAAGTGTTTAAACTAAACTCAATCATGCCTGAGTCCTTGAACCAGATGAAGAAGGAAGTTTAACACTCAATGACAACTTTTTAAAGTGTTTAAACTAAACTCAATCTTGCCTAATTCCTCGGACCGGATGAAGCGGGAAGGTTAACACTCAATGACAACTTTTCTAGTGTTTAAATTAAACTCAATCATGAATGACTCCTCCGACCAGATGAAGTGGAAAGGTTAATGTTGTGAAATTTTAAAATACTCGCAAGTGTACGAACCGTACCGAAGTATAGTTTGACAAGAACGAGGTCGAACCCACAGGGACTTGAATGAATGTAGGAAAATTAATTAAACCTTAACCAAATTAATCCTAATCTAGTTTAATAAAAATTGGTTGTTTTGAAATTAATTAAACTAAGCAAAGGATATAAAGCAATAAAAAGATGTAAACAATCAATGGAAAGGAATTAAGGTTTTGGAATCCGCCTTGTAAATCATATCAGCATATATTTATGATCATTAATTTTTCCCAACTCACTACATGATAATCTAGAAATCAATCTTGCTACCATGGAAAATATCATCATTAAAACTTATGTTTAAAAATCTAAAGCATGTTCTTCTTCGCTTCTTCAGTATAAAATCAAATCATCAATTGTATCCGTAGCCAAACAAATCACAAGATATATCCAATTCTAAAAATCAAATCATAAATTGTATCCATTGACAGACAAATCACAAACGATATCCAATTTTATAATCAAGAATTAATAAACCAAGCATTCAATTAATTAAGACAAATCCTAAATCATGAGAAAAACATGATTGAACTCATATCTAGAATCCCATCTTAGTCAATTGATATGAAGCAAGAACAATTTAAATCATTAAAGAACAACTATTGTGGGAAAAATCAAATCACATAAATATTATTGATAATCCTTAACAAGGTTTCATCCTCAACCCTAATTATAAATTTAGCTACTCATGGTAATTGAAATAAAACAAAAGAATAAAATACTAAACATTAAACTAGACAAATAAAATAGAGAAAGAAATAGTCACAATGCTATCATGGAGAAAAGCTACAGAGAAGCCACATGCGGCACTGCCTTGCTCCAATTTTCTGTTTTGCATCTCAGCCCTAGCACTAGCCTCTCTAAATTTTGCCCTAAAAAGCCTTTAAATAGGTCAAGGAATCCTATTACAAGTTGAATTCCCGTTTGGAGAAAATCCTAGATTTTTAGGCTTCACTTAACCGACTATTTTGGCCCATTTAACTTCAGAATTCGGGCTCCTGGTAAACTACAAAGTTGTAGCCCTTTAAGTTAACTTTCCAGCCCAACTTGAATCATCTCGATTGAACATCTGACCCGAAAGTTATGCCAAAAATACTAACTGATGTGCAGGCTGGAATCCTAATCCGAATTGGACTTGAATTTGATACAAATTTCCTCTGAGTCCTTGCTCCAATTGGACTTAAAATTTAATATTCATGCCTGGCTGGATGTAAGTTGGCTTGATTCAATTGGCTTAGCCCCACTTTGCATGTAAAGCCCTTATTACCTGCAACACAAAGATATTATATAATCAGTCACAAAATAACATAAAAGTAGGGCTAAATATGTAGAAATGTGAGTACTTTATTGTATATATTTCAAGCATATCAGTTAACACTCAATGACAACTTTTCATGTGTTTAAATTGAACTCAATCATGCCTGAGTACTTGGACCAGATGAAGTGCGAAGGTTAACACTCAATGACAAATTTTCAAGTGTTTAAACTGAACTCAATCATACCTAAGTCCCCGGACCATACGAAGTGGGTCCTCAGACTAGATGAAGTGGGAAGGTTAACACCCAAAGACAACTTTTCAGGTGTTTAAATTGAACTCAATCATGCCTGAGTCCTCGAAACAGATGAAGTGGGAAAGTTAACACTCAATGACAACTATTTAAAGTGTTTAAACTGAACTCAATGTTGCCTGAGTCCTTGGACCCAATGAAGTGGGAAGGTTAACACTCAATGACAACTTTTCAAGTGTTTAAACTGAACTCAATTATGCCTGAGCCCTCGGGCCAAATGAAGTGGGAAGGTTAACACTTAATGACAACTTTTTAAGTGTTTAAACTAAACACAATCATACCCGAGTCCTTCGACCAGATGAAGTGGGTCCTTAGACCAGATGAAGTGGGAAGATTAACACTAAATGACAACTTTTCTGGTGTTTCAACTGAACTCAATCATGCCTGAGTCCTCGAACCAGATGAAATGGGAAAGTTAACACTCAATGACAATTTTTAAAGTTTTTAAACTGAACTCATTGTTGCCTTGGTCCTCGGACCAGATGAAGTGAGAAGGCTAACACTCAATGACAACTTTTCAAGTGTTTAAACTAAACTCAATCATGCCTGAGTCCTTGGACCAGATGATGTGGGAAGGTTAACAATCAATGACAACTTTTCAAATGTTTAAACTAAACTCAATCATGCCTGAGTCCTTGGACCATATGAAGTGGGAAGGTTAAAACTCAGTGACAACATTTCAGGTGTTTAAACTAAACTCAATCATACTTGAGTCCTCGGACAAGATGAAGTGGGAAGGTTAACACTCAATGACAACTTTTCAAGTGTTTAAACTGAACTCAATCATACCTAAGTCCTTAGACTAGATGAAGTTGGAAGGTTAACACTTAATTACAACTTTTCAAGTGTTTAAACTAAACTCAATCATACCTGAGTCCTCGGACCAGATGAAGTGGGTCCTCAGACCAGATGAAGTGGGAAGGTTAACACTCAATGACAACTTTTCTGGTGTTTAAACAGAACTCAATCATGCCTGAGTCCTTGAACCAGTAGAAATGGGAAAGTTAACACTTAATGACAACTTTTTAAAGTGTTTAAACTGAACTCAATGTTGCCTAATTCCTTGGACGAGATGAAGTGGGAATGTTAACACTCAATGACAACTTTTCAAGTGTGATAGGCCACAAACTGAATGACCCCTTGTGATTTAAACTAATTAATTAATTAAGTCAAGTTATTAATTAATCAATTTAACATGCAAATACTTGGAAGCACAAACAAATCACCGAATAACAAAATATGCAGCGGAAAATAAAAGACACGGTGATTTGTTCACGAATGGGGAAAAACCCTAACGGCAAAAACCCCACCGGGTGATTTTCAGGTCACCACTCCCGAAACTCCACTATTATCAAATCAAGCGGTTACAAATAAGGAATCCCAAGTACCTTACCAACCTACAGTTGAACCCTTACCCCAATACCCAATTGGACTTGATCTGTAGCGACAGTTCCCCCTTTTGATGCACGGCTCCCAAGTACGTGACTAACCAGATGCGCGGATCCCAGTACGCGACTTCAATCACCAACTTTAGAATGAGAGGTTGGCTGCAGAGTTCTTCAGATCATCCTATGCATGAAGATCAGGAAGATGCTTGGTCACAAAACCCTAAGGTGCACAATACACAGCAACTTCTTGAAGAAGATGATCCTAGGTTAAGAACTTTGTCTTTAGAGCACAATTTGCTTGAACAAGGATTGCTCAATGCTTATGCAACTTGTGTCTATGTTGACGGCTCTTAAAACACTCCTTAAATATGTTTAGGGTTAGAAGAAAAGAAGGCCCAAAAACACATTCACGGATCCCAAGAAAATCAGAACAGAAATCTGACTTTTGTAAATCTCGACAGCTAGCAGGTGTCGAGGTAGGTGTCGAGGTAGGTGTTGAGCTTTAAAAATTCTGCACTTCAACTTGCTTTTTCTTGGACAGACTTGATGGCTTCAACACTTGATCTTGAAACATTGTTTCTTGAAGTATTAAAAACACCTAGAACTACCCAATTACAAGTAGAGTGCGTTTTGTCAAAGGATTAACCAATTTACATAAAATATGACATATGTTCCTAACTTGCTTGAACACATATGTCCTAACAATCTCCCCCTTTGGCAATCCGTGACAAAACCACAACAAAACAAATGAACATATGAGAGAAGTCATAAATCACTCAACTCATATTCACTTGTTAAATACAATAAAATCTATCCTAACACAAACTCTTGAAGAACTCTACAAAAAGAGAGTTTATGGCAAGTAGACTTTGACAACCTGTATTTCTGAAACACTTATAAACAAAACTCATCAAGGCATCTTGTGTGAAACAGAAATAATTAGATTGCATACAAATATAAAGAACATGTGTATAAAGAGAGAAAAGAAACAACACATGAAGAGGTAGGTGAAAAAGAAACATACATCCACATATATAGAGGATAAGTACAATGTATGTAAACTGATATACAAGACCAATGTATCTAATAAGACTAGAAAAGAAAAAGATACATCAAAAACCTCACTACATCCCTCAAAAAGTATGAACACTCCCCCTATCAACAATGTCCTATCCTAACTCTCCCCCTAAGATGACTACTCTCATAATCCACAACTACTCCCCCTTTTTGTCACGAATGACAAAGGGTAGAGTGTCATGTAGACATCTCATCAGTAGAGCTAGCATCTCCATCATCATCATCTGAAGCATCATCGTCATCACCATCATCATCATCATCCTCAGAGTCAGAATCTGAATCCACTGGAGGAGGTGGTGGAGGAGAAGCCTCAGAAGCAAAACCACCCATGGTCGCCTGCCGTCGTGCAATACGACCAACACGAACATTCACCTGATACAACTCAGTGGTGAGTGTATCGAGGCGAGCATCCATGCGCTGCAGCTGCGCCATAATGTCTCCAAGAGATACATCGCTGGAGGAAGGAAGAGGAGTCGATGTAGATGGAGCAGATCTGGATGGAGCCGAACGGGAGGGAGGAGTGAAATCCGGCTGTCTCGCCCTAAACTGTGCCTCACTACGTTTTACGGTAGCGGCATCTATGGCAGAGATGTGTGTGAAGTGGTCGGACGAGGGAAAAGGGATGGAAAAATGGCGTAGAATCCTCGTGATAGCGGAAGGAAAGATGAGCTTATCACGGGACGCCGCATCTAGATGAACATCTATGATAGATAGAATGAAGTGGGAAGGAAAATCTATCGTGAGATGCTCAAGTAGAGAAAGCAAGAAACGAGCACGAGGCTCGGTGATAGAGTTATAATGGGAAAGAGGATGAAGTACACAAGTCATCACCATGTTAAGGAATCTAGGACCTTTAGCAAAAGGTCTACATGATGTGTACATATGCTCACCCCACTCAGAAGGGCGCTCACAGAAAGCATAAATGAGCTCATCCCTGGACACAGTCCTCAGTCGCTCACATGTAGGATAGTCAGGAAACTCTATCCTAGGGACATGAAGCACATCCGCAACCAGCTGCGGTGTGACAGAAATGCGCGTACCTCGAACGCGAGTATGAAAGAGAGGTACTGATCGATCTATCCCGTACATGTTGGAGTAAAACTCCTGAATGAGTACGAGAGGACAAGTGACCGGGACGTCACACAGTGACTCCCATCCCCTACTGTGAATGACAGAGGGAAGGTCAATGTCGGCAAAGTCTGCCAGAACGACGTGGCGTTCCGAATGAACACCTCGTTTAGAAAAGTTCTCAGTAAATGCCTTGTAGGCATCTCCATCACGGAACCGAAGATTATGAGGAGCATTATCAGAAGATGAGGAGGCTCCAGAACGCAGAGGGTTCCGAGCAGGAGTGGATTTACGTTTAGGTGCCATAGATGCAACTAACGTAAAAGAATGAGAAAAGAGATAGAGAGGGAGACAATCAGAAAAGTCCCAAACAGTTCAAATATATCAATATCTTGAACAAAAATGGACGTATGCATGGGAATGCATGATCATGTTACATGCAAACAAAAGAAACATCATGGGCTCAGCCCAATCCAATCCTATCAGCACACAGACAAGAATCACACAACTAAATGCATGAACATATCATTCTAATGCACATGGAATGCAATGCATGACATTTTGAAATCATTTAAGTCCAAACCCAACCCAAAATTTCAATAAAAACTCAATGATTTTGAAAAACCCCAAATTTTTATGAAACATCCCAAAAACTAGGTTTTCAAAACATGAAATGTATGAAAAAGGAAGAGAAAAGAGATCTTACCAAGAGATTTGAGCAAGAAATGAGCAAGATCCCAGAGGGTTGGAGGATTTGAGTGAAAGGAGAGTGAAAGGGAGATGAACAGCCACGGAGAGATCGAGAGAGATCGAGAGAATGAAGTCAGAATCGCGACAGATCCTTAAATAGGCACCTCAGTAAATCTCGACAGCTGAGGTGTCGAGAGGTATCGAGGAAGCTGTCGAGGAAGGTATCGAGGAAAAAGCCTTCGACAGCTGAAGGTATCGAGAGGTATCGAGATGCAAGGAGAATTTCAGATACGCGAAGCTCGATCGATCGACCATGGTGTCGAGAAGGTATCGACCAGACAGAGATTTTCTCGATCGATCCACCAGGTGTCGAGGAGGTATCGAGATTGCGATAAAGAAAAGGCTAAGAGGCTCGACAGCTGACCAGGTATCGAGGAGGTGTCGAGAAGGTGTCGAGCCAGCTATGAAATGCAGTTTTTCGAGATGTGAAAAACACAGACATGAATGCAATCAAGACATGCACCTCAACCATGATCCAACCAACATATAAAACTCTCAAAAATCATCTCTCAATGAAAATTTAAGCACATGGATCTCCCAAGAACACACACACACACTAAACAAGTCTAACAAATTTTATATTTCAAAAATAAGTCATGACAGTTTAGTGAGCATACAAAAGCACATGTAAACCTGGTGATGGCCAAATCACATTGTACCTGCACATGTATCAAGAGTAGCAAAGAATATTGCGTGTTGTGTGTGAAAAACACCGCAAGATTGCATATGTGTATACATGTTATGATGATCTGAGATATGAGAAAATAACTTTTAACTCACACACAATCATAACTGTTTGATGGGGACTATCACCTTCGAGGTACATCCTATAACTCCCACATCTCCTAGAATACACGCTTGCAACCATTTTTAAAGCATTTTTAATCTTTTTGCTTTTTATTTCTTTGCATATTTTCTTTTTAAAGCATATCATACATGGGCTTATGAGAAAGAAAAGAAATACCCATTGATATTTTGACATTTCAATTTTGCTATGCCTAAGCACACAATGTCATTGACATCACACTTTTGCTATGCCGAAGCATACAGATGTCATTAATGATTGGCGGGCAACAGTGGTGAGATGGTTATTTATGCCTTTCTCTTAGGATTTTCTAGTCCTACCCGTCAAAAAGAGTGATATGAGTGTTAAGTCTAAGAAATAACCTAATCTTACTCATCACAAACACGAGCCACAAAGCTCACTTGCTTAGTTGTGCATAGGAATGCGCATCTAAGCTACAAGAGATACAAAGTTTAGAAAACTTTGTTTCATTGGCCATCTAAGGTACACAAGTACCAAAGTACACAAAACACACACTGTTTTTGTATTTTTCAATTTTTCAATTTTTTTTTTTTTTATTATATGAAAAACAAAATAAACAAAACTGAAAGTAAACACACAAAGACATGTTAAGAAAAACAAAACAATGCATAAAACTAGACTGACTCAGCAAAAATGCAAAACACACAAGTAATGCAACAAACAAGATGAACAAGAAGGGAGAAGAAAGTGATAAAATCACTTAGAGTCCTTTTTCTTCCACACCTTGGAAGAACCTTTCCTTTGATTAAAACTTTGAAACGGCGGTGAGGGGGAAGGATTACACCCGTTCAAGTTCGAAAGGAACATGATGGCTTTCAGAAGATCTCCAAGAGGAGCAAGAGAGGATTGAAGCTGATTTTGGCTTCCAGATGCTGTCATACTGTTGCTCTGTTGGGTGGCTAGCCACTTGTAGCAATTTGGTCGAGTATGACCTGCAGCTCCACAATGATAACAGAGATGCTGCTTCTTTTGTTTAGGCTTCTGAGAGTTAGCCTTCTTATTCCTAGGAAGTTTAGCATCTTTCTTTTCTAACTTAGGGGGTGCTCCTAAGATGGATTTTCCCTTGTCTATGTTCTCACTAGCTAAATCAGTTTTAACATCAATGTTCTCAATTTTAACATTATTAGCAGGAGGAACAAAAACAGTAGAACTAGTAGAAGCAGAGTTAGAGAAAGAAAGACCATACCCTAAACCTGTTCGATCTGAAGCAGATTTCTGGTTGCTGAGCATCTCATCAAGCTTTGCACTTGAAGTCCTCTCCAGTTGAGCTCTAACTTGAAACAGCTCAGCTTCAAGCTTCTTGATCTTCTCAGCCAGGAAGTTATTCTCAAATCTCAGTGCACCAATAGTTTGATTAGCCTCATCACACTTTGTGGACAATTCTTCTCTATCGAGTTCCACATCACTGAGCTTCTTGGTGGCTAGCCTGTATAGCTTTTCATGCTTTTCAGAAAGCTTGTAAAGCTTTTCATAGGCTGAATGGATATCATCTTTGTCATCCATCTTTTCACATTCAGTGTCCACCAATTCTTCTTCTTCTTCTTCAACAATCCCATCAGTAGAATTGACTGAAGCAGTGAAAGCATTTAGGATTCCGTCATCTTCACTATCGGAATCATCTTCAGGCTCAGTGTCACTCAGGGTTGCAGCAAGAGCCTTACTCTTTCCAATGCTTTTCAGATATGTAGGACACTCATTCTTCATGTATCCAAACCCATGACACCCAAAACATTTTGGTCCTGCCGGAACAGTGTACTGACCGCCATCCTTGGCATCCTTCCTTCCCTTGTCTTGGCTCTTGAACTGTGAAGAATTGGATTGCCTGCGGTCTTTGTCGAAGCTCCTCCCATTGGCATTCTTCATAAATTTCTTGAACTGCCGCGTAATGTAGGACTTCATCTTTGAATCTTCATCATCGGAAGACTCATCTGTATCACTGCTCTTCGCCTTCAGGGCCATGCTCTTGCCCTTGCTTGACTTGCCTATCCTTGATAACCCTAGCTCGTAGGTCTGCAAGTTCCCAACCAGCTCAGTCAAAGGAATTTTATCAATGTCCTTTGATTCTTCAATTGCCGTAATCTTGGCATGAAATCTCTCAGGTAGAGATCTGAGCACCTTCCTTACAACCTTGGGTTCAGGGATGGTTTCCCCAAGATTGAAGGCTGAGTTCACTA
The DNA here is from genome assembly GCA_023621385.1 of Quercus gilva. Lineage (NCBI taxonomy): Eukaryota > Viridiplantae > Streptophyta > Magnoliopsida > Fagales > Fagaceae > Quercus > Quercus gilva. The sequence goes on along the minus strand of CM042476.1, from coordinate 42,938,149 downwards.
TGTCCTTAAGCTTGGCATAGAACTCATCAAACGACTCATCCTCCTCCATCTTTATCTCTTCAAAGCTAGTAGTGAGCCTCTGTAGCTTTGAATCTTTGACAGCCTTTGTTCCTTCATAGGTTGTCTGGAGGATGGTCCACGCCTCCTTGGCAGTTTCTGTTAAGGATATCTTCTTGAACTCCTCATTGGTGACAGCGCTAAATAGAGCATTCAGCGCTCTGCTGTTGAAGTTCGCCGCCTTGATCTTGGCTTCATCCCAATCAGCCGGCGCTTCTTTTGGCTTTGTCCAACCAATCTCCACAGCTTGCCACACCTTCTCATCTAAGGACTGCAAAAAAGCTCTCATGCGTACTTTCCAGTAGGCATAGTTAGTCCCATCAAATAAAGGAGGTATAATGAGAGATTGTCCTCTATCCATGACAAACAGGGGTCAATGGATCAATCACAGCAAAGATTAATAACTAATCAGAGTGTGCCTGCTCTGATACCACTTGATAGGCCACAAACTGAATGACCCCTTGTGATTTAAACTAATTAATTAATTAAGTCAAGTTATTAATTAATCAATTTAACATGCAAATACGTGGAAGCACAAACAAATCACCGAATAACAAAATATGCAGCGGAAAATAAAAGACACGGTGATTTGTTCACGAATGGGGAAAAACCCTAACGGCAAAAACCCCACCGGGTGATTTTCAGGTCACCACTCCCGAAACTCCACTATTATCAAATCAAGCGGTTACAAATAAGGAATCCCAAGTACCTTACCAACCTACAGTTGAACCCTTACCCCAATACCCAATTGGACTTGATCTGTAGCGACAGTTCCCCCTTTTGATGCACGGCTCCCAAGTACGTGACTAACCAGATGCGCGGATCCCAGTACGCGACTTCAATCACCAACTTTAGAATGAGAGGTTGGCTGCAGAGTTCTTCAGATCATCCTATGCATGAAGATCAGGAAGATGCTTGGTCACAAAACCCTAAGGTGCACAATACACAGCAACTTCTTGAAGAAGATGATCCTAGGTTAAGAACTTTGTCTTTAGAGCACAATTTGCTTGAACAAGGATTGCTCAATGCTTATGCAACTTGTGTCTATGTTGACGGCTCTTAAAACACTCCTTAAATATGTTTAGGGTTAGAAGAAAAGAAGGCCCAAAAACACATTCACGGATCCCAAGAAAATCAGAACAGAAATCTGACTTTTGTAAATCTCGACAGCTAGCAGGTGTCGAGGTAGGTGTCGAGGTAGGTGTCGAGCTTTAAAAATTCTGCACTTCAACTTGCTTTTTCTTGGACAGACTTGATGGCTTCAACACTTGATCTTGAAACATTGTTTCTTGAAGTATTAAAAACACCTAGAACTACCCAATTACAAGTAGAGTGTGTTTTGTCAAAGGATTAGCCAATTTACATAAAATATGACATATGTTCCTAACTTGCTTGAACACATATGTCCTAACAAAGTGTTTAAATTGAACTCAATCATGCCTGAGTCCTCTGACCAGACGAAGTGGGAAGGTTAACACCCAATGACAACTTTTCAAGTGTTTAAACTGAACTCAATCATGCCTGAGTCCTCGAACCAGATGAAGTGGGAAGGTTAACACTCAACGACACCTTTTCAAGTGTTTAAACCGAACTCAATCATGCTTGAGTCCTCAGACCAAAAAAAGTAGGAAGGTTAACACTCAATAACAAGTTTTCAAGTGTTTAAACTGAACTCAATCATACCTAAGTCCTCAGACTAGATAAAGTGGGAAGGTTAACACTTAATGACAAATTTTCAAGTGTTTAAACTGAACTCAATCATACCTAGGTCCTCGCATCATACGAAGTGGGTCCTCAGACTAGATGAAGTGGGAAGGTTAACACTCAATGGCAACTTTTCAGGTGTTTAAACTGAACTCAATCATGACTGAGTCCTCGAACCAAATGAAGTGGGGAAGCTAACACTCAGTGACAACTTTTTAAAGTGTTTAAACTGAACTCAATGTTGCCTGAGTCCTCAGACCAAATGAAGTGGGAAGTTTAACACTCAATGACAACTTTTCAAGTGTTTAAACTGAACTCAATCATGCCTGAGTCCTCGAACTAGATGAAATGGGATAGTTAACATTCAATGACAACTTTTTAAAGTGTTTAAATTGAACTGAATGTTGCCTAAGTCCTCGGACTAGATGAAGTGGGAAGGTTAACACTTAATGACAACTTTTCAAGTGTTTAAACTAAACTCAATCATACCTGAGTTCCCGGACCAGATGAAGTAGGTCCTCAGACTAGATGAAGTAGTTCCTCAGACCAGATGAAGTGGGAAGGTCAACACTGAATGACAACTATTCTGGTGTTTAAACTGAAATCAATCGTGCCTAAGTCCTCGAAACAGATGAAATGGGAAAGTTAACACTCAATGACAACTTTTTAAAGTGTTTAAAACGAACTGAATGTTGCCTAAGTCCTTGGACCAGATGAAATGGGAAGGTTAACACTCAATGACAACTTTACAGGTATTTAAACTAAACTCAATCATGCCTGAGTCCTTGGACCAGATGAAGTGGGAAGGTTAACAATCAATGACAACTTTGCAAATGTTAAAACTAAACTCAATCATGCCTGAGTCCTTGGACGAGAAGAAGTGGGAAGGTTAACACTCAATGGCAACTTTTGAGGTGTTTAAACTAAACTCAATCATACTTGAGTCCTCGGACAAGATGAATTGGGAAAGTTAACACTCAATGACAACTTTCCAGGTGTTTAAACTAAACTCAATCATGCCTGAGTCCTCAGACCAGATGAAGTGGGAAGGTTAACACTCAATGACAACTTTACAAATGTTTAAACTAAACTCAATCGTGCTTGAGTCCTTAGACCAGATGAAGAAGGAAGGTTAACACTCAATGACAACTTTTTAAAGTGTTTAAACTAAACTCAATCTTGCCTAATTCCTCGGACCGGATGAAGTGGGAAGGTTAACACTCAATGACAACTTTTCTAGTGTTTAAATTGAACTCAATCATGCCTGAGTCCTTGGACCAGATGAAGTGGGAAGGTTAACAATCAGTGGCAACTTTTCAAATGTTTAAACTAAACTCAATCATGCCTAAGTCCTTGGTCCAAATGAAGTGGGTAGGTTAACACTCAATAACTACTTTTAAGGTGTTTAAACTGAACTCAATCATGCCTGAGTACTCGGACCAGATGAAGTGGGAAGGTTAACACTCAATGACAACTTTACAAGTGTTTAAACTAAACTCAATCATGCCTGAGTCCTCGGACCAGATGAAGAAGGAAGGTTAACACTCAATGACAACTTTTTAAAGTGTTTAAACTAAACTCAATCTTGCCTAATTCCTCAGATCGGATGAAGTGGGAAGGTTAACACTCAATGACAACTTTTCTAGTGTTTAAATTGAACGCAATCATGCCCGAGTCCTCAGACCAGATGAAGTGGGAAGGTTAACACTCAATGACAACTTTTCAAGTGTTTAAACTAAACACAATCGTACCTGAGTCCTCGGACCAGATGAAGTGGGTTCTTATACCAGATGAAATGGGAAGATTAAAACTCAATGACAACTTTTCTGGTGTTTAAACTGAACTCAATCATGCCTAAGTCCTCGAACCAGATGAAATGGGAAAGTTAACACTCAATGACAACTTTTTAAAGTGTTTAAACTGAACACAATGTTGCCTAAGTGCTCGGACCAGATGAAATGGGAAGGTTAACACTCAATGACAACTTTTCATGTGTTTAAACTAAACTTAATCATGCCTGTGTCCTTGGACCAGATGATGTGGGAAGGTTAACAATCAATGACAACTTTTCAAATGTTTAAACTAAACTCAATCATGCCTGAGTCTTTGGACCAGATTAAGTGGGAAGGTTAAAACGCGGTGACAACTTTTCAGGTGTTTAAACTGAACTCAATCATACTTGAGTCCTCGGACAAGATGAAGTGGGAAGGTTAACACTCAATGACAATTTTTCAAGTGTTTAAACTGAACTCAATCATACCTGAGTCCTCAGACTAGATGAACTGGGAAGGTTAACACTTCATGACAACTTTTCAAGTGTTTAAACTAAACTCAATCATACCTGTGTCCTCGGACCAAACGAAGTGGGTCCTCAGACCAGATGAAGTGGGAATGTTAACACTCGATGACAACTTTTCTGGTGTTTAAACAAAACTCAATCATGCCTGAGTCCTCGAACTAGATGAAATGGGAAAGTTAACACTCAATGACAACTTTTTAAAGTGTTTAAACTGAACTCAATGTTGCCTAATTCCTTGGACGAGATGAAGTGGGAAGGTTAACACTCAATGGCAACTTTTCAAGTGTTTAAATTAAACTCAATCATGCCTGAGTCCTCCGACCAGATGAAGTGGGAAGGTTAACACCCAGTGACAACTTTTCAATTGTTTAAACTGAACTCAATCATGCCCAAGTCCTCAGACCGGATGAAGTGGGAAGGTTAACACTCAATGACAACTTTTCAAGTATTTAAACTGAACTCAACCATGCCTTAGTCCTCAGACCAAATAAAGTGGGAAGGTTAACACTCAATGACAAGTTTTCAAGTGTTTAAACTGAACTCAAACGTACCTAAGTCCTCAGAATAGATGAAGTGGGAACGTTAACACTTAATGACAAATTTTAAAGTGTTTAAACTGAACTCAATCATGCCTAAGTCCTCAGACCATACAGAATGGGTTCCAAGACCAGCTGAAGTGGGAAGGTTAACACTAAATTGCAACTTTTCATGTGTTTAAACTGAACTCAATCATGCCTGAGTCCTCGAACCAAATGAACTGGGAAAGTTAACACTCAATGAAACCTTTTTAAAGTGTTTAAACTTAACTCAATGTTGCCTAAGTCCTCGGACCAGATGAAGTGGGAAGGTTAACACTAAATGACAACTTTTCAAGTGTTTAAACTAAACTCAATCATGCCTGTGTCCTTGGACCAGATGATGTGGGAAGGTTAACAATCAATGACAACTTTTCAAATGTTTAAACTAAACTCAATCATGCCTGAGTCCCTGGACCAGATGAAGTGGGAAGGTTAAAACACGGTGACAACTTTTATGGCTTTTTAATTGAACTCAATCATACTTGAGTCCTCGGACAAGACGAAGTGAGAAGGTTAACACTCAATGACAACCTTTCAAGCATTTAAACTGAACTCAAACGTACCTGAGTCCTCAGACTAGATGAAGTGGGATGGTTAACTCTTAATGGCAAATTTTCATGTGTTTAGATTGAACTCAATCATACCTAAGTCCTCGGACCATACGAAGTGGGTCCTCAGACCAAATGAAGTGGGAAGGTTAACACTCAATGACAACTTTTCAGGTGTTTGAACTGAACTCAATCATGCCTGAGTCCTCGAACCAGATGAAGTGGGAAAGTTAACACTCAATGACAACTTTTTGAAGTGTTTAAACTGAACTCAATGTTGCCTGAGTCCTCGGACCAAATGAAGTGGTAAGGTTAACACTCAATGACAACTTTTCAAGTGTTTAAACTGAACTCAATCATGTCTGAGTCTTCGAACCAGATGAAATGGGAAAGTTAACACTCAATGACAACTTTTTAAAGTGTTTAAACTGAACTGAATGTTTCCTAAGTCCTCGGAGAAGATGAAGTGGGAAGGTTGACACTTAATGACAACTTTTCAAGTGTTTAAACTAAACTCAATCATACCTGAGTCCTCGGACCAGATGAAGTGGGAAGGTTAACACTCAATGGCAACTTTTCTGGTGTTTAAACTGAACTCAATCGTGCCTAAGTCCTCGAAACAGATGAAATGGAAAAGTTAACACTCAATGACAACTTTTTAAAGTGTTTAAACTGAACTGAATATTGCCTAAGTCCTCGGACTAGTTGAAATGGGAAGGTTAACGCTCAATGACAACTTTTCAAGTGTTCAAACTAAACTCAATCATGCTAGAGTCCTTGGACCAGATGAAGTGGGAAGGTTAACAATCAATGACAACTTTTCAAATGTTTAAACTAAACTGAATCATGCCTGAGTCCTTGGACTAGATGAAGTGGGAAGGGTAACACTCAATGACAACTTTTGAGGTGTTTAAACTAAATTTAATCATACTTGAGTCCTCGGACAAGATGAATTGGGAAGGTTAATGTTAGGTTCTAAAGGTTTAGGAATTTATGTATTTAGAACTCTAATTTGTAATGTTGGCAAACCATGATCAAAACAATGTACTTAGTCTAGTTTAGGCTTGCTCAAAGTTGGTAAAATATTGTAAAGTTGGAATCGAGTGACTGCAGATGTATTGGGACATCTCGGCCTGGCTCGATCGATTGAAAATTAGACTCGATCGATCGAAAATCGGCCCAGATGTGTTTTCTGCAGAAATTTCAGCTCAGCCCTAACTCTTTAAACGTTTAGGGTTTTATGTTTTTGCCCTAGGTATATAGGGCAAAACCCTAGCCACGTTTTCAGAGTTGCACAAGTTGTATTATTGCTCATACATTGCGGTTTTGTGTGAATCTCTTGTGAGATCTTAGAGGAGCTTTCCTTTACACAAAACTTAGGGTTTTCATGGTAGAGATGATTTTAACATCTTGAAGATCATTACAGTTGCAACCATTGGAACTTAAAGATAAACAAGCGGGGAGCTTGTAGCTGATTGAGGAATTCAAGAAAGAAGTAGTCCGTGGATTCGGAGCCTGCGCGTGGTCGTGTCAGGAAGTTCTACTGGTTGGTAGCATTAGGAAGTCGAGCGGGGGAGCTTGCAGTCCTTTGGTAAGAACTTCATTTCTTTCATAGTGAATTCTGGTTTGCCTTGAGGATCGGTGGGTCAAATCCTCCCCAGGTTTTTCCGTGTGGTTTCTTGGGTGATCATATCTTGTGTTCTTTATTTTTTCCGCTGCTTTATATGTTTTATATACATGATATGATTATTTGATTGCTTTAACCTAGAATTGTTTAATTTGACTAAGTAACAACTTGGCTAATTAACTGAGCTACGCAATCTGGTTGTGTTTAAAGGGGTCTTAAACCGTTCAAGTGGTATCAGAGCGGGTAGCTCTTCTTGTTGTAGATCTTTTGATCTAAGAGCTGATCCTTGACCCCTGTTGTCATGGAGAATTTGAAGTGTCTTTCTGATCATGCTTCTACTGATTTTATTAATGACTGTGATGTTTTGAATAAAAAGGACACTATTGTTTCTGTTGATTTTTTTGATGCTTTTGAAACTCTTCGTAAGGAATTATCTAAATCTTTGAAAATTTCTAAGAAATTCAAGGAAGAGTTAAAATTGGCTAATCTTGAAAAAGAGGATTTGATTGTTAGATTAGATGAATTTAATAAAAAGAATGAATTTTTGAGAAATCAAATTTCCTCTCAAGATGAGAAGATGAAAAGCTTGGAACAAGAGTTAGCTGAGTCTAAAGCTAAACTTGAAAATTTGATTAGTACCAAGCCTGCTGATGATAACAGAAGTGTTTCTGTTTCTCTTAAGCCTAAAACTGAAAAAGTTTATATCCCTCCTTTCAAGAGGAATAATGAAGAAAAGGCTTATTGTGCTAGGTTAGACAAAGGTAAAAGTTCTGATGTAGACGCTGAAGTTTCTAAACCTAAGTCTAAACCTACTGTTAGAGAGCATAATAAATCTGTTTTTGTGCCTACCTGTCACCTTTATGGTGTTGTTGGTCATATTAGATCAAATTGTTCTTTGTTGAGGCAAAAACTGAAATCTGAGACTAAACTTGCTGTTAGGAATACTGATGTTCCTAAATTTGTTCCTGTTTGTCACTTTTGTAGTGTCCATGGTCACATTCGTCCTAATTGTCATAAATTGAAACCTAAGCATTTTGTATGTCAATCTAGGATATGTGATGATATTTCTCATGCCATAAGTCCCTATAAATTGTTTTATATTCTTTTGAAGAATTTGAGCTTGTTGGCTTGTGAAAGGAATTTGCAGGATTTTAGTCTGTCTCAGAAGATTGGTGTAATTCCTCAAATACACTCTGCTTCTCATGGATTTTCACCTACAAAGCCGAAGACTCGTGCTATATAGGTGAGAAAAGATCATTTAAGGTGAGTTAGCACTCTGGCATCTCTTTAAGTGATTAAACAAAACCTTAGTTATGCATTGATCCTCGGACCACATACTTTGGAGAAAGTAACATTTCATGATATCTATGTGTTTCTCACTAAGTGTCGAGATAGACCTAAGATCATAACCAACTCCTCAGATTGGCAGCTTTGTAAGGAGTAATTTACAGTACAAATATGGGGCACGTGAAATGGCACTCTCGCGAGTATATATCAATGGATCAAGTAGAGTTAACTCTTAAAGAATTCAAAACCCCACTTTTCTCCTCGGATGAGAGGAAAAAAAATCGGTGTTTTGAGGGGCTATTGTGGGGTCATAGACCCAAAATCATATAATGGGGTTTAGGGCTTTGGCTGAGAGCATCGTAGTCCGAGTTCGAAGAGGAATATCTCCTCAGAACAGCTAAGCCACGGTCAGATATAATTCCTAAATAATCAGAATGACCTTCCAGGAAGTTCTAAAGGATAGGAACTCAAAAATATTTAAGGAAAAGCTGCTAACACCGCATTTATGTGGACAAGACCCCTGAATAGTGGTACCTTGGTTACCGCAACTCACAGAACGCCAGAGAGGATGTTCGATGGGACAGACACTCAAGTATAGGCTTGGATGATCAACAAGTGGAAGGCTAAGATCGTTCAAAGGGGACTATATAATAGGAGAAACCCACCATGGAGAGCGGATCCGAGAATGAACGATGAAAGCACTATAGCAATCTCAAGAACTCCTGGAATCATTCTCATTCAATAATTACTAAAACAAAGCTACTCGGATTGTGCTGAGGACAAATTTTCTTTGATAAACTCAGTTCGTCTCTGTTTGATTGACATGAAAACCATATTAATTGTTATCCATGTACTAAAGCCTAACTCTTTGACCCACTTGATAGGCCACAAACTGAATGACCCCTTGTGATTAATTAACCAATTAATTAGCCAAGTGAATTAATTAGGTTCAATTAACATGCAAACACGTGGCAGCACAAACAAATCACCGAATAACTAAATATGCAGCGGAAAATAAAAGACACGGTGATTTGTTCACGAATGGGGAAAACCCTAACGGCAAAAACCCCACCGGGTGATTTTCAGGTCACCACTCCCGAAACTCCACTATTATCAAATCAAGCAGTTACAAATAAGGAATCCCAAGTACCTTACCAACCTACAGTTGAACCCTTACCCCAATACCCAATCAGACTTGATCTGTAGTGACAGTTCCCCCTTTTGATGCACGGCTCCCAAGTACGTGACTAACCAGATGCGCGGATCCCAGTACGCGACTTCAAATACCAACTTTAGAAAGAGAGGTTGGTTGCAAAGTTCTTCAGTTCATCCTATGCGATGAAGATCTAGAAGATGCTTGGTCACAAAACCCTATGGTGCAAATACACAGCAACTTCTTCAGAGAAGATGAACTAGGTCAAGAACTTCGTCTTTGATCACAATTTGCTTGAACAAGGATTGCTCAATACTTTTGCAACTTGTGTCACTATTGACGGCTCTTAAAACACTCAATTTATATGTTTAGGGTTAGAAGAAAAGAAGGCCCAAAAACATATTCACGGATCCCAAGAAAATCAGATTGAAATTCTGAGATTTTAAATCTCGACAAATTGCAGGTGTCGAGGTAGCTATCGAGCAGGTGTCAAGCTTTAAAAACTGTGCACTCCAGCTTGCTTTTTCTTGGACAGACTTGATGACTTCAACACTTGATCTTGAAACCTTGTTTCTTGAAGTATTAAAAACACCTAGAACTACCGTTAAGATTTAAAAACTGTGCACACCAGCTTGCTTTTTCTTGGACAGACTTGATGACTTCAACACTTGATCTTGAAACCTTGTTTCTTGAAGTATTAAAAACACCTAGAACTACCCAATTACAAGTAGAGTGCGTTTTGTCAAAGGATTAGCCAATTTACATAAATATTATGACATATGTTCTTAACATGTGAACACATATGTCCTAACACCACTCTCTACAAAATTATTGTACTGGGCTCACTGGACCAAAATCCCATACATTTTGGAATTGGTCTGAAAATCGTGTCCCTACAACTATTATGTTGAAAAACACATCTAATAATAAAAGTAATATATTTATTCAAAAATTTGTTAATATTTGTGAAATTTGGTTTATAAATAATTCCAATTGTTGTATATTACTAATTATTAATTGTTGCATTAAATGCATTTTATTGATTGTGTTTGTATATATATGTGTGTGTATTGTAGATTTTGCTTCATATGACATGGGATTATGATTACCAAGAAAAGCCAACAAAACAAATCCAAAACTAATATGTATTCTCACACACTTGGTCAAAATATATATATATATATATATATATAAATTTAATGCTTTTTATAGGGTGTGTTTGGTGTAAACAAAAATTTCTAATCATGGAGGTTTAAAGAGGATGGTAGAATTGGAGCAGAGGATGTCAAGCTTGCTTTAGGGGGCTATGGTGACAATCATGAAGGTTTACGTGATTACACCATGCATATATGGAGGTTTTACAACATTTTTTTTATTTTTATCTTTATCTTTATCTTTATCTATTTACACTAGTTGCCTTAACTAGCAAAGTCTTTGATGGTTGTATAAAAAATCTGGGGTTCAATCTCCACTTACACCAAAAATTGATTGGTGTCTTTGTCTGATGATAAAGAGCTATCATTAGGAGTGGATACCATAAGTTGAAACTCTCTAAAAAAAAAAAAGAAGTAAAACTTGGCTGAATAGTACAGTGAGATCCATAAATAGTACCAAAAAATGCAATATCACCCATGAATAGTAGGAAAAATAAGCTGAAATTGCAAATAAACTGAAACATTCAGCTTGTCCCAAACGCATACTTAGTGGAAAAACAATCTTTAAAAATAAGCCTTACTTTTTCTATTGACAAGATGATTTTCCTTTGACTCATTTTTTCTGATACTATTAAATATTGTAAAACACGAAAAACTATATATACACAAAGTTTTCCATTGAAACAAATAAAACGTACAACTAGAAAGTTTTCATATCATATCATACAATAAAAGTTAAGCATTGAAAAAGATGGTTGCACCAAATGGTGTTATATATATATATATATATATATTAGCTACCTCTTGTTATAGTTTCAAATGTAAAACAATATGCCTTAATCATGGGGACAAAAGATAAAAAGAAAGAGGAAGGAGGGAATCATCGTGACATAGAAAACAACCCATAATTATAGTCAAAACTAAAAGTAGTGTCATCCTCGCATCTTCTTCATTAAACAGCTAGAAAGCAATCGTCTAAAACCAAAGGATTTGCCATTACCAACATGTTAATGAAAAAGTAATGGTGTTTCTTTTTTATCTGTTCATACTAATTTTGGAAGTTTGGTAACCTTTTTTTACAACAACCATAAAGCTGTTTTTTTTTTTTTTTTTTTTTGAATACTACAACTAGAAAGTTATATTTACTATAAAGTTTCATATCATATCATATAATTTAAATTCTATATAATGAAAGTTAGGTCGAAAATGTGTTGGTGGATGTTTAGATTCTATAGATTCTATAAATGCTTCTCTGACTTCCTCAAAGGCATCCTTCTCTAATTAACAAGCTAGAAGAACTGATCCCAACCCATATCTCAGTTCACTATACCAAGATTCCCAAGAACCTTAGAGCACTAGAATTTGTCGATGCAAAAAAGTGTTTATTTGCATCTTCAAAACCTACTTTATCTATTTTACTATCTTATTTTACAATTTACCCAACATCATAGTTTCTATTTTTAAATACAACTTGGACCCGATTTGAACTCCTAGCCCAAATGGTGTATGGACTCAAGCTCAAAAAGCCCAAAACAATAAATTTATTGAGAATGAGTTGGAAAACTAGATTTTAGTGAATTAGGCAACAAGTCAACGGATTTTGACGACAAAGGAAGAAAGATTATAGACACTCTCTAAAGAAAAATGTCTTCGGCCAAGTCCGAGGAGACTGATTCTTTTATATTACTTTTGAAGCGTTATTACAAGTTTGATTCTAGATTGCTACAGTGTTTCTTTCTCGATTTTTTGATCCCCATTCCTTCAGGGGTCCCTTACATTATATATCTCCCTTTTGGTAATCTTGGTCTTCCATTTGTTGATCATCCAAGCCACCTCTTGAGTGCCGATCCCATCAAACACCCCTTCTGGCTTTCTGTGAGTTGTGATAGCCAAGGCAACACTGTTCAAGGGTCTTCTCCACATAAATGCGGCAAGAAATCTAGCTATAGTGCATTAAATGCGGTGGTAGCAGCTTTCCCTTAGATTCCTCTAAGCTCTCATCCCTTTTGTACGTTCATATCTCCCATCTCCATCAGTAGATCTTCCTGTAAGGTTGCTTTGAGTGTTAAGGCATGTACTTGATCCGTGCTCTACTGATCTGAGGAGATAATCCTCATCGAACCAACTTTCTCAGCCTTTTTGCTTGTATTTCACTTGTGGGATTTTGAGTTTGACACTTTCACCACGATTATCCGTCCTCGGACAAACCGAATTTCTCCGCTAAGGCCCAAGGCCCAATATATGAATTTAGGCCTTTATCCCTACAATAGCCCTTCAAAAGTCCAATTTTTCCCCTCTCATCTGAGGAGAAAAAGTGGGGTTTTGATTTTTAAGAGACAAGACCATTCATTTCTCTGGTTTACATGTGTAAGATCACCGTTTTGCACGTCCCATGATTGCTACTGACGCTTCGAAGCCCGCAAGGCATCATTAATTACTCTACACGACGCTTTGTTCCCTAGATCTAGCGGCGAGGCGCAAATCCAACGACTGATCTTTCTCTTGGAATTTTGAGCGGGATAACTCCCACTCATTTTCTCCCTCTATATAAAGCCTCGAGGGAAATCATTCTCGCTTTACTTTACGAATTTTCAAGTTCTTCAGAGATTTCAAGCGCTCCAACTCACTAAACTCCCTACACTCTTAAGTTTTCCTAACTCTTTTCCTTAAGAAATTACCAAAAGATTTTCCTAAAGGTTCAGATTTTAGTACTCTCACTTGCTTTTGTAAGTAATTATCTCCTCCAAATTTCTTTTTCTCCTCGGCCATCCTCTTAGGCCTTCTGTCCTTTTTAGAAAACTTCCCTTGCATCATCTACGTTTGCTTAGATGGGTAAATTTAAGCACTTGGTAGACTCTCCGACCGGTATGGAGGGTTTTAGGGCCAAATACCATATCCCACAAGGAGTGGGCTTACGATGTTGTCCCCCAAACCGAATATACACAGATAGAAGGAAGGGTGAAGTTTTCATTCCAATGATGGCCTTTACAGAGGGAGGAATGACACTTCCCATGGGTAGGATAATTAGAGACTACTTGCTCAATCACAAGCTATGTCCCCATCAGTGTGCTCCCAACTTGTTTAGAGTCCTAGGGTGCATAGATGTTTTGACCGACAGATGAACTTAAGGCTCACATGGCATGACGTCGTTCATATGTACGAGTGTCATTCCCCTACCAGCGAGGTATATTATCTCAAGTCCCGATCCGATGTTGTTAGATTGATATCTTGCCTTCCTAAGTCCAACAAGGGCTTGAAGGATGACTATTTGGTTGCCTCCGGGGAGTGGCACGACTGTTTTCCTTGTCTAACTCGGGCAGGAGAGCCAGGGGGGGGTACCTTAAGACTAGTTTCTTTGGGCAAGGGGTTTAGCCCTTTTAGTTTTATTCCTTTTCATTTTTGACACTTCATCTCCTGCTGATAGTGATTTTCATTGGTCTAACCACGATTTCCTTCTCGGATGTTTTTGCAGATAAAATCCACATTGCTCTGAAGATTAGTCTGACCAACGTTTTGGCTCTCAACTACTTACTGAGGTCGGAGATATTTGTAAGCTAAGACGGACAACTGCGGGCCGCTCACCTGATTTTGGACTACATGCTCCTGTCTCGCATATTTCAGGACGCAGGCCAGGCAATAAAGGCTGGAAGCTTTAAATTGGCTCGAATAGACGTCTCCAAGTCGGGGTTTTTGGCTCGGAGAGACCTTCCGCCTGTTCAGCTGCCTATTCAACATGTCCTTCAAGAGGTAGCCGCTCTAAGAAAGGAGATAGCTTCTACCCGCTCATCCCTCGAGGCTGAGATTAACCGATTTCGCTTTGACAAGGAAGGTGAAGTGCCAACAAGGCCAATAGAACTCTCAGACTCTAAAGCTGATTTTGACTAATTTTCTATTGCACATTCTCTGAGGTTGATAGTTGCTCGAATCGATACCAGCTCAGAAGTCGAAGAAGAAGGCATGGACTTAAAGCAAAGGACCAGCATAAAGGGCCTAATGGCCAATAAGAACAAGGGACAAACTTCGAAAGAGGTCCTTAAGACCAAGTCACTCCCAATCTTCCTCTTCCTCCCCCTTCACTCCTAGCTGACCTCGGACTGAAGGTCGTTCCGGACTTAAGGAAGAAGAGGCTAGCAGAGGACTTGGAGGAAGGTGAAATGGGACCTCGAAAGGGCGTCAAGCAACAGAAGAAATCTAAGGACCCCAAGAACAAGAGGGCCAAATCGGTGGAGAGTAGGGATGACGTCGAAGTACATCGAGGGCAATGCACTTGGGCTCCTCGGCTAAAGGTAGAGGGTTCTCCCATTCCTTGGGATGCTACGCTCTGGGAGTCTCAAGGGGGGCACGCTACCATTCTCGCTAAGGCTCTAGAACAACCTCTTCACCTCCCTCGGGACATGGATGGCCTCAGGCATACCAGGCAAGCTAACCTCTTCATGTCATTGAAGAGAGACCTCGCAATGGTAAGCCAATCGACATTCTTTTTCATCGAACACTTAGATGCACATCTATTTACATGTATATATACCTGACCACTTCGCTATTACCGTGTAGGTCATTCAACAAATTTTTGTAATCGAGGAGTGGGTCAGGAATACTCACGATGAAGCTAATGCTGAGGCCCACTCCAGAGCTAATGCTGAGAAGATGTTGGGAGCCCTTAAGGAGGAGTACATAGAACTGACCAACAAGCTAAAGGAGTCAGACAAAGAGCGCCTGAATGCCTTAGTTGGCCTAAAAACTGCTGAGGCCCAAGTTGAGGACTAGCGCAAATTGCTCTACACAATGGAGCTAAACTTGGCCACCGAAAAACAAACAGTTTTGGACCTCAAGGCAGAGTTGCAGATAGTCAAAGATGCAACTCGGGTGGCCAGGGAAGCTGCTGAAGCTGCGGTGAATGCGTCCTATGAACGTGGGGTGCAGTACATGGAGACCCGGCTGTCAGAGGAGGTGGCTGTAGTATGTAGGGACTACTGCACCGAGTCCTAGGGAGTGGCAATGGACTGGGCGGGAGTCCCTGCAGACTCTGAGCTGAGGAAGGCCGAGAACATCTTCTTCCTAGAAGATATTTGAGAGATTCTTGAGTCGGACCCTCCTCCCAAGCAGCTCCCACCCACCCAAGAAAGACCCTCCTCAAGAAAAGGCCTAAAATCCCAAACATAGGATTTTCTTTTGTGCTTTTTTTTTATTTTTTATTTTTTTTATTTATAACCTTTTGCAATGGCGTTCTGCCCTCAGACAATGTTTTCCCTTTTTTGTTGAATGAAATTTTTTTTTTTTTTAATTATCTTTCATACCTTTATTATCATGTGCTTCAAAGCTTATTGCTACTTCCCTCAATAAAATTTAACAACAGTATGCTGACAACAATCTAAGTAACTTGATTAAGTACCAGTAATAAAGAGATTTAACACATATTTGTATTGAGAATTGAATCTTCTGCAATGAAGTAAACATATACCTTTGGGAGAAATGAGAGGGAGAGACAACCTTCATCCTTCTCATTATTTGGACAAATGTACAAGGACTTCAACTCATCTAAAGCCATTAATCGAAGTATGTGACCCGAAGAATCATGCATAATTAAGATTCTGTTTAACACTTAGAATGATGCCTGTAAGTATTAATTTAGCCAAAGCATGTGGTTTAGGGAGCCAGCCCAGCCATGACTGAGGTTCTGTTTAAATACTTATAAAAAAAATGTCATAGAGTGTTAATTTCCCTGAAGCATCTGGTCTAAGAACTCAGGCATGACTAAAGTTCTGTTTAAACACTTATAAAAAATATCACAGAGTGTTAATTTTCTCAAAGCATCTGGTCCGAGGACTCAGGTATGAAAAATGTTCTGTTTATGCACTTATAAAGATGTCATAAAGTGTTAATTTCACCAAAGTATGTGGTCTGAGAGACCTGACATAACTTGAAATCTGTTTAACACTTTATAAAGATGCCATTGAGTGTTAATTTCGCCCAAGTATGTGGTCCGAGAGACCTGACATAACTTGGGATCTGTTTAACACTTTATAAAGATGCCATTGAGTGTTAATTTCACCCAAGTATGTGATCCGAGAGACTTGACATAACTTGGGATCTGTTTAACACTTTATAAAGATGCCAATAAGTGTTAATTTCATACAAGTATGTGATCCGAGAGACCTGACATAACTTGGGATTTGTTTAACACTTTATAAAGATGCCAATAAGTGTTAATTTCACCCAACTATATGGTCCAAGAGACCTGACATAACTTGGGATCTGTTTAACACTTTATAAAGATGTCATTGAGTATTAATTTCACACAAGTATGTGGTCTAAGACACTTGACATTACTTGAGATTTGTTTAACACTTTATAAAGATGCCAATGAATGTTACTTTTACCCAAGTATATGGTCCGAGAGACCTGACATAACTTAGGATCTGTTTAACACTTCATAAAGATGCCATTGAGTGTTAATTTCACCTAAGTATGTGGTCTGAGAGACTTGACATAACTTGGGATCTGTTTAATACTTCATAAAAATGATAATGGGAAGTACGAGGTATTTACACAATAAATGAACATGTGACAAAGGAAACTTTCAATAATAATAATACATTTTCAAGTTGTTTACATTCCAAGGTCATGGTATTACATGTTCATCTAGATCTTTGAGGAAATATGCTCATATACCAGCCACCGAAGTGATGCGATATGACCCTTCCCAGTTTGGCCCCAGCTTCCCCCATGCTGGGTTCTTTGCGATACCTAGAACCTTTCTCAACATCAAGTTGCCAGGTGCCAACAGTCTCAGCTTCACATTGGCATCATAACCCTACTTGAGCTTGTGTTGGTAATATGCTAGCTAGACCATTGTGCGTTTTCTCTTCTCTCTTTAATCAGGTCTAAGCTCTTTTCTAGCAACCCATTGTTATTGCTTGGGTCAAAAGAACTTGTTTTCAGCGTTAGGAAGCCAATTTCTAAGGGGATAACAGCTTTGGCTCCATAAGTCATTGAGAAGGGGGTTTCCCTGTTGATCTGCAAGGTGTGGTTCAATACGTCCACAGAACATGTGACAGCTCATCCACCCATTTTCCTTTCGCATCGTCCAACCTTTTCTTGAGTCCGCTTACTATGACCTTGTTAACGGCCTCGACTTGTCTGTTCCCTTGGGGATAGGCTGGGATAAAATACCGATTCGTGATTCTCAGGTCACAACAGTATCTCCTGAAAGACTTGCTAACGAATTGGAGGCCATTGTTTGAGATGAGGGTACAAGGGATTCTGAATCGTGTGACGATATTTTTCCATACAAGTTTCTTGGCATCCACATCCCTGATGTTCGCCAAGGGTTTGGCTTCAACCCATTTAGTGAAGTAGTTTGTGCCAACCAGTAGATACTTCTTGTTCCCTGCTGCCTTGGGGAAGGGGCCTATAATGTCTAAACCCCATTGATCAAATGGCCAAGGGCTGGACAGGGGGTTAAGGACTCCTCCCGGTTAGTGTATATTTGGTGCGAACCTTTGACATTGGTTACACTTCCTTACATATGCCTGTGCTTCCTTTTACATGTTTGGCCACCAATAGCCTTGAGTGATGGCTCTGTGAGTCAAAGATCTACCTCTAATGTGGCTTTCGCAAATCCCCTCGTATAACTCTTTAAGAAGTAATTTTGTTGCCTAGGGGTGTATGCATAGTAGGTATGGCCCAGAAAAGCAGCATTTGTACAATTTCTGATCCTCAGATAGCCAGAAACAAGGAGCCTTTCTTCGTATCTTGTCAGCCTCTGACTTTTCCTTGGGCAGGGTATCCTTCTTCAAGAATAGTACTATAGGGTCCATCCAGCTAGGCCCCACTCTAACTTGGTGGACATGAACTGCCTTTCTGTTCACTTTTGTGGGCTTGCATAAGTCTTATACAAGGATGACTTGGGATAAGCTCTGTGCCGAGGAAGTTGCAAGTGTGGCCAGGGAATCAACATGTGTGTTTCCACTTCTAAGGATATGCAACAGGTTAAAAGATTCAAAGCCTGACTGTAGGTGTCTAACCTGGCTCAAGTACCCCTACATTCTTTCATCTCTCACTTCAAATTCTCCTTTCACTTGGCCAACAACTAATCTGAAGTCCGAGAACATCTCTAATGCCTTTCTGCCCATTCTTTGAACCATGGTCATTCCTATCAGTAGGGCTTCATATTCAGCTTCATTATTTGTGGCCAAGAAGTCCAACCTCAATGACTTCTCAAGAATGATCCTTTCCGATAATACTAGTACTAGCCCCACTCTAGAACCCTTCTGATTTGCCGTGCCATCAACGTACACCTTCCAGGATAAGGGACCTTGTTGGGAGATCATGCCAACCGATTTTCCATCCATGTGTTGTGTTTTTGCCTCTACTTCCAACGGGGACTCAGCAAACTCAGCTACCAGATCTGCGAGGACTCGACCTTTGACGGAGGTACGAGGTATGTATTTGGTGTCAAAAGCCCCTAGCATTGTCCCCCATTTAGCAATCTTCCCCGTATAATCAGCACTTCGGAGCAGGGCTATAAGAGGGAGCTAAGTTAGGACAACTACGATATGTGCCTGAAAGTAATGATGGAGTTTACGGGTAGCATGTACTACTGCTAAAATAGCTTTCTCCAGTGGTAGATAACGGACCTCGGCTTCACGTAATGACTTGCTTACATAATAAACTTGTAACAACCCAAGAAAAAGTGCTAGCCACATCTGTGATATACCTCAAAAAGACTAGTTACAATTGAAGTTCCTTGTAGTTGTTAATAAAGCCCAGATTTACCTAGTAAATACCCGATGTAAGACTCATCACACACCCATACACATCACATAATCAATCAAATTGGGGTATCACAATCTTCCCCACTTAAATCCCAAATGTCCTCGTTAGGGCCCACTTTGTGGGGTAGTGTCTCTAAGCCCACACAGGGTTACTGGGTTGGCTCTGATACCATATGTAATTATCCAAGGAAAAGCGCTAACCACATCTGCGCTATAACTCAAAAGGACTGGTCACAATTGAAGTTCCTTATAATTGTTAATAAAGCCTAGATCTACCTAGTAAATACCCGATGTAAGACTCATCACACACCCATACATATCACATAATCAATCAAATTGGGGCATCACAATCTTCCCCACTTAAATCCCAAAATGTCCTCGTTAGGGCCCACTTTGTGGGGTAGTGTCTCTAAGCCCACACAGGGTTACTGGGTTGGCTCTGATACCATATGTAATTATCCAAGGAAAAGCGCTAACCACATCTGCGCTATACCTCAAAAGGACTAGTCACAATTGAAGTTCCTTATAGTTGTTAATAAAGCCTAGATCTACCTAGTAAATACCCAATGTGGGACTCATCACATACCCATACACATCACACAATCAATCAAATTTGGGCATCATAAAACTGGTCTTTGTACGCCGCTATCAACTTGTATCAGGACCAAGTTTATGGCATGGAGGGCCATAGCAATATAAGCAAACAGGACTTCATCCACTTTAGGACTGGACATGATAGGTGGCCGTGAGAGATAATCTTTAAGCTGCTAGAAGGCTAAAGCAAACTTCTCAGTCCACTCAAATCCCTTCCACTTATTCATCAACAGGAAGAAGGGCCTGCATCTATCCGCTGATTGGGAGATAAATTGGTTTAAGGCAGCAGTCATTCCGGTCAGCTTCTGGACTTTCTTGGGATTTCGAGGTAGTTGTAAACTGTTGATTGCCTTAATCTGATCAGGGTTAACTTCGATTCCGCGATGAGTAACCATATAGCCTAGAAATTTGCCTACACCAAAAGAGCATTTAGAAGTGTTAAGGCGCAACCTGTGCTTCCTTAGAATTTCAAAAATGTTTCCAAGATTTGCCACGTGCTCGGACATTACTTTACTCTTCACCACTATGTCGTCTATATAGACCTCGATGTTCTTGCCCAATTGGGGTTCAAACATTCTAGTCATCATCCTCTGATAGGTGGATCCTGCATTTTTCAAACCAAAGGGCATTACTTTGTAATGGTAGTTTCCAGTAGGAGTGAAGAAAACTGTTTTCTCTTAATCTTCCAAGGCTAGCAGTATTTAGTGGTACCTTTGAAAGACATCTAAGAAGCTCATCCGAGGATGGCCCACAATTGCGTCCACCAGCTGGTCGATCCGAGGCATTGGAAAAGGATCCTTTGGGCAGGCCTTATTCAGGTCCGTGAAGTCTACACACACTTGCCATTTCCCACTCTTCTTCTTTACCACCATAGTATTGGCCAGTCATTCAAGGTAGAAAACCTTCTTAATAGCCCTGTTTGCTTGAGTTTCTTCACTTTGTCTCTTACAGCATTAGAGTGATCCTTGGACGATCGTTGAGGTGTTGTTTCTTGGGAGTGACAGATGGATTGACATTTAAATGATGGCAGATGAAGCTCGGATCCACCCCCGGGGCTTCGAAGGAGTCCCACGCGAACACGTCAACATTTTTCTTGAGAAACTCTATTAGCTCTTCCCTTTCTGAAGGAGGTAGCTTAGCTTTAATCAGAAAGAACTTCTCTGGATCATCACCGATCACAACCGTTTTTAGGTCTTCACATTCTGCCTTCTTGGCTAATTCATTGACAGGCAAGTTAGGAGCTCTTAATTGCTATAAGCCCCTTTCGGCAGGGGCCGAGGACTCAGCTTCGGGCCGATGTAAGATTGCATTTACCAGGCACTCCCGAGCCATGGATTGGCTGCCAACGATTTCTTCAACTTGGCTATTCAATGAATATTTCACCTTTTGGTGTAGGGTAGAAGAGACGATTCCCGGTGCATGCAGCTAGGGCCTAACCACAATGGCTGTGTAAGGTGAGTAAGCGTCCACCACGATGAAGTCTACCTCCACCACTTCTGAACCAATCTGCGTGGGCAGTCTAATCTGGCCCTTAGGAATGACAACCTTCCTATCGAAACTTACCAAGGGTGAATCGTAGGCTGTTAGGTCTTCGGATCTTAAGTTCAGTCCCTTGTACAGGTCGGGGTACATTATCTCAGCACCACTGCCTTGGTCTACCATCACCCTCTTCACGTCATACCGCTCAATCCTGAGCGTGACCACCAAAGTGTCGTTATGGGGCTGTATGGTTCCAATCTTATCCTTTTCCGAAAAACCTAGCGTAGGTTGAGTACTCACCCTAGTCCTCTTCAGCTCCGGGTTGGTGTCCTCGATGGTCAGCCGAGCCGCGGACATCACTCTGGAAGGACAAGAACCGGTTCTCCCTGGAACGGCAAAGATGACATTTATCGTGCCCAATGGAGGCCTTGAGGAAGTATCCTTCTGGGGTTTTGGATTGGTCTATCCCTGCAACCCAATAAAGTGGTGCAAGAACTGCTTTAGCCGTCCCTCTCAGACCAGCTGGTCCAGATGATCCCATAAATTTCTACAGTCTTCTGTAGTATGTCCCTGGTCCTTATGATACTGACAATAGAGGTTCTTATTGCACCTCATAGGGTTTCTTGCCATTTTATTTGGCCATTTGAAGAATGACTCATTTTTAATCTTTTCCAAGGCTTGATGCACCAATTCCCAAAACACCGCGTTAATCGCATGAGTATTGGTGAACCCTGACTGTTTGGTAAAGTCCCTCTGAGGCCTATTGTTGTTGTATCGGTCTGACCTGAAATCCTTCCTCTCTTGAGGGAAAACCTTGCCCTTTCCTTTCCCCTGCTACTGGTCTTCCACAACCCTTTTATACTTATCAATCCGGTCTATGAGTGGGCGCACACTGGTGACAGGTTTGCCAGCATCAATCTCATTGTACATCTCCCAATATCTATCTGAATATGTTTTTAGGGTCTCCCCCTCCCGCATGGATAAGGATAGCAGAGAGCCTATGGGCCGAGGAACTCTGCTGCATGTGACAAAGCAAGAGCCAAATGCCTGGGTGAGCTCCTCTAAGGAACCTATGGAACCTGCCCTTAAGCCATCAAACCATTTCATTGCCATGGGTCTTAAATTGGAGGGGAAAACTTTGCATATCAAGGTCTCGTCCTTGGAATAGACAACCATTCTTTGGTTGAAATGGCTCACATGCTCCACCGGGTCTGTTTTACCATTGTAGATAATGAACGTTGGCTGATTGAATCGCCGAGGAAGTTTTACCCCTTCAATCCTGCACGTGAAAGGTGATCGGGAAATCTATTTCAGCGCCTTGCTCATAGCATCCCCTCCCAGGCCTTTGCGAGGCGGGCTTTTATACCTACACTTGTGATGTTGTTTTTCCTTGTAGGAGAAAGACTCGCTGGGTAGGGTCCTTGACCTCCGTCTATAACTGACATCTTCTCCATTATCGGAGGAAACATCTGAGCTGGAGGAGGTTCACTTTTGCTGTGCACGACACAGTTTTCTCTTCAGATGGTCAACCTCCAGTTGTAGGGCTTTGGTATCTTCCTCACAAGAGAGATGGCTCTTAACCCGGGACTGACTTTTACCGGACTAGACAGTATGCACACTCCCCTCACAATCCTATCCACGCTTGAGGTTGATAAAGGGATTTTTACATTTGAATCCTACGGATTCTTCCTAGTGTGGACCTGAACCTACCATGGTCGAATGTTGCACTCACTAGCACCCAAGTAATCTTCCCACATACAACGCCAATTATAAGAACCTGATTTGAACTCCTAACCCAAATGGTGTATGGACTCAAACCCAAAAAGCCCAAAACAATAAATTTATTGAGAATGAGTTGAAAAACTAGGTTTTAGTGAATTAGGCAACAAGTCAACGAATTTTGACAACAAAGGAAGAAAGATTATAGACGTTCTCTGAAGAAAAATGTCCTTGGCCAAGTTCGAGGAGACTGATTCTTTTATATTGCTTTTGAAGTGTTATTACAAGTTTGGTTTTAGATTGCTACAATGTTTCTTTCTCAATTTTTCAATCCTCACTCCTTCAGGGGTCCCTTACATTATATATCTCCCTGCTGGTGATCTTGGCCTTCCATTTGTTGATCATCCAAGCCACCACTTGAGTGCTCATCCCATCAAACACCCTTTTTGGTTTTCTGTGAGTTGTGGTAGTCAAGGCAGTACTATTCAGGGGTCTTCTCCACATAAATACGGCCAGAAAAGTAGCTATAGTGCATTAAATGCGATGGTAGTAGCTTTCCCTTAGATTCCTTTGAGCTCCCATCCCTTTTGTACGTTCATATCTCCTGTCTCCATTAGTAGATCTTCCTGGAAGGTTTCTTTGAGTGTTAAGGCATGTACTTGATCCGTGCTCTACTGATCTGAGGAGATAATCCTCCTCGGACCAACTTTCTTAGCCTTTTTGCTTGTATTTCACTTATGGGATTCTGAGCTTGACACCCTTACCACGATTTAACCGTCCTCGGACAAACCGAGGTCCTTGACTAAGGCCCAAGACCCAATATATGAATTTGGGCATTTATCCCTACACAACTCATTAAAAATAATATAAACTATACCACCAAATAATATAAAAAATTCAATTCTCTCTCTCCTATTCATTGTCTCTCTTCACCATAGCCATTTTTTTTTTATACCCATACCCATTCACGGATTCACCATAGCAAAACAACCCACAACCATAGCCACCACGACACCACCACCATTAACAACAAAACCCACTATCAAACACCCATACAAAATACCCACCACCATCAATACCCACCATCAAACTCCAACCATCAAACACCCACCACCATATACCCACCATCAAACACCCATTACCACCAATACCCACCATCAAACATACACCACCACCATCAAACACCCACCATCACAAATACCCACCATTAAACATCCACACCAAATACCCACCATCAAACATCCACCACCATTAATACCCCCTATCAAACTCCCACCACCATATACCCACCATCAAACACACACCAACACAACAATACCCACAAGAGAGAGAGAAAGAGAGAGAGAGAGAATATCCACTGACCACCACATTTACCGCCACCAAACCATTAGTGTTGGTGGTGATGGAGAGAAAGAAAATGAGAGAGGGGAGTCTGAGAAATAGAGAGAGAGAGGAGAGAGAAGAAAGCCACGTATAGAAAGAGAGAGAGAAGAGAGAAAGAAAAAAAAATTAATCTAACAGCCTGCTACTGTAAGGTTATATGTTTACAACCTTACTATTCATAGTTGCCAAATTTTTTTAGAAATACCAACCTGAATGAAGCATCATTTTGGCTTATGAGGATGTAAAATAGCAACTGGGGGGTTTTACACCCCCAATGCTAGTGCTCTTATGATCTTGCTAAAGATTAGGGAATAATAAAATAATGAACCCTCTTGGTGAATTCCTTTGCCAAATAACAAAGGATGTCTAAGAATATCATTAGTTGCCCAATTTTGAAAGAATATGTGAAACTAGCATCTCGAGTGTCTAAAACTCGAGTTCCAAGATAAAAATCGAGTTTTTAAGTCTCGATTTGTAAGTGGATGGCTCCGATGTGGAAAAAAATCTACGTAGAACTCAAGTTTTAAAGACTCGAGTTCCATAAATTGCAGGAAAACGCCGTTATAGGGTTTAAAAACGTCACTATAGGGCTTCAAAATTGAGTTATAAAAATTTTTTGCAGGAAAATGCCATTATAGGGCATTAAAACGTTACTATAGGGCTTAAAAATGCCGCTATAGGGCTCCCTGAACCTGATATTGATCACACTTGTGAAAAAATTTTGCAAGGAAACGTCGTTATAGGGCTTTAAAACGTCACTATAGGACTTAAAAATACCACTATAGGGGCGATCACACTAAAATTTTTTTTGCATAAAACTCGAGTTTCTAAAACTCAAGATCTATGTGGCATTTTCAGTCTAAGTCACCAACAAAATACTCGCAAAGCGAGTCTTTAAAACTCGAGTTTTAATAAGGATCTCGAGTTTCTAAAACTTGAGATGCTAGTTTCCTTTATTCTTTTAACCCTTGCCTAACTTTGTACAAGCCCCTCACACCGCTGGTCCCCTCTGGCCTAATGAGAAAATCTTTAAAAAAAAAAATTAAAAAAATTTCCTCTCACAAAAGTTAAAGTTGAATAGTACCACCGACAAGTCAAGACAAAAATGGTAACACTATTTGAAATAGTACCCTACAAGTTACTATTAATGAACAGTTTATCTTTCACATCAAATCTAATCTCATTACAAAGAGTAAAGATTTGCAGCAAGTTAAAATATTTCACGACAGTTAAAAGAGTTTGCTTTCGGTGCAAAGCGGTTCAGTAGTCCGGAATCTCTGGCACCCAGAAGCAAAACAGTCCAACAGTTAGGAATCTCAGGCACCCCGAGACAAAACAGCCTAGCGGTTAGGAATCCCAAGCATAATGAAGCATGAAAAGTCCATATAAGTTAGCATTTTTGAGAAGAAGAAGACATTACTCATTCCACGACCTCATTCCAATTTCCCATATGAGTTGATAACCTTCTTAGCAAAATTATATTTTATTTTTTCTATTAAGCATTGAGTTCAAGTCTAGTAGTTACCTTAAACTTGTAAGTGTTTCAAGTTATTTTAGTTATTTCAAGTTTGCATTTAAAGACATTTCAAGTTATATCCCAAGTTATATTCAATTTGTTTATGCATTTACAATTATATTATATTCAGTTATATTCTGCATTTATTTTTGCATACTTCTTTACTTCACTATGATCTCAGAGCCAAGTTGTCAAAGTATGTCAAGTTAGATAGAAAGGTGAAACATTTATACTGGGATAAAGGATTTTTGTTCCCTTAATTTTGATGACTCTCTAGAATTTTAAATTCTCAACATATATTCATGCCAACAAAACAAAATATTTTTTAAAAATGAATAAAATATTTCCCATTTTTAATGTAATTTAGGGTTCAAAATTCAAACATATAAATGACATAATGATATAGAATGTATAAAAAAAAAGGAACATTAAAATAGTATTTATAATTAAAGGAAAGAAAAAATAATATAGAATACAGGTAACATATTTACCTTTTATGCAAAAAAAAAAAACACATATGATAATAAAAGTAATATATTTATTAATTTTTTTTAAATATTTGTGAAATTTGGTGCATATATAATCTAATTTCTGTATATTAATGATTTAATTGTTGCATACAATGCATTTTATTGAGACTACCATTAAAATTAAGATTACCAAGTAAAATCTATCATCAAGAGTGGACGACATAGGTTGAATACTCTTTCAAAAAATAAAAAATTCAAAACTAATTCTTATAGTGCACACACTTAATCAAAAGAAAAAAGAGTTCATAGAGGTAAATTTTTTTTTTTTTTTTTTGAGTGCTTGGCTTAGACAAAATTTTATAATCATGAAGGAGAGGAGGGTAGAACTGGAATATAGGATGTCGAGATTGGTTAGGGCGGCTATGGTGACAATCGTGAAGGTTTACATGATTACAACATGCATATATATATATATATATAGAGGTTTTACGACATTTTTATGGTTTTCACATATTGTCTTTCTCTTTATCTATTTATAATATTTTTTAGAGGTTTGGTAAACTTGTTTTACTACTATTAGAAGGTTGTTGTTGTTGTTGTTGTTTTTTTTTTTTTTTTTTTTAATTTTTAATTTTTTTTTAATAGGACAACTAGAAAGTTGTGTTTACTATCAAGTTTCATAGCATATAGTTTAGATTCTTTATAATTAAAGTTTTTTTTTTTTTTTTTTTTTGATAATCAATAAAAGTTATGTTTCGAAAATGATATTTGCACCAAATATATATATATATATATATTATACTTTCAAATGTAAAAAAATTTACCCTTAATCATGTTGACAAAAAATAAAAAGAAACAGCAAGGAAGGAATCATCGTGACATAGAATAAACAACCTATAATTATGATCAAAACTGAAAAGCAATGTCATCCTCACCTCTTATGCATTAATTAGTTGTAAAGCAACTGTTTGAAACTAGAGCATTATTTCTCTTTATCTATTTACACTAATTTTGGAGGTTTGGTAAACTTGTTTTACTATTACTAGAAAGTTGTTGTTTTTTGTTTTTTTTGGAATATTGCAACTAGAAAGTTGTGTTTCTCTCTCTCTCTCTCTCTCTCTCTCTCTCTCTCTATATATATATATATATATATATTATATTATATTATATTATATTATGACAAGTAATTACATTCCTCTTATGTTTAGTGGCATGTTATAAATAATTAAAAAATAAAAAATAATTTTCTCTTACTAAAACCCGATTAACAAATTTCAAGGATTTTGGAATACTATTTAAACTACAATTAAATACCAAAAAAATTTAAGAGATTAAAAAAAATATTCATTATTTATTTTAATAAAAATCCAGTCAAACAAGATATGTTTTATTTATTTATGCAAAAGTAATTATATTATCAAAATATTTTTCTTACTTACACTTGATTTTTGATTGATATGTAATTTGTAAATCGTATAGTACTGTTAATTTTTAATTTTTAAAAACTCTTAAATAGAGAGTAGAGTTAACATGAAATTAACATAATCTTTAACAAATTTCCTTTCACTCTTTCTTTTTCTCCTTTAATTCAAATAGATCATTAAATGATAGTATCTTATAAGATAATTAGATAGATGGCGTAAATAGGGTGAAATGAATCTCTTAAAAAAAAAGAAAAAAAGAAAAAGAAAAAGTCGAACCTCTAAATTCTAAAGAAAAAAAAAAAAAAACAGAAACAGAAAGAGAAAAGAAAAGAAAGTAGTGCTTTATTTAGTATCGACCCACGTGGACAAAGGTATCACAAAAATCCCATGAACCCACCAATCAGCAATCCAAAAGTTTCAATGTGGAATTGTGGAGGGAAGACAAAGAGGCGGCAAATGGCAAATGGCAAATGGCAAAACTCTTTTATAATTTTTTTTCCCCGAAAACCCTCCCCCCACTCCCCACTCTCCTTAATTCCCGATTCCCAATCCCCTTAATTCCCAATCCCCAACTCCAAATTCTTATCTCCTCATCTCATCGCTTTCCTTTCCTTTCTTTTAGTTTTCCCTCACTTCTCTCTTCTCTCCGCATTACCTAAACTATAAGTAAAACAATTTCCACAAGCAACAACAAACAACTCTCAGTAACTCTGCCTCCACTACTTCACTCCAAATGCAAACAAACAGGTATACTTTCTTCTTCTTCTTCTTCTTCTCTATGTTTCTGAGTTTCATCCAATACTCACTTTCTCAAACCCTAGCTCTTGTTTTTCTTTCGTGATTCTGTTTTTGCTTGGTTTTCTCTCTGTTTGGTTGCTCAGAAAACGGCGAAAACGAAGCGAATTTATAACTTAAAAGATTTAAAAGAGAGAGAGAGAGAGAGAGATCAAATTACGGAGGAAGAAAAAAAATAGTTGATCGTGTTTAATGTTGTTTTTGATGAAATTGAAAAGGTTTTAAAAAGAGATAGAGAAAATTTAGACCTAGAATGAGCAAAATGTTCATCGATTCGTGCTTGAGCTGGTTCAGTAGAGGGAATTTTCGGTTGTTTTTCGATGAAATTTAGAAGATTGGGACTGATCAAATTGTTGATCGCTTTGTACTTGAATTAATTCAGGAAGATTCGAGGTTTTAGTAATAGTAATAGTTTGTGTTCCCTCATTTTACTCAAGAGCCGAACAGAGGATTATGGAGTGTGCTTCTTGTTGAATATTTTAGGATTGATTTTGTTCTATTTTGTGGTGCTGCTTTGTTAATATATCTGATGATGTGTCTTGATGGCGGTTCTGACCGTTATTGTTTGGTTTACTTTGTATGGAAGGTGCGCGTGTTTGTTGCGCGGTTTGCTTAAATGGTGTAGATTGATTGTTGCCAGGTTGTTATGATATTATAATAATGAAAGGTTCTTTTATTCCTAGGAATGTGATTCGGTGAATCTAAGATTCGAGGGATCCAAGATTCCCCAATCCAAACAGAGGATTATGGAGTATGCTTCTAGTTGAATTTTGGATTGATTTTGTTCAATTATGTGGTGCTACTTTGTTAATTTATCTTATGATGTGTCTTGATTGCGGTTTTGACTGTTTTGTTTGGTTTGCTTTGAATGGAAGGTGTGTGTGATTGTTGCGTGTTTTGCTTAATGGTGTAGATTGATTGTTGTCGGGTTGTTATGAGACTGTAATAATGAAAGAATGTTCTATTCCTAGGAATGTTATTCGGTGAATCTAAGATTTTAGGGATCCGAGATTCCACAAACCAAACAGATGCTTCTAGTTGAATTTTGGATTGATTTTGTTCTATTTTGTGGCGCTGCTTTGATAATTTATCTGATGATGTGTCTTGATGGCAGTTTTGACCATTTTAGTTTGGTTTGCTTTGTATGGAAGGTGTACTTGTTTGTTGCGCGTTTTGTTTAATGGCATAGATTGATTGTTGTCAAGTTGTTATGAGACTGTAATAATGAAACAATCTTTTATTCCTAGGAATGTAATTCGGTGAATCTAAGATTCTAGGGATCCAACATTCCACAAACCAAACAGCTTCGAAGAGTATGGAATGACTTTGATTAAGTTACTTAAGAGTACAATTCCCACCAAGTTTTGTCTAGAAGCAATTAGTTGGTAATTTTTTGTCTTTTAATGCCAAGAGCCTTGTAGCTCAATTGGCAACTTGTGACGTTTCCAACAGAGACATCTAGGGTTCAAATCCCCCCTCCCCCAACTTTGAATTATCAATTTTTTTTTTGTCGTTTAATGATTAATCTGTGTCTTGCATTCAATTTATGGAGGATGAATGCTAGCAGAAATTGGCAAGTCTTCGGGTACTTTTGACTTGTTCTTATTGTCATTACTTGAGATACAATATTTGTTTGATTTCCAGTGAAGTTTGTGGATGGAATTTATATAAGTTAGTAAATACTTCATGCAGGTAGTTTCAAAAGGAATAATGGTCCTTGGACATACACGATTCGTGTGGAAGGTTTAGAGAATTCATTTTAAGGTTTTAACTAAAACAAATTAAAGATGCTGGGAAGCGATATAGGAGAGAGGTGCTTGTTAGCTTACTAAGCATATGGGCATTTGGTAATTAAAGGTGTGCGGTGTATTATAGGTTCAAATTCATTTGGTCAAGATTTATGAAGCACAATTTGGTAACACCAAGTTTTATCGAGAAACAATTGGGTGGTAATTTTTCTTTCTTTTAATGATTAATTTTTGTCTTGCATTCCATTTATGGATGATGGATGCAAGCAGAAATTTGCAAGTAAGGCTTTGGATGCTTTTGACTTGTTCTTATTCTCTTTCTTTGAGATACACTATTTGTTTGAGTTCTAGTGAATTCGTGGATAGAATTTATATAGGCTAGTGAGTACTTCTTCATGCAGGTACTTTCAATAGGTAAATAATGGTCTGTGGCAGGCATGATCCATGTGGATGGTCAGAGAATTCATTTTGAGGTTTAAAGTAAAACAAATTAAAGATACTGAGAAGGGATATTGGTAAGGGGTGGTTGCTAGCTTACTTTGCATATGGAAATTTGGTAATTAAAGGTGTGCGGTGTCTTCTAGGTTTGTATTCATTTGGTCAAGATATATGAAGAATATGACATTCACTAATAAGGTACTGCAGGTATTATAGATTCACTACCTAATAAGTTATTTGACCTTCTTAATTAATTCTTCTCTAAAGGTACAGCTGGTGATCAACAAAAAAGCAGTTTACCGTAAAAATTTTCTGTAGAGGATTATCATGTTAGATTTGCCTAATAATCAACCCTCCAGTAACTTATAATTGTAGGGGGCTGAGATTGATCAAATGCTGAAATTCTCAACTATGTCATCCTTTTTTATTACTTTGCATGGAACAAAAAGTTATTTGGTAAATACAACTTGTTAGAAAAGAAAATATTGGTAGGACAAACATATCCAAAGTTTTCATTTTAAGAGGAAACAAAAAAATTCAATAAGTTCCCTAAAATGTTGATGCGGATCACTAATTATTTGCATAAATGTTGGTGAGTTTGCTAGTTTATGCAATAAACCTGTTTAATTGAAATTTTTTTGAATTGAAATGTCAATTGTAAAATCACATTATTTTTCCAATAATTTTGTGCGCATGGATGGGTAAGATTTCTTTCTAATTACAAATAGTGGTTCCAAAATTTATTACTAATTAAGTGTCAATTTTGATTGTGCAGTTCCAAAATATTATTTAACATTTTGTTAATCATGGGATAATTATTACTAACTTACTGAAAAGTTGATTGTAGAGTGTAGACGTTGATCTGTAACCTATGTAATAAATGATGTAGGCAGTGGAGGGAAAAGAAGCAAGGCCATATTTAGTTAGAATATGTAATAGGGATTTCCATAATAGACATGGAGATCAGACACATGGACTCTATGAAGGTTGAAGGTTAAAATTTTGTCTTTTTTCCGTTTATGTTCTCAAATCTCAATTCAAGAACAAATAAATGAATCTGGTTTTTATACTCTTGAATTTTTTAAACCGTAGACTTTTGGAGATACCAATAACAAACCCCCACTTTTCCAAAAAAGAAGGGAATATTGTACTTATCCAAAAAAAAGGGAATGTGATGTTAGAGTGGTCTAATGGCATTCAAGCCATGTTTTAGACGTTTCCAACATGTAATTGACATTAGAATTTAAAACTTCTACTCTTGGATACCTTCCAAAAAAAATTTAAAGCTTCTACTCTTAAAACATTCAAATGTGTTTGAAAAATTTATTTGAGGCATGACTAATGCATGTCAAGGAGTTGGGCAGATGTCTAAGGCATGTGGGATGCATATCTTGTGCAGTCCATGCCCATGTTTCCTAGATTTTTGCTCTCTATTGGCTTGTTTTGGTGTGGTCTATTGAGCAAGGTATGCGTGCATATACATTATCATAGAATAACATAACAAATAACCATTCACATGCAAAGTTATTGGTATAAGGCTTGGTATACATATGTATGGGCAGAGTATAATTTTTAATTTTAATATATTTTATATGTTTTTTTGTTGTTGCATGTGTATGTACTTGTTTATAAGTTACTTCTTTTATTGTTTAAAAAACTCACTAGTAATTTAAAGCTCAAACAAGGAAACAAGTCAGTGTTTCAAGTGTCTACAGCTCAGGTTTTCATATTGTATGCTGAATGTTCAAATTTTTTCAAGCCCATTAATGAAATAAGAAACGATGTTAAATATGCGACTCAAACCTGTATCAGTTTCACTCATGATGTTAGGTTAGGTTGAGTTTGATGAAACTACTACCACAATTTGGTCACGGGTGTCACATATGTGACATTATGCGTCTTATGAGTATCAATGTACATACTTTCTTTCACAGAATGTGTTGTTTTACAATGTTAACATAGTTCAAACTAAGCTAACGAGCTTTGGCTCAAATGACACCTCATCCCCCCCACAATAATGGGGGGAGGTTGATGTTGTGGGGGTCAAAACCCACTGGTTGTATGTGTAACTTACCAATAATAAAAGGTTTAAATTAGTTGTTCTGGTTTAGCTAATATGTTTAACAAAATATGTTGCTTCATGCATTGCATTGATATGGATGAAATGACTTTCTTAAAATTTTCATAGAGAAGTTTAAGGAAATAAAATGTGCCCCTTAATTAAACTGAGTATATCTTTTAGGTTTTGATATTTGACTTAGATTTTTAAATTCTAAAATTTTTGCTTGCAGTTATAAGTTCTTCAAATGACATTAAAATGTCTATCACAATACAACTCAAAAGATTATAATTTTTAGGATACATCTTGCCCAAATACTTGAACATTTCCAAAAACTGAATATATTTTTGGAAATTCTGTGCAATACTATGTGTTTTTTTATAATTACTATTTCTCTAGAAGAAAAATGAAATGTTATTTGATAATTCTTTAATATTTTTTTCATGTATTTTGACCTTTCTGGTTAATGATGCTTTCTTTCTTGATGTGCAAGTTTGTGGTGCATCAGCTTTAGAATTTGTAAGAATTTAAGAAAACAATGAAGTATGCTATATGCATTTTTTTTTATAAAAAATTCTTATCGCACCTGTACCTTATGTTGTCACGTTTCCATAACTATGTATCTAGAACTTGCCATGTTTACAAATTATTTTTGTGCTTTTCATGTATTTAACCTTAAAGGAAATATATAAAAGGTATTGAAGTTGATTGATTAGGAATGTTGGGAATATTCAAGGTTTTAATCATTAAGGTGGCAGAAGGGCAGTGGCCAGTTGCTGACCATGATTTGTGATGTAGGATCTTAAAGAATTCAACCCTCAAATAGATTTTTTGACGAGTTCTTGAATAAGAGTTGATGTTTAGGGGTTTTAGGTTAGAAAAGGTTGAATCTTGATGACTGTCTGGGGTTGAAAGAGGGGGTAGAACAAGAAATACATTAAACAAAACACTAAGCAATCACACAGGTAGAAAACAATCACACCCTCAAAGCTTAAAATAAGCTGCTGGAATTTTATTAGAATCAATTTCATTATGTATATTTTTGACTAAAATAAAGCCTTTATATAGGCTATTGTTAAATCCTTTCCTAGAAGGCCATATCTAGTACAAAAAGCTCTCACTTTTGTGGGTGTATAACTTACCAATTCAAAAAAAAAGAAAAAGAAAAGCATGGTAGTTCTGAAACTTGTGTATAATGAAGGTTAAAAAAATAATTGCATCGGTTGAAAAGCTTCTGCAGTGTGGAGAAGTTTAAGCTGCATACTCTCTTTTAGGAAAATCTGAATTGTTATATTGATTAAGATGAAAGTCTTAAATGGCTATTAAAAACTGATTTTTTTAGTGCCAATTAGCTTAGTGGCACAGCCTACTCTCCTTTTACTAGGAGAACCAAGGTTCAAGTCCTCCTTCCTCTGTCGTTGTAACTATTGACTTATAAAAAAGGTTTCTTGTTAGTACAGGGAAAACCTGGCTCTTGTAGAAGATTTGAAATAAATTGATAAGGATAGTGAACTAGAAGTATTCATTGATGAGGTTGCCAAATTTGTGATTGGAACAATACAAGGTTAGAGAAAAAAAATCACAGGTGCCTTATTAGGTGATGATGACTAATTTAGTATGTATTAGTGATAATAGGTTTGCTCTATTAGACAGCCATTTAATATTATTTGAGATTTGCAGATTAAGAAAATTATTCTTAAATTGCTCATGTGATTTACAACCATTCCAAATATGCTTGTCCTTGTAGTTGCTTAGTTGATCAATAAAAAGCAAGTTGTTAATGTTGCAAGTTTGATTGAATAGGAAGTACATGAAATTGTTATAAAGAGGAAATGAGGTTTACAAGAACACATTTTTTTTTAATAAAAAAATCTTTGAAAATTTATGGTACTATGTGTATACTTCTTCATTTTAAGGTGTTAGAATTATTGAATAGAAAATATTAACGAACATTTCAAAGTCATGCTTCAATGTGAACCCTTTTTCCCCTCACGAAATGTCTAAATATAGCTCTCCTAGGTTATTAAGTTTTAAAAGATGTGAATATTTCCCCCCCAAAATTCTTTATAGCCTCTTTTGCAGTTGGGTGTCTCTTGTTTGTTCTACCCTTGATCGTTTACTAATTCACAGAGTATTTCTTTATTTATTTTAAAATGAATAGAATCAGAACTAGTATGATCTTTCTTCTACTTAGGGTTCAGAATATAGAAGCCAAAATGAATTCTTTTAAGTAGATGCATGAAAGCATGAAATGAAGTGAGAGTGTCACCTATGGTTGAAGACTCTGCCTTATGGTAAATAATCAGTCAGGATACAGGTTTGCCACAATATTATAAGAAGAAATAAAACTCATTGTATGAATTTTTTTATAAGACTTGGAGCCTAATGTCTCATCTTGTTTAGATGGTTGTTAACCATTAATTTTGAGTTTTTTACCTTAATAGTCTTTAAAATAGTAGAAAGGATGTTGCGGTGTATGTTTTACATATAACATGGGTGATAATTTCTTTAGCTTTCAATGGATCACCAGATGTATGAGCTTTACATCTTGGTGGATTTGGTAGAATGATTAGTATGCACCATAAATTAATTTTTTCTTCCTGAATTCTTAAAGTATTACAGGGATAGGTCCCAGTGGTATGGCTTCAAATGAACACAGAAAGCTTTGATAGATAGATATTCCTCGGCTTCCACTTCCAGATGCCTAATCCTTAAAGTAATAAAGGGAAGATGGTAACAGATTTTCCCCATCCATTGTGTTGGGTAAGATCATGATTCAAGCATTATGTTTTTCCTATCTTCAACCATATCGCATTATCATTGAGGGATATTGTAGCTAAGCTTTGCTTGAAAATTCTTGTTGCTATACACACACAAAAAGCCCTCCTTGTGCCTAATCTTTTTATATTGGATCCAATTAATTATCTTCTTTACCTGACTCCAAAATTTGGGGATTAAGGTTTGGTTATTGTATCCGATTAATTATACAAAAAGGTATATTCAAAATTGTATAAATTACCGTGGAATAAACTTATGAGTCACACTGTGAAACTTTGGGAGAAAGTGGTTGAACATGGTTTAAGACATGAAACAACAATATTAGAGAATCAATTTGGTTTTATGTATTGGCTTTGTGTCAAGACAATTTGCCATGGAAGCTATTTTCTAACTTAGACATCTAATGAAAAAATACAGGGAGGTTTATAAAGATCTTCATATGGTTTTTGTTGATCTAGGGAAAGCATATGATAGGGTCCCTAAAGAGGTTTTGTGTTGGGTTTTTGGAAAAGTAAGGAGTTCCTCTAAAATTTAATTAAGAATAAGTATGACATAGTTGTAACTAGTGTGAGAACAAGTGAAGGCATTACAAGTGAGTTTCTTATCACTATAGGCTTGCAACAAGGATCAACATTAAGTCTATCTTTTCGCAGTAGTGATGGATGAACTTACTAAATTGATTTAAGAGGAAGTCTCTTAGTGTATTTTTTTGAAGATGATATGGTTTTAGTGGATGAAACTAGAAGTATTGTTAATGCAAAGTTAGAAATTTGGCGAGACGCTTTATAATCTAAAGACTTTTGATTAAGTTAGGTTAAAACAGGGCATATTGAATAGAATGTAAGTTTAGTAAAAGTAGAAACAAAGATGATGGGGCAATAAGACTTAATGGTTAAGAGATACTAAGGGGGTGTTTGGTAGAGTAGTTTGAGTAATGTTATTTGTAGTTTTTTGAAATACGTGTTGGTGAAAAAGTGTGTGGAAATGTGTGTAATGTTATTTAAAATGTAAAAATGTGAGTTTGAGATGGTAAAACAAACAAGCCCTAAAAAGTGAGAGCTTTTGATATCTTAGATCAATAATTCATATAGATGGAGAGATTGAAGGGGATGTGAATCATAAGATTAGACTAAGGTGGATGAAGTGGAGAAGTACATTAAGAGTATTGTGTGAAGTTAAGGAAAATTTTATAAGATTACTATATGACCATGTTGGGTTGTTAAGAAACAACACGTTCATGAAATGAATGCAGTTGAAATAAGAATGTTAAGATGGATAAGTGAAAATAAATAGATAGATGAGATTTGAAATGTTTTGCTAAAAGATAGAGGTGACTTTTATTGATGAAAATATGATGGAGAGTTGCTTGAGATAGTTTGGTCATGTTTAGAGGAGAGCCGAGAGTGATTAATGCGCTGGTAAGAAATAGTGAGTTGATTCAAGTCGAGGGAACGAAAAAAGATAAAAGAATATAAAAAATAACATTTGTAAAAGTAGTTAAAAAGGACATGTTAATTAAAAAAATAATAGACTTTGACTTTGGGTGAAATAGAATTGAGGAAAAGAATACATGTGGCTGATTGAGGCTTTGTTTTATTGTTTGTTGTTGTTCATATGAGTAGAAGAGTTGCACTAATGCCTTTAAACCCATCTACTGGTTAGACTATATCATCTAGAATTTTTTTTGATTGTCTACTTGATAAAGACTTGATCTGCAGTGATCTTTTGATTGTCCACATGTATATTTCTTCCTTCGCATCCAAAAAGAGTGAACAATTGCATATCATTTTAGGATGTTTGAGTTGGTTATTTTGTTGATGGGCTCTATCCCAGGTAGAGGGTGGGTTTGTGAGCTCTAGATCCATTGTTAATTTACCAATTAAAAAAAAATGTTTGACTGACTTATATTCTATTGAACTTTATAATAGAACTGGTGGTCTATTTTAGCTAGATATGAGTTATTTAAATAGAAGCAATTATTTACTTCTGTTTTTTCTTAGTTATGTATATTTTGGTACATTCAAGGGTTCCCCAAATAAGAGTTTTATTTTTTCAAAGATAGAAGGTGGGTGGAAATCTGAGTACATGGGAAGTAAACAAAAGCATCCCCATTCAAAAAATTAAAGGGGAAAACAGCAAAATTTACTAATGAAAAGAAGAATAATGATTAATTCTTGAAAGAAGACAGAAATGAGATCTGCAAATAACCAACAACCAAGCCAATAACAGATAAAGATCATCTTGAGCTTATGAATGGGGATGTCAATGCACATTATGCACAATGGTTCATCTTGCAAATTAAAAAATATACTTCTAGAACCCATCCTCCAGCTTTTATTCAGTTTCTGTTGGTAATGTCAATTCTTGATTGGCAATGTTGATTGATTACTAGATACTCACTGGCATTGTTATATAGTTTGTACTTTTCCTTCCCTTCATTGTTGTATTTTCCTCTCATAGAATTATTAAAACTTGGGTTTGAACTAGTTTGCCAGATAATGTGCTGTTGTGAACCCAGGATATTGTATCTGCGTCAGCTTCTTGGTCATAACATAGGAACTTTGCATCATGTGTTGATACGTCTGGTGTCTAAAATGATTTTAGTCATCTTTGGTGAACTCCAAAATGTGGGCTTGAGGAGGATTGTTCTCTAAAATATTTCTCATGTGGTTTTAATCATCCAGGAAAAGAAATTATCATGTGGTTTTGTTAGCTGTGATGTTGATAAGTTTCATCAGCTGTCTAAAATCCAAAAGCATTTGTGTTGCTAAATTACGTTGGAAAGATTTGTTGTTGCACACTCATGCATTACACATTTGTTCTCACGATTAATGATTTATTTTTTTATTGATAACTAAAGGTGAGTTCTGCTAGGTAAATTTTTTTATTGAGAGTGACATTGGCTAATTTTTGAAGAATGGCTCTGTTTTGAGCAAGAATGAAATAATGATCATAATTTCAAATTACATTTTTTTTTTGTCAGAGGATCTAACACTGACTTGAAAATTTCTATTGCCTGGCTAACTTGGAGCAACTGCATCTTATGTTAGAAGAAGAATTGAATGGACAACAATCTGTTAGTAAATGATCTTCCTTCTCTCTCAGTCAGCAACATTTTTTTTTTGTTCCAACAACCTCGGTCTGTACCTTCTGCAGGTAATCATCTCTGCATCATGGCCAGTTTATCTTTTGTTCTCATTTTTTGTTTTGACCAACTTACTTGCTGGGTAGTGCAATCTGGCCTTTAGAGGTCGCGGTGCTCGTGTTTTTTGGTCAAATCCTCTCACACAAACAAATCCTGCAAATAAATTTTCTTAAGATTAGGAAGTGAAACATGGTTGAATATTGGTATCTTATAGACAAGTAGGAACTGATGCTAATCCTTGAATGATATGAACAGAACATCCCTGCCATAAAGAATTTAAGTTGACATCTTGCTATGTAGTGCAATTTCACGTGTATTCTGACAAAAATCAACCGTTTGAATTTCACAGTTTTGGCCATTTGGGATGGTCTATGCTTAAAGGAGTCAATAA
The DNA here is from genome assembly GCA_023621385.1 of Quercus gilva. Taxonomy (NCBI): domain Eukaryota; kingdom Viridiplantae; phylum Streptophyta; class Magnoliopsida; order Fagales; family Fagaceae; genus Quercus; species Quercus gilva. The sequence goes on along the minus strand of CM042476.1, from coordinate 42,899,029 downwards.
TTTATGTTGTCTGCACATGGAAATATTGAAGATTTTCCTTTTCTTTTTTTCTTTTTTTTTGGGGTGTTGTTGGGGGGGGTGGGGGGCTCATTAAGCAATGATACTCATTTTTCTTGTGGTAGGAAAATTATATGGATATTTGATCTTTTAGATTTTGGAAGAATATGTATGATAAATTGCCCGCACTTTGAAAGTAGAAAATGTGGCTCATAGAGTATTTCTTATGTGTTTCATGATGATTGATAGACCAACTAGGCAGTGTAGATTACACAGTCCAACCATTTAAACATTATCATACATTTTTTTATTGGTAGGGTTAGTGTTGGTCTTGGGTTCAAATCTTTTGAAGCATTTCCTTTTTTTTTTTCCCTCATGTTTTTATGGGGACTCATTTGATTCCTATTGGGTTGGTTAATGTTCTCTCATGTTTCTTTTATTACATTTTCTGGTAGATTTATCACAGTTTGGATATGCATAATATTCTTAGACAGGCACGATGAATTAGACTAGGCCTTAAATACAAATCCTCAGTCAACCATTTAGGTGGTGTAAGTCTATCCATGTCAACTATGTTTTGTCTTTTAAACTAGAAGAGCAATTCGCCTATCCTGTCATAGTGAGCTACTATTATGTATTATATTGTTATTGATATCTCAATATAGTACTCACAAATCTCTCTCTCTTTCTCTCTCTCACACACACCCCCACTCATTTTACCTTGCTTAATTAGTTACATAAAATTAGGTCTAAAACTGACTATCCTGAAGAAAAAAAAAAAAAAACAATAGGGTTTAAATCTGATCTACAAACTTCTTATACCCTTCGGTTTCTTGCAAATTTGAAATAAAGGTTATTCATAATTTCCAGGAATTTACATGATCCAATCCTCAATATAATATTTTATATGTTTGAGCAAGTGGTATTTGGAAAAGTGAAGTGCATTTTTGTGAAGTTAAAAATGTGTCTTTGTATTGTTTCTTCTTATTGCTTGTAATATGTGCATGGCATAAGATGTTCTCTACAAAAGCAGATAATGTAAGGTGAATAAATGAAGTTAGAATTCCATACCTTTCCAAAAGCAGTATTGAATTCCCTCAGTTGATAGGCCTGATAGACATTTTCTGTAAGCTTGCTTTTTGTTTAAATAGGGATAGCTATGTAGTAAATACTTGTATATAAATATTCTCTTACCTTTGAAAATTGTTGATACAGAGGTTCCAAAGTATACAGTTCGTCTTGGCAAATTCCATAACCATGATCTTGGAACATCAATTGGATTCTGGCTAGATTCATTATCTGCAAATACCTGCATGATAGTAGAATTCTTGGTTTGAAAGCCATGAATTTAATGGTTTTAAATTTTTTACTAACATGAAGGGGACCAAACTATAAATAGTTCTCCCATCTTATGAGGGTAAGACTACTTTTGATCAGTTCGATAGGATGTGGTACAGGTTTCTGACACTCACAAGGTTAGGCTGGTAGTATTTCCAGCTGTGCTCCAGAACTAGTACAGTGAGCATATTGTTTTAATAAACTTACCTCATTAACTTGAAAGTAGGTACCGTTGAGTGGAAAGCTTCCTCTCATCGCTGTTCTGCATGGTATCTGTATTGACAGGATGTAAACATCAGTAAACAATTAGAAATTGTCTATTATGTTTACTGATTTATTTTCCTAAATTAATGATTATCGATGTTATCAATAAAAGGAGTTCACTCACCAGCAGTGTCCCTCTGACTGTTTGTGCATTAGCTTCTCTTACACTATTGCATGAAAAACATGTCTTCTCGTTGCACAATTTGTTAGGTTCTTGTGATCCACACGTTCTTTCAGGTGGTTGAATTGAATTTGCAGTTTCACCTAGTTACAGATTTTGCAAATATGATTCAAATTAGATGCTAAAAATGTTACACCTTATTTTGGTGACAGGAATATTGACTGGTCCCGGTCACCCCTTCACTTTATCTTTGGTTCTGACTGTGTTGATACATTGGATGATCTCAATAGCAACTTAAGGCATTTATGTTTTGTGCTTACCTGGTGTCCATATAGCAAGAAGGTATGGGCTTGGATCATCAGGTTCTCGTCTGTCCATCTGCATTTTGTTGGTAATGCTTAAATAAAACCAAGTTTTCTAGTTAAAGGTAGCTTAATAATTCTAGATTTTAGAGATTTACTAACCCCCTCCAAGAGTGGATGTGAATCTGGAAGTTCATACCTGCATCATTTCAGGATGGAAGATGTCAGACTGCATCATGCAGACTTATATTTATTATCACAATATATATTATTTTTTACTTATTTGAAAGACCGAGGGTCTTTCCAACTAGGGTTAGAGTTATTTTATATTTGATTAGAAGCTGCAAGTTTCTGCTAGCAATATTCAGTGATTATGATGTAAATAAATTCAAGAGATATGGATTTTGATAGCTTTGTTCAAATTGGATTTCAGTTCAGGAGGATCAATTTGAACTGTATCCAATCCAGCTCAACCCAGTTACTTGGATTTAAGATTTTGAGAAGATATCTACTTACACTTGGTGCTCTGTTCGTAGCCGACTCACATTCTTCAGTTTGGGTGTAGGGATAGAAGGATTTATGGCAACCAAAGCCTTGGACATGTCACCTTCTTGAAGTTCCATGTTCTCTTGCATGTAATTTTGAAGATTTGTTGTGAACTCTTTAATGTTGAGTTTGATGATAGGAATTTCATCAGGATCCTCATAGAATGCGTCCTCAATGTCGCTTTCTGTTGCCTCTGTGCATTCTTGTTCTGGTGTTGCTGGTTCTTCAATGATTGGCTCGCATGTGCGGCTTTCATATCCTGTTACTTGCAGTGAGTTGTTCTCAGGTGGAGGTAATTGCATGGGGTTGATAACTACTGCAGGGTTTCTCTCGGTTGCAATGGGAACAGATGAACTCACAATACTCTTCTCTTCTGGCCCTGGCAGGGCAAGCCTTGCACTGCACAAAATAGGGCTTTTTGTCAGTGTCATTAAGAGAATATGACTCAAATATACGGGAAGATGAGCTAGAGGTCTTGAGAAGAAGGCGTTTCGTTCCATTAAGAGTATATGCCATTCATGTATATGGGAAGATGAGTTGGGTGGTATTGAGAACAATTGTCTTTCTTTTTTCTCTGCCTTCAATTTTCTGATAAGGAGACTTGCATTTTGTTCTTCTATTTTTTCTTCATTTTTTTGCCTTTTTGTTCTCATGCCTTATTTACTTAAAGGTTTCAAATTTCATCTGGGGTCATATCACAAAAGAATTAATTACTTCTTGTGTATAGGACTAGGAGCCACTGGTAGTTATTTATTATTATTATTATTTTTGATAATTTGATAGTTGGGGGAGGGGGGATTTGAACCCTAGACATCTCTATTAGAAGCATCAGGAAGTGCTAGTTGAGCTACAAGGCTTTTAGCTATTATTAATTTATAATAATTATAAATATTATTGGGCCCTTGTGAATTAAATACTAATTTATATATTTTAAGGCATTGTAATTGTCAAATCATTGAGGCTTGAATATTTTTTATGGAGAATACTAGTAGTTCTGATGAATTGCCATAAGATTATATGCCTTCATGATGGTGGCAGTAGAGATAGCAATAGGACAGATTTTGGGATGCAAACCTTGCGAAAGCACTTGCAAAGTGTCTGCACTCTCCTCTCATTGGACAAGCATTGCAATTTGGTTTACTTTTTGTGCAGAAAACCTGCATAGATATCAAAGCATGTGAGAAATTTTTTCCTTTTCTTTAGTTGGTAATTACAAATATTCTGTTGAACGCAACAGCATATGAAAACTGTATGTTGCTACATACCTTTCCAAAAGTAATCAATTGGTAGTGCAGTTCATACCTGTTGTAGCAATGGTTTCTTAGTCAGTAATAGCAATTCTTTTATCCTAATTATTTGTGTGAAAATAATTGCATAATAAAAATTGATGAGAGTGGATGCGAGGTTACAGTGTTCGTTGATCAAGTTTGCATAATCTTGGCCACAAATATTTTTGAATTGACTCTAGCATTGGATACCTGTGTAGGATTTTGATTATCATTTCTGAACAATGGAAGGATTTAGTTATCGTTAAATGGCATATGTACTTACAGTTCTAGGAGGTGTAACTGAAGTGACTCAGGCAAAGGTTGGAGGGGAACCCAGCCCAATCGAACTGCTATCCTTCCAACATTAGTGTCAACCTTTATGAAAACATTAATTAATATGTTAATTGACAGATATTCTTCACCCCTTATACACGGGAAGTAGATTTAATATAAATCTTACTGGAAAAGCAAGATGATGGAGTGTTAAAAGCCGCACACACTCTACACTTTTCAACCCAAGCCCTCGTATGCTTAACAGATAATCCCTGAAAGAAAAAATGACAATTTATTTTATTACAATTTGATGCAGTACAGTATTTGTTCCAGACTTGGACCACTTTGTGTTTCGTAAAGCATTGTTAACTTAGTGGTGGTAGCATGTAATATTTTAGAAGTGAGGTGGTTATGGAATGGCTTACTTTGCTTTATCAGGGGGAACATCTCTTAACCATTCCAGATCGATACTTCCATGATCTCTAACCACTCGGTTTAGGAATGCCTGCAATAATTTGAAACCAGTGTTACTAATAAAAAATTGTGAAACCATTGTTACTTTTTTTGGGTAAAGAATAATTGTGTGTTAAATAATGCTATATTTGTGGAGCTGCTTGAAGCTGATAATTGCAAAAAAGAAAGCTTTGAAGACTAGTTTAGAACGTGTACCTTGATTCGTTCTGCTAGCATATTATTCATCCCCCGCTCTTTTATAGCGTTAGATATCTCAAGAACATTTGCACATCTTACTGCTTCATAGTCCAGTGAGTCAAGTGCATCTCTGCTTCTTTCGTTGTTCCTACTATTGGCTGGCACTTGCATTCTTAAACTGTCCCAGTCAAATGTACTCTTTTTCTCGCTCTCCACCTTTCCTTTTTTTACTTTTGAAATTTTTGCGTTTGTTCCACTATATGCTTGAACAGAAGAATAAGCTTGCCCATTTGAATTTGGTTCAAACAATCCATTTTCCAAGTGTATTTGCTTATTTACTACAGAGGTTCTCTCCTCTGCAGTTTCAGTGAGTTTAGGGACACTTAGGACATGCTGCATGGCATTATTCTGGCTTTTAGCCAGTGCATCAGCAGGTTGTACAGGTTCTGTAAATGATGGGGTTTGCAATTGAAGGGCCTTCATATCATGTTGATGGTTGTGGCAGGACGGTTGATTATGTACAGTGTGTAGTACTGTTTGAGAAATGCTTTCTTGTTGCTCTGAGTGGTTGCTTAATGGTACATATGGGCCCATTCTTGGGGCATCTTGACACTGCAATTGCCCATTCTGTTGCACTGTGTTTTTAGCTCCACTTCTTTCCTGTACTTTGGTCCTAAAGCCTTTGCCATTTGCATCTTTTGCAGTTGAAGACCAGGGGGATATGCTTTCCTCACTCAATGCTTCAAAATCCTCTACTTCAGGTACTCTATAGTCTGGGATCATGTGCGAATGGTAGTTATCTGAAGCAGCCACTTGTACTTGCATTTGTAAATTGTCAGGATTGTTTGGATAAGTAAATGCAGAAGGTCCATTGGAATCAACTCTGTCCAATCTTGACTTTTTCTGGCCATGCTCCATATATTCGGACTGCTTATGCCCGTACCTGGATCCCTCATCCATAAGTGGACAACTGTTTTCATGGCTGTAAAATTCCTGGAATGTGGTCTTCTCCATCTGTAGAAGATTTGTTAAAGTTGGAAAATAAACCTCACTGTGTTTGCCCCCATTTATAAAATCTTCTGCTTCTGAATTGGAGCCTGAGGAGGATCTTAGTCCTCCAGTGCCTTGAATGATTGAGGAATCAAAAGAGTCTTGTGATGATATGACTTCTTCCTCCATGCTCTGACTATGTGCATCCATTAGGCTCCTCCTTTCTATTCCTGTGGTTTCATTGTCTCTTTGATGCTCTGTTAATTCATGGTGTGCCATATAGCTTCCATTGTAGATTGTTTGACTTGATACCTTTTCAAGACATCTGGTGGTGTCATCTTGATTTATAATGCAGACTTCTGATTCCTCGACTAGTGTGTCTGTCCCAATGTTGTCACATGTCCTGTTGTTGCTTGTTGACTTGAGAGGAAATCGTGCTGCCAGAGACATGAAGGCAGAGCTGCAAAGAGAAGGGAAGCATAAACATTGTTTACTCTCATGGGAAATTTGGTTGTGGAATTATGTGAAAATAATAAATTACCTTGAAAGATGGTCTGAAACATTTTGGGTAAGGAAGACTCCTATCACCGAGTCAACAACTGATCCTTTCCATCGTGAGAAGCGTCTATCTCCTGTGAAGTGTGTCGTTTTATTGTATGGTTAATATCATCTAGTTGGATAACTTTCTATGTAAGCAGTTGATTTTCTTAGTTGGTTCACATTATATATAATATTTGTCATATAGAAACTTTTAGCAAACTTTCCGATGACTTTAATTTGAGCTCTACTACATTAAATCTATGCCTTCTTTGTTAATTTTTTTCTTAATTATTATTTATTTTATTGATTTAAATTTCTATGTGCCAGTTCTGTGCTCATCTTTCATTATTATTATTTTTTAAACTGAGTTAGATTTACATTTTCCATGCATAGTACACTTTCTTCATCATTGGTTCTCTGTTTGCCTCTTCTACATAACACCTACCAAATTTTTTATTAGATGCAAATTTGCCATTTGGTAAGCATTTTATTTAGAAAATTTATTCTAAAATAAAAACTCATTCTCTCAATTTCTGCAATTCAGTGATGGTTTTTTAATCCTATTGTTTCCCATATTATTATTTGTTTCTTCATATTTGATCTTTTGAACTTCATATAGTGACTTTCTAGTTTTGTAATACTCTGTGTTTATTCATACATCTCTTTCTGGTTTTGTTCTGATATGTCAACTCTTTTATGTTTTTAGTTAACTCTGCTATTAAATAATTTTAAGAGCATGCCATAATAAAAAATACAAAAGGGAATTCTTCAAACAAATGTAGATCTGACTATCTTGAGGTTAAAATATGTGAATTGCAGAAGACTTGATTATGATTCGAAGTGAGAGGCTAAAATTGTTAGGACTGTACCTTGAACAAGGTGCATTCTTGCAATAAATGAGTCAGCTCGGCCACGAAAAACTTTCCTTTCCTCTTCCCACCATTTCTCCTTCTCCTTGTCAGTTCCGTCAAGGCCTTCGGTTCCTTCTTTACCCATCAAAAGATTCCAAAGTCTATTTGTTTCTGGGTCAAGGTCTACTTTAGGCCGTGGCTTACGTTTCTTCAAAAATTCGATCTCTCCATATGGAACAAGTGCACCATCTCCTTTGTATAGGACAAGTGCTTTATGCTCTTGCCCTATCAATTTGTTGCTTCCCTCGTTAAGATGAAGACCCTCCATTTTATATGTTATCTCATCAATAGGCGTGTGGCATGCTGGTGGACCTATAAACATCAAGAGGTTATCAATATAGTGAGCAGAAAACATACTAATATATTACATGGAACCTTACGAAATGCTACAGTAAATTCTTTTATAATATGGAAATTACCTTGTGTTTTTGCTGAGGATTTCTGATGATCATAATTGGCATCTTGGTTTTTCAGCTTTTTATTTCTTCTAGCCGACTTCACACCAGAAGTTTGGAGTAACTGTCCATTCTCCAGTTCAGGAACTTGTTTGGGAGGGGATTGCTGGTGCAGGTTACGATCCTGAATTGCAGCTAGGGAAGGAAAGCTTTGGACCAGAGTTAGGCTGTTGGTCTCTCCCATCCTTTGTGTGTGTGAATGCAGTTCAGATGAAAACTGTTGCATTGGCAGAAAATTTCTGGCAGCCATGGAGTGATTGGTCCTGTCAGTGGTAAATTTGTTTACCTCACTTAGTCTCAATGCAATTTTGTTACTTTCCAAGTAGGAGTTCAAAATTTCATGGTTCATTTTTGTAGTACAGCCATTTGCATTGGTATCATGCCCATGTTTTGCCCTAACTTTTCCCCAACCATCTTCAACTGCTGTAACACAATGCATTTCAGAGATGTTTGTATGGAATCCACTCTCAATTTTCTTCTTTTTGTGGCTTTCTGAAAAACCCATGCTAACAATGCAACCATTTCTGTGACATTCATGCACTTGAGATATCTCTTGGCACAACAATGAGCCCATTGGGTTTTTGATACTGGGATGCACGTGCTCGGTAGTGTGAGAATGTTGTCTCTTGTACCCCCTTGCTGCACTCAAATTGGATTCAAAATTTTGTACTGGTTGAGGGGTGGACATTGCTTTCTCAATGCTTTCATGATTAGTTTTTGCCTGAAAGACAACTTGGTCCATTCCTTCTGCATGAATTTGTTGCTGTATGGGAGTGAATCCATTTCTGCACCTGTTCTGGGTGGGATTAGTATATCCCTTTTCTACATTTCTCTCAATGGCACGTAAATCTTCTATTTGCTGGTCTTTTGTTGTAGCTAATTGGGCTACACTTGCTCGCCATTCTTGCAGTGAACTATAGTCAGTCTGTAACGGATTGATGGAAGGGGTTAGGTTACTTATGGTTCCAGGTGGCTGGAATTCTACCATTAATTCATGCCGTTGGTCTATCTGCACAGCTGACTTCACACTATATGTTCCAGAGCACAATTGTGTAGCTTGAGCGTCTGAATTCAAAATGAAGGTCCTTTGATTTCTATGCTGCAACTCTTGCTGACCATCTACCTTGCCCTGGCTTTCATCTCTGGTCTTCTCCAAGTCAAAATTTAAAACTCTTCTGCATGATTTTACTGCAGTTCCATCTTTAGGATCTGTCGTCCCCCTTGTAGCATCTGCATGTTCAGTTATTGGTTCTTTCTGAACATTCTTACGTACATATTTTCTCTTTCCTGTTGGGTTCTCTGCAGTAGCTTTTGGAGTTGCAGGCTTCCTAGTTCTTTTGGGTTTGCCTTCAGTGATTACCTTGGGCCTGTGTTTTCTTCGTCTTGGTGGTTTCTGTTGAGGTGTCTTGTTCAGATCAATGCCCAAATCTCCCTTCTCAGAATCTTTGTTTTCCTGGTGTAGTGTAGAAATGGCAGCAGGTGACGAGTCTACAATGCTCTGCAGGAGTTCATCACTATGTTGCTGAGGTAACTGGTTTCCTGTTGATGTGACTAAAGTCTCCTTGTCTTTCTCATAACTTGAGATTTCGTTTCTTGTGATGTCCAATGTTGCAGAAAGCTGGTTGTTCTCCAACTTGCTGACTTGATCTGGTGTTAATGTTATTGGTCTGAACTGGAGGGTGTCGGTAACACCAGAGACAGCATCTGTTTCTGTTGGTGGAGAATTCAGATCATAGTACGGTTGGTGTGGTACAAGCAATCCATCTGTAGGGAAAAATCGTTTTTGTTGTTTTCAATTGGTTGCTTAATGAAAAGCAAATTAACAATGAAAGAAACATTTTGCAAATCCAATGGAGATGAAGTTATTCTTTCTTTTGACATTCCAATAAACTATTTTGTTTCTGATAGCATCTGCTTTGATTACAGTAAGCATCAGTCATGTCATTGATTCTTTTGGCATATTAAAAAGAAAAAAGAGCAGCACGATTAAAATGCCCTTTGCTTTCCTGATTGCCACTTGACAACCACAAAACAAATCAAGTGTTTTTCATTTTATAATGACAACTGAGATGAATGTTTTATATCATCATAGTGGTTGTGACACTTTGATGCCAAATGGATTTTTCTTTTTTAATTGCATTATAAGTAACAAAAAATCACAATGATTTATTTTATTTCAATTTTTATTTATATTACCCCAAAAGCAAAAGAATTGTCAAACATAAATTGAACTGGAAGTACTTTATTTTCTTTTATTATATGAGAAATTATATGGTAAATGTTAAAATACTTCTGCAGAAATGATTCAATTTTCATATTGTATAAATAATCCCCATGAAGCAAGCAGTCATCTATTGTGAATCTGTATCATTGATGTGGAAATATACTTAGAAAAAAAAAAATTGATGTGGAAATACAAGCACCCAACTACATGCTTAATGAAAGATTTGGGATTAAGAGCTACTGCAAGAAATTGACTGATTTATTTCCACATGGTATCAAATGTTGATCCGGTCCTTTTACTTTATTTTTTTATAATTTTTTTCCCACTTCATATACTATTTTTTCATCACTGAGGAAAAAAAAAAAAAATCATAAAAACGATCTTTGAATAATTTGTATTTGGCAGTCTTAATTAAAGGAGAGAGAAGAAATCACTTACTCTGAGGAATCTGGGAGAAGCTGTCAACGTTGCTCACTGACTTTGAACCAGAGTAGTGATTTTGATTGCTGAGAAACAAGCTACCCAGATATGAATCTCTTCCATTTTCAACTTGAGCAGGCATATTCGGAATCAGAGGTGTATTTGCCAAATTACTCAAGGGGGTATAACCAGAGTGGTGATTCTGGTTGTTGAGAAACAGAGTACCAGAGTGATTCTGTCTCTGGCTGCAGTCAACTTGACAACGTGAATTTGGAATCAGAGGTCTATCTGAGGCAATGTTTACACTTCTGTTGAGGCCTCTGTTTGCAGTGGCTAGAAAATCTGCATTCTGCATTAGCAGAAGCTGTGTTATTGGGTTAGTCTTCCAACCAGTGGTGTCATTATCAAAGGTCTGAGTATAGGGGCTTACAATGTGATCAATAATCCGGGTTTTCTCAGCCAAGCCTCCATCATAACCATAGCATCCTCCATTCTGAACTACCTGTCCAATTGGGTTCAAATTTTGCACGAACCCGTTGCAATTCTGCGCCTCTTCTGCATACCCATTTGAGAAGCCGGCCAGATGCCAATTTGGTGTCCCCAGTTGGTTCCCGAGCCGGTCGACTGGGATCGGATGAGATCTTGTTGGAATTGGCTTCTCTGGTGTGACAGGTATCCAAGAATCCATAAATTGAAGTTGCTTATCAGGTGGAATCAAAACTCCCCCTCTAAAATTCATTCTCGTCACCTGGGAATTCCTGCACAATTCTTCCACTTCTCTGTTCTTCTTCACTCAAATCCTCTTAGCAGCTAAAATTTTGCTGCTAAGCGCCAAAACCCTGTGTTTTCTGACAGCCCTTGTTTTATTTTTTCCCATTTGCCTGAATTCTACTCTTCCAAAGCCCCCAAACACATTTCTCTCTCACACAACCTTCACCTGACACTGAAAATGCATCGAGACAGCGAAAGATTAATGGGAAAAATAAATAAATAAAATTTCCTTCCGGATAAAAAGAGCCAAAAAGGTGAAAAACAATAGCATCTTTGTTATAAACGCTGGAGAAATCAATATATTTCCCAGATAAATCTCCAACAAGTGAAGCCAGCTATATCTTACTCAATGAAAAAAAACATGGAAGCATGAGCGGAAACATAATAAAGAAAGCAGAAGTGGCATGTGTTTGATGGATAACAACAATTCTGATTTTGAGTAGTAAATTGGGTAAATTTAATCCGGTTTAAATGGCTAGGATCATGGGGGCAAAAACAAAATCTTGAAAGAATCTTGTTGTGATATGGAAGAAGTATAACAACCTATCTGGTCTTGGTCAATATGCATGAATTAAACATGAAAATGAAAATGGTTATAATATATTTATTGAGCTCACCGGCCGATCTGGCGGTGAGTCTGGTGGCCGGAGTTGGGGTTCCTCTGAGGTGAGTCAATGCCGGAAAATAATCCCGTCAGTCTCTAATGGAGAAAGAGAGAGAGCAAAGAGAGAAAGTAGAGAGAGAGAGAGAGAGAGAGAGAGAGGAAAAGGGGCAGCAAAAGAAACCAAACAAGTACACCTTACTATATATAAACGAATACGAAATAATAGTAAAAAAAAAAAAAAAAAAAAATACAATACTTTGTTGGGGCACACCTCTTTGTATTTATAAACTGGGCACACCCCTTCATGGTTAATGACTTTACAAAATTATGAATCACCTTTTTCTTGCCTTTGTTGCCTAAATTTAAAACATTGCCTTGTTTGATTGCATGGAAGAAACACAAAAAATTAAAAAAAAAGTACAGCATGGCACTGATTTATTAATTGTTAACCATTATTGTCATTAACTCCAAAAAAAAAAAAAATAATAATGTGTATTTAAAACTAGTAGAATTAGAGCACTTTGTTGTGCACATGAAACCTCTTTATCATAAATAATTCAGTTTTATATTAAATTTTTAATAAATTAAAATTCTTTCTGCTTGTAATAATTTATTTATTAACACCAATATTTTATTTATTGTTCTATAATATATATATATATATATATATCAGCAAATTAAATATTTAGTTTACTTTGACTAAAATTTTTAAGTGTACCAAACTAATCTATTTTGTCTCTATTTTTCTTCGTGAATAACGATAATGTCTCCATTGAAAAAGCATATATTCTTTTACTTGAGATTGTTTAACTCGTTTACTTATTTTCCGAGAGGAGTTAATACATTTATATGCTGTACAATAGATGAAGGTACTAAATTAGTTATTGTTTTAGTGGCTTCAACAAAAATGTGGACCATTTTATATTTAATAAAAGTTATAAAGTGATTTACGGTTTTGTAATCCATGGTTCAAGTATATTATCTCAATGTAATGGCAGATTCATAATTTTTTTTACTACATTAAGAGGATTTCGTATGACTCAGTCAAAACACATTTAAACCATAAATCTTGGAATGCATATCATTGTTATTATTGTGTATCTTATCAGAATAAAACTAGCATGGATACATACCTAAAAACTAATATATTTGATATAACAAAATTCAATACAAGGCATGATAAAAATCTCTATGATTTTATAGAAACTATATATATTGGATTAATGGGTTGGATTTAATTTGCTACATCATATATATTTTTTTTGGGTAAATTAATACACAAGAAATTCACATAATATCTCTTGTAATTTTTGTAGGGTTGGATTTGTTATTTACTAGTAAAGAAAAGGTACCCCTTTACAAAAAATTGAGTGGTTAAGTTACCTTTTTTTATGGTAAGAGTGGTTAAATTACTTGACATATATAAATCTGGTGTGGTTAAATACTTAACATGTATAAATTGGTGTAGATAACAAGTAACATCTTTGGTGTTTATCTCTGTTTGAACTTATTTAAGTGTTGTAGATTGGGTGTGAAAAAAAAAAACAGTCTCTTCTATTTAAGTAAAAAAAGTAAATGAGTAGTTAAAACGGTAGACTGAAAACTCAGAGAGTTGGTACATTTTTTTGTTTTTGTTAAACAGGTAGGGGTATAATGGTAATTGTGTCTTTCTTCACCATATAAGTATGCGTGTAACGCGTGGTTGGGCTGTGTCTACATGACCTAAACACGTGATACGACCGAAAAACCAAGAGGACTTTTGTTTTTGTTACCTTCCACTTCGGGCAGGGACTAAAAGTGGGCCCACATCAGGGAAAAAAAAAAAAAGGAATAAAAAAAAGAAAAGAAAAGAAAAATATTTATATAATACTACCGGAGATAAAGAGACTATGAGAGTTTGCATGGACTACGTGCTTCATTTGCATCGTGGACGTTGGCATGCAAAGTTTGTGGGTCCTATTTAAAAGATCAACTTTATGTAGTAATTATTTAGTCGGAAAATTTTTTTTAGAATATTTAATTCGCTCTTACATATATAGGTCCCACAAATAGTCAACCTTTGTTAATGTGAAGTAAAGTAAAACCGCCGCCAGACTTTTATTTTTATTATATATATATTGGCTTTTTTCTCTTTATCAAAAATTGATTTTTTTTTTGAACATATGGAATTGATTTTTCTATTTTATTTAAACATGTTAATCCTAAATATTGATAACAATTAAGCTTCCCTTTAAAAGGAAAATGGAATTGACCTAAAGTTTCATGGTATGTTTAATCAAAGATTTTATCCATCTAATAATGAAATCCTAGAAAAAAAAAAAAACTGTATGACTTAGATGTTGGCGAGTGTTAATATTCTTTGTTAAATTCTTTTATATATATAAAAAGAAGTAGTGTTCCGGCTTTTAACTATACTATTTTACCTTTTACTCATGAGACATCTTGAAAACCCATAAATCGATAGTGTAATGGATAGAACTTGAGACCTTTTGATCTACTCAAAAGACTATTTTTTTTTTTTTTTAAGTTTACCTAATTTAATAATTTAATTTAACCGTTGAGTTGCATATTCTTTACACTCTTAATACACATGTAAACTTTTGTGTCAATTGGATGTTATTTACTATATGATCTATAACCTTATATTTTATGCATACTTTTAAATTACAAAAATTTGTAATTTAAATAATTTATTGATGACATAGCTATTGGTCTTTAATTTTCTAGAAATTTTGCAATCATGGGAGATATAAGAAGAAGAAGAAGTAATCTAACGACAGATTTGTCAAAATTCATATCCAATAAAAAGATATTAAATAAGATTGAAACCTTATACTATAACCAATTTTGTAGTTAAATTTTGTCCTAGTTAGTATTATTATTATTATTTAAATTTTGAGTCTGCATTGATTTGATTTCATCTACTTCTCTTCTGGTTTCTTAACTAGAGTTATATCATGGAGTGACTATATGAAACACATTAGGATTTGTTCATTTGAAATGGATCTAATCTATTGTTTAGGTTAAATATTGCAGATGAAAAGATATAACATGTGTCATATCATTTAAGATTTTAAATGATATCATATTCTATACATTGTCAGATCTAGTAAATAAATATTAACCGTAAAATTGATTCTCTTCGTATGTCATAAGTTTCTCATATTTCCCCTAAAGATTTGGATAAAAGAAAACATATCAAAAGACAAGTTACCTCTTCAACTTTTAAAACTATCACGCACCACTAATTATTAAACTAATTCATAATTTACCCTAATTTATTGACCGCAAATGACAAATCAAATAAATTTATAATCTCGGATTCCTATATTTTTTATATTTGGGTCTCATGGGACTATTTTAACTATATTACACAGATGGCAGAGGAAATAACTATTTCTTCTTTTTCCCTTTCCACATAAAATATAATCCTAAGATTTGAGTATATTGGATGGCCAATGACCCATTTCCGTCTCTATGTTTTGGAATCATGTGCACCTTGTGAAAATTTGTTAAAATGATATGGAGAGAAGCTGTGTGGGTGGCGATTTTCAGTTGGCTCAATTGGTAAAATTTCTTATAATCAAATAAGATATTTGGGATTTAAACCCCGTTCACCCAAAAACCAATTGGTATTTTGATATGTTGATAATAAGCAATAATTATATAACGAACCCTATAAGTTAAAATTTTATTGTATCTATATAAAAAATAAAGTTGTGTTTGAATTGGTGTGGGAGGGGGGGGGGGGGGGCAAAAGTATTAAGTGAGTGTTTGGATTTAGCTGAAACACTCACTTACGTTTGCGTTTTTGTGTGGTCTCGTGCACTGTTCATGGGACCGTAAGTGTATTTTTTTTTTCAGCAAAAACAACTTTAAAACTGGGTCCCACGGCACTATTCACATATTTAAAAATTATTTTGTTATAGTATTTTCAATTTTCAGCAACAAACGGTATCCAAATAGATCCTAAGTCTTTTGATTGGCCATAGAAATAAATAGGGAAAAAAAGGGGGGATTTCCACAAATGTTATTCCTTTTTATTTAAGAAACCACAAATATTATTCTTAGATCTTGATGGTTGTGTCAATTTATTTCTTCGAATTCGATTTGAACAATCAAATCCAGGGGAAAATGGGCATTTGTCCCTAATTTATAGATTATGCAGCAAAATGCCCTTGTTTTGAAACTATTTAGCAAAATGTCCTGTTTTTGATACTCAATTTTAACAAAATCGAGTTATAGGTGGAACTCGACATTAGCAATGTCGAGTTCTATGCATATTTTACCACTTAAAATTTTTGAAAACTTAAGTGAAACTCAACATTACTAATGTTGAGTTTCACTTAAAAATATACATATTACTCAATTTTGAGAATATTGAGTTTTACACATAACTCAATTTTGTTAAAATCGAGTTTAAAAAATAGGGGCATTTTGCTAAATGGTTTCAAAACAGGGGCATTTTGCTACATTGTTTGTAAATTAAGGGCAAATGCCTATTTTCCCCATCAAATCCCATAGGCATTAGGTTTCCAACGACAAATCAAAACTTCCCTTGATTTTTTCCATTAAAGTGTAATGGATTTAATCACTTGACATGCACATGATATTAATGATAATTTAAAACTTATGATGATGAGGTAAAAATTATAGGACAAAATTTAGTTACAAAATTGGTTGTAGCATAAGACTACAACCTTACTTAATATCTTTTTATTGGATATAAATTTTGACAAATTCACCCTTGAATTACTTCTTCTTCTTATATCCCCCATGATTGCAAAATTTCTAGAAAATTAAAGATCAATAGCTATGTCATCAATAAATTGTTTAAATTGCAAGTTTTTGTAGTTTAAAATTCTGCATAAAATATAAGGTTATAGATCATATAGTAAATAACATCCGATTGATACAAAAGTTTACATATGTATTAAGAGTGTAAAGAACATGCAATTCAACGGTTATATTTTCAAAATATGTAGTAATATTTATTTTATTAAGTAAAGTTGTAGCTTTATGCTATAACCAATTTTATAGCTAAACTTTATTATACAAATTATAGTATCACAATTGGATTAACTACTAACCTTTAATTTGAATCCTACTTTCAAAATAGTACAAACTGCAAAGCTTACATTAAAGATTGAATCATTCTAGGACTACAACTTTTACCACACCATTTACCATAACTATCTCATGTGGCAGACCATAACTGACTGTTTATCACTTTTACATGAACCCGCCATTTTTTTTAGTCGCTTAAAATCTGTGACATTAGAGTGAGATACAAGTGTTAGGATTTTTAGTATTGATTAATTCGATGAAAAATTTCCTTTTAATTTTTAGGGTTTAGTAATTGTCATATGTACAATGGTAATGAGGGTTGAAGGTTGAAGCTTCTGTTTATTGTGCAAGAATGAAGACCTTGGTTGAGTGAGATAGGATAGAAACTCTCGACGGACACTCATACAACCAAGACCCAATTATTAGGGGCGAAGCTAGGATTTCGAATTAGGGGGAGGGAAGGGGCAAATTATAAGCAAAAAAAAAAAAAAAAAACCAAATAAGCATCCGTTTAGTATTAACAAAATATCAACAAATACAAAGACAAAAAATCAATGTTTTGTAATACATTACAATGCAGTCGTCTACCAACAAAGATAGACAAAAAAACCATGTTTCGTAATACATTATAATGAAATCATCTATGAAAAGCGAGCTCGATGTTCTTTTAAATCTTTAGAATCATCTATTACTGAATCCAAATTAAATGTTGAAGATGTCATTTTCAATGTATAACATCAAAGATTTCGTCAAAAAAATTATTTTCCATTTTATTGCTAAAGTTAGTTTTGAAAACATTCATAACTAAAAATGCTTGATTTGTAGTTGCAATAGAAAATGGAAGAGCAAGCACAAATCTTATCATTCTACAAACAAGTTTGTAGCTTTATGATTTTCTAGTTCTCACTGATCATACCACAATTCAAAAATACTTTAAAATTTTTTGAACTCCAGATCCTTGACTACATTAAGCTCATAATGCTTAAGTTCATTCTCCAACACTTGTTTGTCATAATATTTGAAGTCTTGAGGATAAAATTTATTTAAACAAAAATCTTTGAATTTGAAAGATATAAATGCCTTTTGAGGGGTTAAGACTAAGCTAAGCTTAAGTAACTCCATTGCATGCTCACTAGATAGCGGATTGGTTTTCATTTTGGTCAAATTTTAAAATTTTTTTTTTTTAGTAGACTTTGTTAAGTTTTTGGCCGAGGATTGGTAGGGCTGATTGATTTTTATTTTTTATTTTTTTATGTTTGAGTTTTTCTGTGATGTTTGGGTTGGGCTGATGATCTTGGAGGGGAGGGGGCAAGATTTTT
Source organism: Quercus gilva (assembly GCA_023621385.1). NCBI lineage: Eukaryota > Viridiplantae > Streptophyta > Magnoliopsida > Fagales > Fagaceae > Quercus > Quercus gilva. Next base: position 42,880,968 of record CM042476.1, on the reverse strand, counting down.
GAAAGAGGGGGGCCCTAAATATAATTTTTCTTTGGACGCAAATAAAATTGAGAGTATATACTTATTTTTTTAACAAAATTTTTCTTAAGGTTAGGGGGGCCCAGGCCCTTTTGGGCCCCAAATGCCTCCATATTTACCTATTATGGAAATTTTGAGATTAATTTGCTTCCACCTCAAGCCTAAACCCTACTTGTGTACGACAAATACTGGCATTTAATCAACGGTGATGAATCATCAATCATATATGGAGTTCCTCAATTCTCACATGAACCCTTATCCCTTATTTTTACTCAAAAGAATTAATGTTAATTTATTAGTTTCATTGTTTAATCTCAAAACGTCATGTCGAGTTTCACCCCACTCTTTCAATGAATGGTGTGGTTATGCAAAAATTTTAAGTTTTGAAATCAAAATTTCAATAGGATGTGACTGTTCATGTTGTTTGGTGGATAATTAAAAGTAGTAATCATGATATGAGAGAGAGAGAGAGAGAGAGAGAGTGATGTGATAGTTTGTCATCATAGTGATTGATTGGACATACGATGTCAAGTAGAGTTAACATAAATTCTAATATATATTATATAAGATATCGATTGAAGTTAGGTTATGATATTTAATTTGTTACAAAAGCTGGTATTTTAGTGCCATATGGATATTTTTATTTTTACGATGAGTTGAGAGGGTAAGGGGAGAGGGGGGGAGGGGGGGCATGGGCTATTTACAAATTATTAATCCATCATGGGGGTATTAATCCATCATGGGAGTCATTGCTTGATTTTTAAGTTCAAAGGAGCGATTGAGATTAATCCCATACTTTCGAGGCCGAAGTGCAATTAACTACTCTTTCTCAACCCAACTTAAATATAGTTTTAAGGTTTGACTTTTCTCTAGCTACGACTATACTTTTACCTAAACTATTTTTTAAACCAAATAAGCTAATAAATTTTAAGTTATTGCAAATAGAATATGTCCTAATGGTAAATTTGGGGTTTGGGATTGGATGGGGTTGTGATAGGATCGTAACCTGATAAGATAATTGAGAACTAGATCCTACCTCGATCTCATTAATTAAAGATTCTGATGTGATTTAGATTGTAAATAATTTTAAGATATTGAATTGGGAACCATTTTTTTATTTTTCTTTCTCTTGTCCCTTATTATTTTTACTATTATTATTGGAGGGATTGGAGTTGGGTTATACATGCGGACACCAGAATAGAAAGGCGAACCTTTCATAGGTTTGGCTTTTGACCTTGGACGGTTGAGCATCAATTTATTACTCCTGTAATTGTCATGGAAACTATTTAGGAGCATAGCAGAGTTAGGTTACGGTTAAACACCGAATCGGACTCAAGAAGAGCATAAAAGAAGAGCCTACATGCTAAACCTCACATCAGCATTAATTTGAGTGCCACTAACTTGTACACACATTAATGACGATTTAACCCCGAACCCCCCAAAACAATAATAGAATAGCCGAATTTTGGGGGATAAGGCGAGGGGTGTATGTACTATGTATGTGATCACTGATCATTAAGAGGAAAATACAAGAGAATGCTCATTTCAGTCAATTGGGTTGTGTCATGTTTGCATGTTGGAACTGGAAGTAATATGAATATGATTTTGAACAATAGTTCGGAACATTCTCCAATCCCCACATTGAAGTGACTTCCTTTCGTTCAAAATCCTTTACTTACAATTATTATTAGTATTATTGAATTCATATTTTTTTTGGCTTGAAAATCATATGGTTCAGTACTTTTTTGTTTAGTATTGTAAGTAATTTTTATTTATTTATTTTGAGAAACATATTGTAGGTGATATTAAATGCAGTGAGTCGAATGGCTCGACCAAATTTAAAGGGATGTTCAAAAAATATATATAGACACATACTATTGACTAAGAATTTGACTTTGATTTTTCGATCGAAGTTCATTTTCTTTGAAGAAAGAAAAAAAAAAGAAAATCTCAAATATTAATGGTTTCCGTAAATAACAACTTTCCCACCTTACATGTATTATGGATAATTATCTCCAAAATTTAATTGTCAGAAATAAGTTTAAAGAAGGGGAATTTACAGCTTGAGAGTTATAGCAATTTTTTTAAAGTAAACACATTTGTTTTTTTTTTTTTTTGGGTCGAAATAATAAAGGGACAAAGTGGCATACAATTTTATCAGCCACTCATCTCACAAAAGAAACCACCGAGGTTGTTGATAGTGGTCCTTCTTTTGTGGTACGATGAATTGACTTGTCACTTCTTCTAGGATTCTGCATGATTTTTTGGAAGATATTTCAGTGTTGTGTACTGATTCACCAATAATTTATGGCCGAGTTAGATCGAGATTCGGTTCAATTGCACTGTGTAATTAATCCCCTTTTTTCTTATAACAATTTTTTACTATTTTATTTTTTTACTTTTTTTTTTCATTTTTTTTTTAAATTTAATAGTTGAGTTTATAGTAATGCTACTTGATTCTGTTTGCTGAAAATATTGTATGAAAATCAAGTGTGAATTGGGAAAGTAATTTTAAGTTAGATTTTGTTGTTGTTGTTGTTGTTGTTTATTTTATGGAAAATGTTTTTCTACAAACTATTTTGTAGGAAAACTCTATAAGTTTCCTATAAAAAATTAACATGATGACATATTTTGAAAATTAATCATTAGATTGTATGTTCTTTATATTCTTAATATGTATGTCAAATTTCGTTCAAATTGAATATTTTTTACTATTTGATCTGTAAAATTATTTTTCATGCATAATTTAAAATTACAAAAACTTAAAATTTAAATATTCGATTGGTGACATAACTATTGATCTTTGATCTTCTTCAAATTTTGCAAATATGAAAAATATAATAAGAAAATGTAATCTAATGGTGAATTTGTCAAAATTTATATCCAATAAAAAGATATAATGAGAGTTTGTAGAGTTTTCCTACAAATTATTTTGTAGAAAAAAATTGTCCTTATTTTATATATTGTTTGCAAGTCTTTACATAATTTTTTTTCTTAAATTTATTTCAAATAACTTAATTTTAGATTTTTGAAAATAAGCTAGTTTTTAGTTTTTTATTTTTATTTTTTGGTCTCACATTATGTAAATAAGCTACTAGAAAAAAACCATTCTCAAATGAATACTAAAAACCATTCTCAAATGTATAGTAATTTGGACAATTTTAAAAGAATTTTAAAACAAAATTGAATTATATTGATACTTTTTTGGGTTTGAGATCATGTGCAATATAGGGTGTTGCATATGATGTAATTGCTCTCATTCATTTCACAAATTTTTACTTCTTTACTTTTTAACTATCACTGTTTTTACTTCTTTTAAATATTTTTAATCAGTGATTTATATTGAAAGTTGATCTTCTCAAAAAAAAGAAAAAGAAAAAAAAAGAAACTCTCAATCTTAGCCATTGAGAACAATTGAACATTTTGCAATACTTAGCCTGATCTCAAATCTCAATCCACTTTTTTTGCTGTGTATGAAAACTTCCCTAGTTGGTTTATTTTTCCAATTGTTTCTCATATTATTTTTTTGGTTCTACAATCTTTCTCTTTTTGAAAAAGCGACATATTTTTTAGATTTAAGTATCTCGTCCGTTTAGTTGTTGACCGAGCTTTTGGTTGTAATGTGGTGGGAATAATTCTCTTTATCTTTCTTCTTTTTTTTTTTTTCTTTGTTTGTTTGTCTTGTATCCCATGAAAAAGAGATGATTTTCCATCCCCTCTTCTTCTTTTTATTAATAATATTCCTTCATTATTTATGAAAAAAAAAAAAACTAATGAGATGTGTCACTAACAATGGTATAAACTATTAAGCATACGTTTTTTTTTTTTTTTTTTTTTTTTTTTTTCTTATTAGGAGGCAAAAATCGCATATCTCTTTCGGACTCTTCGAAATTCTGTTAAAATACAAATACAACACTTGTGTTTGGTGAAATTACGTTAGACATCCATAATATGAAATTACAAATGGATTTTCTTTTTTTTTTTTTTTTTTTTTTAAGAAAAATTACAAATGGGTCTTATATGTTTATAAAAATTATTTTTAGCAGGGGAGAGAATTCAACTTAGAATAAAATTTAATGGGTTCGGTAATACCTCATTTAAGAGCTTTTTAATGATGGGGAGATTAAATTAAATATGAAAGAAATAACAAACATAAAGCAAATCGAATAAAAAACTAAGGAGTTGATTGAATCTACTTGACCTAATTGTCTGGGGATAGCGCATGAAATATTTTACTTATGTGATTCTAAAAGAACAAAACTATTGAAATCATAAACAATTAAATATATTCATAGACCAGATGAATGCAAAATGATAAATACAAATTTGATCAAAGCGAGTGTTTGACTTCTTTTACCTAAAAACAAATTTCGTCTTTTACACTATTTCTTCCGTGGTACTTTGAGACTTTTGGATGTTTTATACTTAAAATAGATTTCGTCTCTTACACTATTTTTTCAGTGAGGTGTTTTGAGACTTTAAGATATTTGTCGATATTTGTCTCTCAAGATACAATAATCAAAAGAATAACAATGATCTAAATGATTAGCAAACAAAATTGTCTCTCTCTCTCTCTCTTTGACTCTATGCATGAAAAAATTTGTCTGGAATGAATGAGAAACAAAACATTTATAGACAAAACAATGAATAGACATTTTTTTGGACTTAAAAATTGACTGTGCACACATACTGGCTAACTACAAATAAAATAAAACACATTTAAATTGAGACAAACAGGGCCTACCCAAGCTCAACCCAACCTAACTTGGTGTAAGCAGTGTCCACATATGTGTCGTCGAAAGCCCACTTGAGTAAGACCTCTCCCCTACATTAAAAGTAGGGTGCTCGTTGGGGTACAATCCAGTATCTGTCTTATGAGCATATAAATTCATTAATGTCTCTTTCATTTCTTATGTGGACTCAATGATTTTTACCACTTTAAACCATATTTAAGTGAGCAGATTAGGAGTCAATTTCTTATTTTCTCTTTAACGATTTTGAGAAAGTGATTGTATGATGTTAATCTCCTCATGAAGGAGAACACATTTCAATTTGGAGAATCTCAAAGGACATGTCTTTAAATTTAGCGAAAAAAGAGCATTGAATCACTTGCAACACTTGCAAGCAACCATCTTTCTATCAAATTAAAGAGTACAATCTTTATGATAGCTTACTTGAATCTAATTGAAGATCACTTGAATACAAATGTTAAAGATAACTAAATTGAATACAAGGAAAAATAGTAATCATCTCTCTATTTGTGTTTGATGTGGCATTTTCTTTATGCCAATTCCTACTTTTGTAAACAATAATAGAAGTTATTTTTAGGTATTAACATCCTATAAATTAAGCACGGGAATAGTGACAAGTGGCTCAATTCTCCCATTCAACGACAAATGTCTTCTAGTTTGCTATTTTCTTGACGTGTTTTCAAATCTTCTCATATGATGAACATGCGCCTCCCACATGACATATTTTGTCAAGATACACATGGCATGGTCACCAAACTAACACATGTCATGGAATTATGGTTATCAAGTTACATGTGTCATTGTTTCTAGCATTGCATGTGTCTTTTATGCCAATTAATTATTAATGTGGTATAAAAATCATATTTTGGTATTAACCATTTCGATTGTGGTACAAACAGCAAGCAATCACAATTTAAGGTAGCTGCTAGGAATTGTTTGGATTTTGAAGTAGATATTCTAAATCTGAACAGGGATTAAGAATGACAGTTTATGACACTATTCATATTAGTAATTATATTCTTTCACATAATAATTGTCTTTTTTACAAGAAAAAAAAAAAAAAAAAAAAAGCGAAAGGAAGTAAACTAATAAGTAGATTCATCAATTCTTTATGTTCGCTCAAACCAAAAAGAAAAAAAAGGATGGTTTAATGGTGAATCTAAATTATATAAAACATAAAAGATGACCGAAGACAAGAACACCATGAGCAGTGAGTCCGATGACCTTGAAAACCACTTCCTGAAGGATAACTCCCGGAAAAAGTCTTATGCAGAGGTGATCCAGGAAACTTGCATGCAAGAGCTACCGGATGGAACGGACGTTGAATTAGAGGATGGACAACCCATATAGGAGAATGACATTGCTGCCCAGTCGGGGTTGGAGGAAACTCACACCAGTAATGTGGATGGTTCACCTGGGGAGGACTGGGAAATCACGATTACCGCCGAAATGAAGTGCAAAATGGCTGGACCATGGCAGACAAGCATCATACTCAAACTCACGGGCAGGCAGCTTGGGTATCGAGCTCTTCAAACCAGGTTAGCGGGTATTTGGCGCCCTGCAGGTAAGATGCATTTCATTGATATCGGATATGGTTTCTTTATTATGCGCTTTGATATTCTGACAGACTACCAACATGCGCTTATGGACGGACCATGATTTGTGGGTGACCAGTATTTACATGTTCAAGCTTGGGAGGCAGACTTCCACCCGCATGTAGCCAAAATAACAAATACGGCGGTCTGGATCTGATTAGAACAACTTCCTATAGAATACTATCACCCTGACTTCCTTAGGCACGTGGGCAATAAACTAGGCAAATTTCTAAAGATCGATGCCGTCACAAGTGCTGCCAGTCGGGGACGTTTTGCTAGATTATGTGTCCAATTCAATATCACCTCTTCCTTGCCGAAACGTGTCAAGATCGAGGCCTTGTGGCAGGATATAGTTTATGAAAACTTGCCGTTGCTATGTTTTAGGTATGGCCGAATAGGACATAGGGAGGTAAATTGCTCTGAACCTCAGCTTGAAAATAACCACGCGAACCCACCTGGACCTGAGCCACATGGCGAGCCTGTGGTGCCGGAGCTGGAGAATTCTCATACTCCTTGGAAGATTGTCCAGACGAGGCGGCCCAGCTTGCAAGGGAAAGTCCATGGGACCCAAGCACGTGGCAAGCCTACCCACCGCTATGCTTACATGCAGAATAAGCCACGTCCGTCTGCCCCTTCAACCGACCCTCTTGTGCTGCAATCTTCCCAATCCATGCAACAGATGAGACAGGTGTTCACAGACACATCCAAGCCAGCTGGCTCTCACCGTTCTGATGTGGCGCGGTATGGTGAAAACCCTTTTTCACTGCTGCCACGTGAACCTGAACAGGATAACATGCAAGAACACCATGCACACAGCTGCCCCCGTACTGCTCAGGTTCTTTCTTTACCTTCTGGCTGCATGCATGAGAAGACCACATCTCTTTCGCACTTGCCCGAAGATTCACATACACCTCCCAAGCCACAAGATGGCCCCCTTCTCCGACCAAAACTCCTCAACACCAACACCAACAGACTCGGACCTCCACTCCATGAACACTCACCAATCATATTCGAGCTCCCACACCCATCACTCCCCTACTCCTCTCGGCCAAGCCCAACAGATGGAACTGCTAGAACAGATATGGAGTGGTCTCTCCCTCGGTCGCTTCGACGATGAGGCAGTGAACTATGTGCGCATTCCAGTTCATCCACGAGCAGCATTAGTTTGGAACTAGGTGACTCAAACTCTGAGCTTGCCAATGCGCCTCGAACCTCCACCTCAATCAACTCTTTACCAACGAACCCGCACCCACTCACGAGTGCGCCGGGCAGCACACCCCTACCAACGCCCGGAGGGGCATCACAGGGCTTCACCAGTCTAGCAAAGAAATGCTCGGACGAGCCGGTCCAATGTGACCTCCCCAGAACAACTTCCAGAAGCCATTTTCCAATTCCTCGATCTCAGCGAAATAAACTTGGCCATGCAGGACAACGAACCAAACCTTTACATCATCATGTTCTCAAACCCAAGTCTACCATCTGTCGTGTCCGTCACGCATTGGGCTAGGCTTGGCGAAAACGACCCAATGTATCGTCTCAAGACGACCACAGCGAGGCATCAATGCCTCTCTCACTCAGTGACAAGGAACCCGAGGACCTGGGGAGTCCCGAACGACTACCTGAATCCTAATACCTCATCCATGAAAATGATTGCATGGAACTGTCAAGGTGCAAGAAGTGTGGCATTTCGCAATCATGCGTACGAACTTCATCGTCGGCATCGTCCGAATATTTTGATCATTGTAGAACCCTGTATAGCTGGAGAACGGGCACAAGTGGTTATTAACACTCTTCCCTATACGCATTCTAGGTGTGTAGACCCTAACAGCTTCTCTGGAGGCATTTGGATGTTATGGAATGAAAGCACCGCCTTTCAAGTGGAAATTCTCACGCAAAGTGAACATAGCATCCATGCACTGGTAAAGGTATCCTCTCCCCCCCTATCTTTTTTACTTACTGATGTTTATGCTTCTCCGAACTTTCATAAACGTCAGCTCTTTTGGAATTACTTACAAAATCTTGCTAATCTCGTCAAGCTTCCTTGGGTTTTACTTGGCGATTTTAATGATATGCTCTCAGAAGAGGAAAAAATGGGGGGGGGGGGGGGGGGGGCTCCCGATTAATAGAACTAGGTTGAACGCATTTAGAAATTGCATAGATAACTGCGGCCTCATGGATCTGGGCTTCCAGGGACCATGGTTTACTTGGACAAATAAGAACCCTGACTAGCACCGCAACATAAAAGAGCGGTTAGATAGAGGTTTGGGAAACGCAGAGTGGAATATCCTTTTCCCTACAGCTGAATTACACCATCTCCCTAGGGTTAAATCTGACCACTGCCCCATATTACTTGTTACTAACCCACTGGACCGTAAATCCCCCAAACCCTTCCGTTTTGAGCAGATGTGGCTCACGGACCCCTCCTTTTTGGCCCTAGTGGAGAGTAGCTGGCACGCGTCAGAAAATTTACCGTCTACGTCCTCCTCTCTATCTAGGTTCCCTCGTCGTCTGGATTTTCTTACAAAAAATATTAGTGTGTGGAATAAGACTTAGTTTGGAAATATTTTTCAACGGAAAAACCGTATTTTAGCCAAGCTTCGGGGCCTCCAAACGGCTATAGCTAAGAAACCATCTGTTTTCCTCTATTCCCTTGAACAACAACTCACCCAGGAGTACAATACCATCCTTCACCAGGAATGTCTTTTTTGGCAACTTAAGTCGTGCATCCTGTGGTTAAACTATGGGGATGCGAATACCAAATATTTCCATCTCCAAACTATTCTATGCCGCAACCAGTCTCGCGTGTACACCTTAAAGGATGACACGGGGCTGTGGCTTACTGGAGACCCGTTAATGCAGCATATATATAATGCCTTTAACAAGCTTTTTCAAGCTACATCAGCTCATATGCGCCCCTCTTCTAGGAATGATAGACAGTATTCTCATCCAAGTCCCTTTGGAGAAAATGCCTAGGCGCTGACCCAAATTCCCCAACCCGAGGAAATTTTAAAGAATCTGAATGCTCTCCCCCCGTTAAAAGCACCTGGACCGGATGGCTATCACGCCCTTTTCTTTCAATCTAACTGGGCCAAGCTTGGCTCAAGTGTCATTCAAGTTATTCAAGAGATCTTTGAACAACTCACTATACTGCCTTCGTGGGGGCTAACAAACTTAGTCCTCATTCCGAAAATTGCCCATCCTGAGATGATCACGCAATTTCGTCCAATCAGTCTCTGTAACACTCTTTACAAGTTGGTCTCCAAGATCATTATGCAACGGCTCAAGCCCTATATGGCAGATATTATTAACCCTTGCCAAGCAGGGTTTATGCCGGGCCGTAGAACGAGTGATAATATAATCCTTGTCCAGGAAGTGATTAGGACTCTAATCAAGCGTCGTGGTGGGACAGGGTACATTGCGTTAAAATTGGACCTAGAAAAGGCTTATGATCAGCTAGAATGGGACTTCATTCGGGAATCACTGGAATTCTTCCAGCTACCCTCCAACCTCATTACCCTCATCATGAATATGGTTTCCTCTACGTCTTTTAGTGTTCTGTGGAATGGAAGTCCCTTTCAGAATATTGTGCCTACTAGGGGAGTTCGGCAAGGGGACCCACTCTCTCCTTATCTTTTTATCCTGTGCTTAGAACGTCTGTCAGTCAGACTGGAATAGGCTGTACGTGATAAACTTATCCATCCAATGGCTTTTCGGGGAAGGGTCCGCCTTTCCCATTTGTTCTTTGCTGATGATATCTTTCTTTTCACTAAAGCCACGAGGAAAGACTGCAGAAATTTAAATACAATTTTGCAAAACTTCTGCGCCTCTTCAGGACAGATTATAAGTGCTTCCAAATCCCGTATTTGGTCTTCCCCTCGCATTCCTAGACGACTCAAAGATCAGGTGCGGGACATATTTGGTTTACCGACAACTGACCGCATTGGCACATATCTTGGAACCCCTATCTTCACTACACGACGCACAACAAACTCCTATCAATTCCTTGTAGATAAAATCCAGAAACGTATTGAAGGTTGGCAAACCAAATACCTAACAATGGCTGGCCGCGCCACCCTCATTAAAGCAACGGTGACAGCCATCCCTATATATGCTATGCATACCACGCTCTTCCTCCAAAAGATTAGTCATCAAATTGACAAATTGAGTTGCAAATTCTTATGGGGAGACGCCACTTCCCGGTGTGGTTGCCACACGATCAACTGGGAAACGGTTACATTACCAAAGGATGCGGGGGGATTGGGCATTCCCTCAACTCGGCATTGGAATCGAGTGATTCTCATGAATCAGGCTTGGCGATTATATACCAATCCCAATATGCTCTGGGCTCAGGTTCTTAAAAGCAAAAATTTCCCTCACAACACAATGTTTACCAGCATTAGGCATACGAGTGGGACTCATATTTGGCATTCGCTCTCACTTGGTATTCAATTGCTTCGGGAAGGTATGCGCTGGATTGTCGATGATGGGCACACTATAAGAATTTGGAAGGACCAGTGGCTGCCTCAGGGCACACTACGAAGCTATATAGCAGGTCCTATACAGGAAAAGGATCAATGGGTTAGCACCCTGCGAACACATCTCATTTGGAATCTTGAGGCATTAAACTTCCCACTCCCCTCCTCCCTTCAAAAGCTTATTCAGGGTATCCTTGTTGCTCATATCACGCAACTCCCGGACACTCTCAAATGGCCCCACAATAATGGCACGTGTTCTGTGAAATCGGCCTCCTTCTTTCTCTTCCAGAAACAAAATGCCCCGTTCAACGCTCAAGGTTGGAAATGGATTTGGGCCTTAACCTGTCCTAAAAAGATTCAAGTGTTTATTTGGAAAGCAATGCGTAATAGGCTGCCCACTCGCACCTTCCTCACCATTGGCCGCCCTCATCTAAATGCTCGCTGTCCTAGGTGTCAACAACCAGAAACAACTATTCACATCTTATAGGATTGCCCCTGGGCAAAAGAGGTATGTAGACAATCCCCGGGAATTCTGCCCATGTCCTTTTTCCAATTGTCTTTGCAAGATTGGCTCCGAAGCAATGCAACCACAGAAAAGAATCTTCTCCCTCTCTAAATCCCTTGGAATGTTCTGTTTCCGTTTCTCTGTTGGAATTTATGGCTGGCTAGAAATGAAAGGATCTTTAAGGGACAATCCGGATCCCAAAACGCTCTTATCTACTCCTCTGTCCAGGTTGAAACGAAATTTCATTTCTTAGCAGGGCCTACTAGCCGGCCTCAGTTTAAGACTCCACAAATTATAAATTGGATGCTGCCTCCTGCACCTTTTATTAAATTAAACACTGATGGGAGTGCCGTGCCTAATCCTGGAGTAGCCGGGGCAGGAGGACTTTTGCGAAACCATTCAGGTGATTGGATAGCAGGATTCTCCCTTCACTTGGGAATAGCGTCAAACAATATGGCCGAGCTGACTGCTGTCAGACAGGGTTTAGAGCTCACATGGGATATGGGATTCAAATTTATACAGCTTGAACTCGACTCAACTACTGTGCTAACTTGGTTAACTTTCCACTTATCCTCCTAATATGCTACCTTTAATTTGTGATTGCAGGAACCTCTTGGACCGGGATTGGGTGGTTTGGGTGCTTCACGTGTATCATGAGGCAAATGCGTGTGCGGATGCTTTGGCAAAGCGGGGAACTCACCAGCACCACTTTTTGTCTTTATTTAGTTCATGTCCCAGTTTTGTATCTGTATGCCATGCAAGGGATTTGGCAGGCCTAGGAGCAACTAGACTTTGTGCTCAACGGCTTACTAGTGTTGATGTGTAAACTTTTATCTTAAATAAGACCCCCGTTTCCATCCAAAAAAAAAAAAAAAAATTTATATAAAACATCATCAATGATCATTTTTTTTTTTATGATACAAGATAGAAATTTTACTTTAACCTAATTTAAATGTATATATGTGTGAAACTCCCTCTTGGAAACTTGAACCCCGACTCTTGCCCTCCTTCACTTCACAAGAACTTTGTATTTGTAGAGTAACTATCATGTCAAAGGTGTATGGTGGTATCAATGACAACTTTAAATTATAAGAGATTTGTTCCAAACGTTTTTTTATGTGAGATTTTTGTGTTTTTCTCTTTCTACGTGAATGTAATCTAAGATTGTCATGGGGTGAAATTAAAACTATATCATAAGAACTATTGTCTTAAGATATTGACATGTGAATATAATCTCTTGGATTTTTATAGAGACAGAGAATATTAGGAGGAAGTTTAGATTAAAAAGAAAGAGAGGGAAAAAAAAAAAAAAGGTTATTACGAAGAAAACTAACTCAAAGAGATGGTGCTACAGATGGAAAAAGATCAAAGGAGATCCATTTCACGATAAAAGATTTAGTTTTTAATGCATCCAAATGTGTAAATTAGGTGCTATCACCTCATTTAAATTCATAAGCTACTAAATAAAGAATCATAATTGATTTTAAATGAAATGGAACCAAATTATTCTTTATATCCTTTAAAACTATCTTCACCTTGAAATGGACTTTTTCATCTAAAAAAAAAACTTGAAATGGACTTTCTATTTCAAAGTAAATGCAGAGGAGAGGTGTTGAAGATTAGACTGTGCTACAAGTAGTTTAGTATGACAGAATGCTACAAGTCGTTTCTATTAGTGTACATAAGTTGTCACGTGTAAATATTAAATAGGAAATTTTCTATTAGGATAGTTTGTTATAGGCAGTTAATTTGTTTGTTTATCTTTCCTGCTCTATTTTCTTCTTATATAAATAGAGCATAATGCATTTCTTTCTTAGTTATAAAATCACAGGCAGTAATTATAGATATTTTCTCATAGCTTTTCTCTCTGTCCAAGCACTGTGTTTCTTGATAAGAGGGTTAAGATTGAAGAGAGAAGGAGGAGAGAGATCCAAATCAGTCAAAGACCACTTTAGCGGAAAAAAAGAAGGTTTGAAGACTTAAGTGACTAATAATAAACTAAGTAAAATAACCCAGATAAATTTAAAGAAGCTTGGAGAATTAAATCTGGTCATCCCAATGTAATGGAGTTAATGATTCAATGAGGGTATTTTTTATATCTGGGATGTAGGTTATGTATTTTCCTTTTAACGTTTTTGTTAGATCAATATACTGAATGTTGGCATAATGGTTGAGTCTTGTTAAGTCCAAAGCGTATATTCAAGTTTAAGAAGAAGAACCAAGATTAGCTCAAGGAAAAAAAAAAAAAAATCTGAAGTTCATCAGCTTTCTTCCTCTTTTTTTTATATTTCTTTTATATTTTTATTTTTTTACAAGATAGAATTTCTACTCTGCCTTAATCGAAGTGTAAATGTATGTGAAGATCTCTCCTGGAGACTTGAACTCGGCCCTTACCCCCCACACCCTATAAGCATTTATACTTGTGGAGTGACCACTGCACCAAGAATGCGCGGTAAAATGTTCGCCAGCTTTCTAATCATTCAAAGTATGATTACTTTTCAACTGCTTTATGATTAGTTGAAGTTTGACTACTTTCCAACTGCTTTTTGATCAATAAAAAATCATGGATTTAGAATTTGTGTTTTACTAAAATGAGTTTCGTGTTTTTATTAAACTCTATAAAGGTTATATTTTTATGTAATTGATATATCATATGACAAAACGCACTACATCTTTATTTGGATAGTTCAAGTGGCCAGTTTAAATAAACCATAAGACTTATATAAGTTATATATCAAGTGGTACGATTGAAGACATGTAGATTACTCAAGTTTCAGTGCAGAAAAGATAAAAAACAAAAAAAAAGTCTCAATACATAGCTTGACACCGCTCAATCTATCGAGATTTAATGAATTGCGATACTCGCATCAATGCCTCTCAGTCAATCGAGAAATGCAAATTTCGACCGTTCAAATATGTTTTCAACCCATGATAACCAAATCCTTCTAGGGTTTTGTGCTTAAGTTTTTCAGAGATACAAAAAATTTATTTTATAGCCATTATCATATAGAGAGATAGATACAGAGACATATATAGTGATATACGCTCTAGTGCAGTTGTGCGCACCTATAGTGAGGCTATTGGGCCAAGCCTCCCTTGAGCTCGCAACTTATTTGTAAAGTGGGTCTTAGATTTCCCACTTTTGGTTGTTCTCGGCACAAAGACTCAATGAAGCTATCTCTCTCTCTCTCTCTCTCTCTCTTTCTCTGAATCACCCTCTTCTCTCTCTCCTTTCCTTTTCCCACCCCCTCCTCTCCTCTAACTTCTCGTATTTATAGCTTTAAATTAGTGGAGAGGTCATGATTACTGTCGTAGTTAGTGCAATTGGAGGTCCAATATTATTAGTCGCAAGTGGATGGTTAGATAGGAGTGGAATGTGGTGAAAGTGACTTTGGAACTTGGTTCCCACTCTAGCAGGCATGCCCGGTAGTGATGCCTTCCTGGGCACTGCCGGGTATGCTAATGATGGTGAGTTTGGGCGTTACTCTTTCTTTATTGTTCAGTAATGGTTCGTCGAGTAAGGATCAAGTGACAGAACTTAGGCCTGCAGTTTGTGTGGGTTTAGATTGGGGTTTTGGGGTAGAAAGAGATTAGGGCCATGGGCCACGCTGTTGGGTTAGAGCTTTAGGCCCAAATGGATCTAGGCACCATGATGCCGTATAGCAGCTATTACAACTCTTGTGCTCCTTAGGATTATGTACCAAGCTGCTTTCAAATCTACAAGTGTGAATTGAAGAACTTTGCACCAAAAAACAACTCTTAAATTGTTAGTGTTAGTCATGTACTTGAATCCATGCACAGGGAAGAAGTCTTTACAAGATTAAGTCTAATTAGGGATTGGACCAAAGGTTCAATTGTAAGTTAGTATTTTAGGATAGATCGAGTAGTGATAAGATTCCTTATACCTATAACTGCTTGATTCTTGATTAGTGGATTCTTTGGAAGTGGTGACCTGAAATTCATTCGATGGGGTTTTTTCTGCAAAGGTTTTCCCCATTCGTTAACAAATCACAATGTCAAATTTACTTTCTGCTACACTCTAGATTATTTGGTGATTTGTTTGTGCCTCCACATTATTTGCTTGTAATTTGATCCAATTAATTAACTTGGGTAATTGAATTAATTAACATGAGTCAATCTATAACCCAAAAAAACCCTATTTGAAAACCTATTGAAGGAGCCTAGCCTATTCATAGAGAATATCTTAGCCTCCTTTTTGTGTACCAATGAGGGTGGGAGTGTGTATTGTGTCTTTTATCTTTTGTTAGGAGAGTTGCTACCAACTATATATTTGGATTTCTAAGGTGTGATTGGTCACTTATTTTCTAATTGATTTTATCTCCAAATTTAAGTTAAGGAATGTCTTAGGGGTACATAAGCTAAACTAAGATCTAAAATTGTGTCTTAAACCAAAAGACATAGACTCGGAAGTTCGATGACTATTGGGGAAAGTCATAGGCACCCCGTGACACCCATTTTCAATAGTACTTGTAGACACCCCATTTTGTTTTAGCATATACCTAGCACTTCATGACCGGAACCTCCAACTGACTCCAATAACCTTTTAAAGATGTACTCCACAATAGTAGCACTGGGATAATGGCTCTATGGTTTTAGCTTTTGTTGTCACCAATAAAAAAGAACTCGGAAAATTCTCTATTTTAAACTCCACAAATCACACATAATTCACAAATCATCACAAAAATGGTTGTTGAGCCTCCGAATCGAATGCGGGGGATTGGTGCCAAACTCTGGCATTGACACTTAACATCTTTCCACTCTATAACTTAACCTTATAAACTCTTAGCCAAACCAAACTATTGTCAACTGCCCACGCTATCATAAACGAACCTTAAACCCAAACCCTAGTACTCACATCTTCTTCAAGAACCCACTTGATCGACACACCAAATTACTGAAGTGGTCCATACGTACTACGTGCTTTGCAATTGGCCCATGCCGTATAAGAAGCCTATAAATGCCAAACATGGCAGCAAGACAAGTCATTTATCACCCAATAAGAAGCACGTGAAGCGTTCCCACAAGTCAATTTCTTAACCAAGCATATAGAGATTCCCTTCTGGTTAATTTTTACAATTATTTCTATAATATTAATGATAAATTAATATTATAGTACCATGGTAGCTGGGAAGTTTGCATCTTCTAATTAGACTTCTTAACCACCACATCCTTTGTTTTCCTATTTGTCATTTCCCTTTTTCTCTCTTTAATCCATCTTGGCTCTAATTCGATAGGCATGGGCCACTCTGTGCAAACTTTATCTTCTGGGACACATTGGATGAATAGTTGAATACTCAGATACCAACTACCCATATAATAATAATAATAATAATAATAATAATAATAGGATAAGGCGGCCATAAAAAATATATATATATTAATAACGTAAAGTTTGACAATAAATTTGGTTGTATTTTAAGGTTATAATTCTATTCAGTACTTCTTTATCAGATGTGAGTTTTTGACAAATCTATTATTAAATTACATTTTTTTCTTATTTTCTCAATGCTTGTAAAATTTTTAGAAGATTAAAGATTAATAGTTATGTCATTAATTAAATGTTTAAATTTCAAGTTTTTGTTTATATATAAAAATAAGTTTAAAGATCAAATTGTAAATAACATTTGATTGGCATGAAATTCAATGTGTGTGTTAAAAACATAAAAAACATGCAATCTAACGGTCAGATTTTTAAAATATGTAATTATGTTAATTTTTTTTTAAATAAAGTTATAATCTTAAACTATAACCAAGTTAATTTGTAGTAAAAGTTTGTCCATAATGGTAATAATAATGACAAAGAGGATGAAGAAAAGTTGCAGCTTAAATTGCAAATGTCCTATTAATCTTATATCAAAGTTAGGGTTGTCAATTAAATTAGTTCAACCTAAACTTTTCCAAGAATATTCTCTCTTCGTGAGACTCCTAATTTTTTGTTAAGTGACTCTATTTTATATTATTTTAAAGATATTCTTTTGTTATTAGTAGTTGTTAAAAAGGGGATAAATTATTTGGTTAATTTTTGAATAAATCTTATTAAAAAAAAAATTGGAAAAATGCGGAAGGAGTGTGGAGTTTCATACAAATAGGCCCAGTCTTGTCACAAAAAAACAATTTTTTTAGTGAGTATTAGCTATTAGGCTATTCTATTTATGTTAGAGATTTTTTTTTTTTTTTTTTTTTGAATAGAGTTAGAGATATATATATATATATATATTAGATTTATTATAGGTTTATCGATTTAATTGGATCTCTTCATCTATGAACCTACTCTTTTTGATTATTAATAAGATTTAAAAATAAAAAATAAAACGGCAGTATTCATTTAATACAATATTAGATCCCGATTGTTAGTTCGGTTTTTATTTTTGTTTTTTAGTCAAGACTTTTTTCTTTTGACCGAAAGATTTTTTAGTTCTTAAACTATATGTACCAAACTCATCTGTTTTTCTTTCTAAAAAAAAATTAAAAAATGATTCATTTGTTCTTAACTATTCCTTAAAATAGTAGGCTAGCCATTTAGGTTAAAAGATTTAAAAACAGAAGAAATAAACAACAATTTTTTTTTTTTTTTTGAGAAACAAACAAACAACAAATTAAACAAAAAAAAAAAGGTCATGGCTATGAAGCATGCTTTTAGTTAGCATGCATAATGTGTGAATCAATCAATACATGAGGATCACTATTGGATAAGGGTAACACAATATAATAAAAGTTCATTTGTCTTTAACTATTCCTTGAAATATTAGGCTATTTAATTAGGTTAATTAAAAGATTTAAAAGCAAAAAAAGACCAAAAAAAAAAAAAAGAGAGTCAAGGAATATGAAGCATGCTTTTAATTAGCATACATAATGTGTGAATCAAACAATACATGAGGATCACTGTTGGATAAGGATAACAGAGTTTTAGACAAAGTACAACTATTATATATATCTCCAAGTTAATTTTAGTGAATTAAATTAACCAAAATTAATATCGTGGAGGTTTGCATCTTACAGGCTAATAAAGGAATGTTTCGCTTTCTAATAAAGTTAAATTAACCTTTTTAGTCTTTACTCTTTACCCGAATCAAAGCCCTCTTTCCCGATGCTTTTCAGATTTTTTCACACCAAACCAAGATGCGACCCATTACCATCTACTGTGATATTTTTTGGCCGTTTACCAATGTCAATTGATTCATTGAACACCACCAACAACCAAAAAAACATTAAAAATAAGGCAGCCGCCCGTGATTATTACTCATGTAAATTTATTTATTTATTATTTTTCAGTTTTTAACTAATTTAATCTTCGCTATTGGCCAACGGGTCCGAGGTTTTATTTGGAGTCAAACTTTGTCCTTTACCATTTTTAGAAACTTTTGATTGTTTTCTTCTTTTTGGAGACGTCAACTCGACCTAACAATACCTTGAGTGATGTGTCTAAACCACTAAAATAGGGCAAGTTTTTCCAAATTTTTTTGTTCTTCCGGCACAAAATTTTTGTTTCCCACTTTAAAAAAAAAAAAAAAATTATAAAATTTTAGTTTCCCACTTAGGGTTTTATTTTATTTTATTTTTTATTTTTAAACTCATCAGGAATGTTATTACTACTTTTATTCCTTTGAACGAGTAAAAAATTTTTAAAAACATTTTTAGTTCGTTGGAGTTTTTGAAGTTTGGACTGCTTTGATGTAGGACAAAATATGGTAGATAATTTTTTTTTGGGTTAAATTCTGAATTTTTATGTAATTTTCATTATTTTAGTATTTAGGATTTTATTTTCTTTGATTTTAGGTGTTTTTAAGAGAATGTTATGTCCAGAACAATTTCACAAAATCCTAGGTGGTAAGTTGTTATTGATTTTAATTTGAACTCACCACTGAAATTATTTTTTTGTCTACCAGTAACAACCTACCACTTAAGATTTGTTGTGAAAATGTTGTGGACATAACATTTTTCTATTTTAAAGCTTTCCTAGTCAAATTAGAGTCCAATTATGGAAGAGTATCAATTAGGATCAGTTTAAGAATATTTTGTCTTAGAGAAAAAGTTTTTTGAAGCCTTTGAATAGGCTTGCAATAGTCAAACAAAATTAAGAGTTCAAAATTTCATTAATAAAATTTTGAAGAGGTTCTCTCTTTTTCTGGAGGATTCCGAGTTTCTTGTATGGATTCAAGAAAATTCTAATGGATGTAAGGGTTTTGTTAAGCTAGAACAATATCTAGCCCTATCATGTTTTTCATTCGGCATCAATTGGTATCAGAACTCTTTAGCATCCTAGTATGGTAAAAGGCGATAACAAAAGCAACCAACCTATTAACAATGAACGTGGGGTGCAGCCATCAAGGAAGGGACTCAAGTTCATGATGAGAGGATGACTCGTGAATTTCAGGAGATTAGCAACATGGCCATCTATTTGGATTTGAATGGCAAAGAATATTGTGTCAACAAAAGGGATAATTTTTGTGGAGTAGCTCATGGACAACCTATCAGTAAGCACGATTCCTTTCATGCTATTCATAACAATTATAGATTTTATGAAAGAATAAAAAAGGTTAATGGTTGTTTTTATAAAGAAGATTTTCTTGATTGGATACTTGATGTAGGGATATTTTTATTATAAGAATATTCCTGAAGAAAAAAAAAAAAAAAAGAGCTTAAATTTGCTTGGTATAAGCTTAGTCGGTATGCCTTACATTGTTGGAAATGAACACAATTTTCATAGAATCTAAAAAGGTTAAAAAAAAAAAAAAAAATTTGTTCATGGCTAAGGATGAAAACAAAATGCTTGCAATTGATTATTATTTTTTCATTAGATTATGATGTAATTTTGTCACATATAAAGCAATATTATTGGTCAATAAATTCAAGCTTAATGAATTATATTGATGAACTCTACATTATTATCAAGAAAAGATATTTAAATGGGGATCAACAATACAGAGCCAAGTTTTGCACAAAATTTTTAAGTGGTTAAAAAAGATTATGTCTTACAACAAGTTGATGAATTGAAGTTGAAGATGATACTTTTCAAGAAATTAACAAGGATTTTAAAGAGAGGAAGATCAAGTAAGTTGAGGAGACCAACAAAAATCATGAGATGGAAATTGTTAGGAATGTTGTAGACAATGAGATCGTAGCTCACAATTCTCAAGATTCAAATGATTTTTTGAAAACCAATGCAACATTTTCTTTGAGTTGAAAAATGTAATGTTTTCTATAATCTTTTATTGGTCAATATCATAATTTTTAAAATCGGATCAGACCACTCTATCTGACCTGGTTAATCTGGAACTAGAGATTGGTTTGATTTTTCAATCAAGAGAATTAGAGATTTAAATAATTACTTGAATTTTTTGAACCGTTGGTTGAACTGCTCATGATTTGGTTGGTTCAAGTGAATGTCATTTTCTTTAAGGCTGTATTTGTTTCGCCTGAAAACACTTTCAGGAAATTATTTTACACCCTTATGTGTGTTTGGCAGCTACAGAAAATATGGTCAACGGAAAATCATTTCCGTTTTGACCGGAAAATAAGCCACTTTGAGCATAAAATTATTTACGCTTTGATTTTACCTTCAAACCATTTTTGGAAACCACACCTGAAGAGAAAGAGCTCGAGCACACTCCTCACACGGTCCAAAACCCATATCCAAGCTCACCTTAGCCAAGCTCCGGCCAGCCCAGATCGCGCCACCCCACAGTCCAAAACCCATCTCCAAGCTACCTTCAAACCATTTCCAGAAAAAAAAAGAACCGAACCAAGAGCAAGAAGAGAGAGTAGAGATGGCGAGATCGCGAACAACCCCAGATCGCACACAACCCTAAATCGCACCACAACCCCAGATTGCACCACCGCACCAACCCCAGATTGCACCGATCTCGTCGCACCCCAGCACTGGCGAGATCGCACCCCAGCACTTGCGAGATTGCGCTGCCTGAAGCACCGACAAGATCGCGCTGCCTGAAGTACCACTGATATCGCACCCCAGCACCGGCGAGATCGCACCCATGACCCACCTATGCCAGATCTCTCTCTTTCTCGATCTACTTCTCCCTTTCCCTCAATTGTCGATCACTCTCTCTTCCTCCCTCTCTCTCCATTTGACCGAATTTTTGAGTTTAATGAATGTTTTGTTTTGATTTTTGTTTCTTTTAAGTTTATATATTGAAATTTTGTATTATGCAATTTGTTTGGAAGCTGACAAAATGGTTGAGAAAATGTGAGAAACTTGTAGGAAAATAACATTTTCAAAATGCAACCAAACACTTGAAAATATTTTCTAAAATAATTTTCATAATGCAACCAAACACTTGAAAATATTTTCTTTTCCCGAAAATATTTTCACCTGAAAATATTTTACATCCGGAAAATATTTTACACTGAAACAAACGCACCCAAAAAATAAATGCAAATGATGGGGGACGCCAAGTCTAGAACCTAAGACCCCTAACCACTAAGTAAAGTGGCTTGATTGTGTAATCTATTGAATTTATATTATATTTATTTTGTTTTGAGTGGATTAAAAAAATTCTCATTTTATTATAAAAATCTCAATATATTATTATTTACAAAATTTATTATAATATAATCTCTTGATATAATATTTGCTAAATTTATTAGTGATTTAAGAATTACTCTTTTAAATTTGAATATGCAATTTATAAATTCATTTTAAATATGATTTTATTTCATATTAAAATTATTTTATTTCATATTATTTTTTATAAATTAATAAAAATTTCAAAAATAATTTGAAAATATTTTAAATAGCTTTATTTTTTAAGTAAACTTTGCTAATTTTTATAGATTTAATATATTTATTTTACTTATATTTTAATTAATTATTTAATTAATTATGACATTATGTTTTAAAAATTGAATCTCTAACCATATTGTTACTTTCCACCTCAAAGGACCTCAAATGGTACAACAAAAACTAGAGGACCTATCGAAAGAGCTCATGTAGTCATATTACTATTTTTGTTAAACTATTCCTCACGGAAGCAATCTTATTACAATGTGATTATGCACAAGGTGCCTTACCATTGTCCCCAATAAGCCGTTAATTTACTCTAATAGTATTCAATAAATTTAGAGACAAAAATTTCCATTAACAGTAGGTGTAACGTATTGTGATTAGTGTATGATAAAAATGATGATAGTATAAACTTATAGAAAAGTGATGTCACGCTCAAATCACAACTTATACACTACCATAACAAGTTGTAAAAAAAATTTATGTCTCTAGAATTGCTCATTTCTATTCCCTCACTTTTCTATAAAAAAAATAGGTTAATTTGTCCATAAAAAATAAAATGAAGAGAAGACCAAGAGGCAAGAAGTTTACCTTATATCTTACATTGTCTCAAGTAGTGATCGTTAATAGTAATGCGAGGCAACAGTTGTAACTTGCCTCTTATTCAAAAGAAAATTTGTGATTTGTGAATGATGTTTATATATTGTAATGAAAGAAAATAAATATATAATCTCTTGCAATGATGATTTTAAATAAATAAATAAATAACTTATTCAAATTTAACAGTAATATGAAAAATTAAATAAATAAAGTTTTCATTTCTAAAACTTTTATATATTTTTAACTATTTGTATATTAAAAAGAAACCATTCCATATATTATATTTTATTAAAAACTAAGAAAGCATAATTAATTCGTTAAAATCCTTGTAACTTAATTGATACTTTTTGGTGTTTTTAACTGAAACAATAAGGAGTTTAGGATTTAAATTTTTCATCTCCATTGTAACTATTAAATTAAAAAAAAGATATATACATATATATATATATTATAATTAATTTCACAAACTTTTATTTACAAATAACTTTGTTCTTTCCTTCACCGTAAATAAATTGAAAATGAAACAAAATCTTCCAAATGAAAAGTTGGGATCAAACCCTTTTTTTTTTTTTTATTACTGAAGAAGGTAGAAGTTGGGATCAAACCTTATGTAAAGGTTATGGGAAAAAAAACCTTTTTTTTTTTTTTTTTTTTCGCACCGATCTAATAATTACTAGTGGCGACAGGCGAGTAAATACAAAGAATGGACATTGTAGGCCCCGCCAATTTGAAAGCAACAAATCAAAGATCGGATGAATTTCCGTATGAAACAAATGTGTACGAGGTTGGTTCCAAGGTGCGGTGTTACCGGCCATTGGAATTTTGTCAAAGATAAAAATAAAATAAAATTCGTAACAAAAAAGGAAAGAAAAATAATGAAGAAAGTGTATCATCCTAGTATGACTGCGTTCTTTGCATCTGTCAAATGGGACTCATTGAACCCATCAAATAAAAGAGAAAAAAAAAAAAAGGGACTCATTGAAAAGTGAATTTTAATAATCAATCGAAAGTGGAAAGAATTTTCCAAAATTAGACTTTTGTTATTGCCCACTAATCTTCTTACATCCACTTCAAAGTAAAAAGGATTATTGTTTCGAAAAAAAAAAAAGAAAGTAAAAAGGATTATGTTCCTCAAAAGAATTGTATTTTTTTTTATATCAATTGAGTTGACAAGTTTTAAAAGGTTTTTATTTGGAATTATGATTGACATTACCTTTTTAGATACCACTATTCACTAATAATTTGCCACATTAGTATGTGTCAATTTTTTAAGTCTCTAAGGGTGCGTTTGTTTTGGGTGTAAATAGAATTAGGAAATTATTTTACACTATCATGCGTGTTTGGGTGCACATGCAAATAAGGTCAAATTGAAAATCATTTTCCCTTGACTGTAAAATACCCCCAGCTGACCCATAAAACCTTTTACACAATTATTTTACCTTCATTCTATTTCTGGACTACACACTCGAAGAGAGAGAGTGAGAGAGAACTCAAAGTCCACTCCACCTGAAGACAACCCAAGCACGTTTGTCAGTCAAATCGCCGTCCTCGTCCCCTCCATGCGACGGTGAGTAGTATTTTCCTCTTCCTTCCTTTCTTTTCTCTCTTCGTTCTTGGCTTTTCTTCTCTCCCCCACCATTCCTCATCCCCTCCATCTTGCTCAAACCCAACTCCGATGAAGCAAGGCCAGATCGAGCAATGCCCAAACCTGATCTACCCATTGCAGCTAACCCACACCGATTTGAGTATCCCAACACCCCATCTATCCCACTCCGATGAACTCCTCAACCCCATCACTAAAATTTCCCAAAACCCATTCCTCAAATCCACCACACCCCATCTGTCCCACTCCGACGAACTCCTCAAACCCATCCTTGAAATTTCCCACTCAAACCTATTCCTCAAACCCACCACTCCCCATCCCTGTACTAGATTCGATATATATATATATATATATTTATTTAGATATTCATATATATATATATATATGTATATATAAATATATTTATAGTTAATTATATATTTATTTGTAAATAAATATATGTGCATAATGTTATCTGCAACTGTGTTTGTGATGGTATATGGCAACTTGTGAAATTTTTGGTAAACCAAATTTATTATTGTTCTTGAATTGGGCTTGTTACAATATTTATGTGAATCTGGATGATTTAACAAAACACATTGCAAGGCTGTATATACTGATTGTGTTAGAGATTAGGTTGTTGTGTTGGTTGATAGGGTGTGTTGTACTGTTTTGTCATTGTGCTATTCTGTACACCATGTAATGTCTTAAATAGCATGCTTGTTTATGTACATCTTATAGCATAGTGTTTGTTAATTTTAGATGAAGAGAAAAACCAAAGCAGCAATTCTTGCCTCAATTACATCTGTCCTTCTTATGGGAGTTGCATTGTTAAGAAAATTGTGGCATAATCGACTGCGTAGGGCACCTTATGTTAATAATACAGCCGAAAGAGAGCATTACATAAATAGTATTCTGCATGGAAGTGAGAGACATTGTGTAATTCAAATTAGGATGAAGCCTATAGCTTTCCACCAGTTATGTGACATTCTCACTCAGGGGGAGCACATACGGCCGACTGTGAACATGTCTGTTATGGAGCAAGTACTAATTTTCTTACACATAATTGGTCATAATGTGAGGTTTCGTGTAATTGGTAGTCGGTTCCATAGATCAACTGCGACTGTTCATAGATATTTTAGGGTCATCCTTAGGGGGATTCTGGAATTATATAGAGCTTTAATAAGATTGCCTAGCGAAGATACACCCTAAGAGATAAGGGATAGCAGAAGGTTCTACCCATATTTTAAGGTAAATATTGAAACTTTTGTGTATTTTTGTAATTGTGAAGATTTTGTGTATTTTTTAAACCATTATATCTGTCGAAAATTAGAATTGTGTTGGAGCAATAGATGGCACACATGTTCGTGCATCTGTCCCACCTAAAATACAAGGAAAGTTTCATGGTCGCAAAGATAGAAACACTCAAAATGTGTTAACTGCCATTAGTTTTGACTTGAAGTTCACTTATGTATTGGTTGGATGGGAAGGCAGTGCATATGATTCGCGTGTGTTAAATGATGTATTTGCTAGGCTAGGGGGATTTTCAATTCTCGAAGGTATCATAGGATTACTTCACCTTTTGGGTTTTAGTTTTAATAAATTTTGTTCGTTTTACTAAATAATAGTAGTGATTTCAGTTTTTTTTTTCAATATATGTAGGTAAATATTATCTTGGTGATGCTGAGTATGGTAATAAAAATGGAATTTTGTCATTTTATCGGAGTGTTCGATATCACTTGAAAGAGTTTAGTAATCGTCCTCCTGAGAATGAACGTGAATTGTTCAACCTTCATTACTCATCCTTGAGAACTACCATTGAGCGATGGTTTGGAGTATTGAAGAAACGTTTTTGAGTCTTGGATGCAGA
Source organism: Quercus gilva (assembly GCA_023621385.1). Lineage (NCBI taxonomy): Eukaryota > Viridiplantae > Streptophyta > Magnoliopsida > Fagales > Fagaceae > Quercus > Quercus gilva. The sequence goes on along the minus strand of CM042476.1, from coordinate 42,854,810 downwards.
ACTATTTTGGTGTTTTGAAATCCAACTGGAAGTAGTGTTACAATGTTGTGTGATTCATAATCACATTATTGGGGTTGATCCTACTGACCATATTATGGAAGCTACAATGAACCAAGTAGAGTATAGTGGTGGAGAACTGGAAACACATTCACGTCGAGACTTCACTGAAGAAAGTAGAGTGTGGAATGTTAAGAGAGATGAGATGTGTGAAGTCATGTGGTCTGATTATACCAGGAATGGAGTGTAGTACTTTAAATATGTGTGATTCAGATTTCTATAGTTGTAATATGTAATGTTTTTTTCAATGATTGATGACATTGATATGAATTATAACTATCTGTTGTGTAAGGACAATGTATTTACTATAGACTTGTAGTAGTGTAAGGATAATTATTTTCAGTATTACATTGTTATTTCCAATAGTTGTTTTGTTCTTTGTGCATATTTGTAGGTTCATTGATGTTAATGCATTTTTTTCCTCAAATAAGCATGGTTGTATGTGTGTTCGTTTTGTTATTCATATGCACAATAATTATTAAATGTTACTCTTACTATACAATTTTTATGTGTAGCAATGTCGAAAGAGAAAGAGAAGGAGAAAGTGGGCTCTAAGCAGTTTAGGTGGTTACCCCCAATGCACACCACCAAGCTTACCCTACTTGCCAAAGAGGTTATGAAGGGCAATAAGCCCTCAAACACTTTCATGGAAGGCTCCTTTGCCACTATAGCGAAGGCCATCTCTGCTCAGTTTGGGGTAGAGTGCTACCCCTCATTTATGGAGAACTAGATGTGTACGTTGAGGACTATTTAGAGTACCATCCAGACTCTTCAGAAGAATACTGGATTTGGATGGGACAACAACCTCAAGATGATCACATGTGATGCCAAGACCTATTAGGAGGAAGTTATGGTATGGCTTCCAACAATATTTTGTTAATATAGTCTTGTTTTGATGCTCCTGCGATGTATACTGAGTTATGTTAGTTAATATTAATTATATGAGTGAATATGGAATCTATATGAGTCAATTTTGATTATTGAAGTGAATATTGAATTTTCTACGTTCCTTTCTCCCTTACATGCGCATTGTAAGTATGCTGAATTTTTGAACAAGAGGATAGAGATGTACGATGAGTTGGTCATTGTAGTGGGTAAGGATATGGCCATAGGCAACTTTGCTAAGTCATACGTTGATCTTGACACACAGCAAGAGAATGGTGATGACATTGAGATTGTGACTGACAACGACGAGGAGGGTGTGGTGGATAAGAAGGAGAAGGGAAAGAATGTGGTAGAATCATCCACCATTTGGTTCACATCTTCAAAGTCCCGCAAGAAAGGTTGTGCACCTCCTAGTGATGATAGTGTTCTCACTGATTTGTTTGATCAACTTAAGGAAATTGCTGTGACCTTGAAAGAAATCAACCAGGGGCCTGTTGATTACACTAGTCTTTACTCTGAGGTGGTGGCCATGGCGTTGGATGGGTATAGTGAAGATATGCTTATAACTGCCTTTGAAAATTTGTGTGAAAATAAGAAGGCAGCTAGGGGAATTTTGGCCAAAAATGCTAAGTTGAGGAAGTTTTGGATGTATAGTTATTTTTTTACTAGACTCTGACTTGTCTGTTTGGTATTGACTGTGATGGTAGTTTTTGGATTTGGTAATATGTCGTAGTACTAATTCACCTCTAATTGCACCATATATGTGATAGTATTGTATTATCTGTAAACATTTGCTAATATAAGCAGGCTATGTATGTATTTTTAACCTTGGACATACGATGATGGTACGTATATTTTGTAGACTGTTATGCTTCAAGGGATAACAGTTACGTACCTTGATCGTAGGATGTAGTCTTTTGTGTGCTTGGGATGATACAATTGCCTAAGTTATATATGTTCAGTGTAAGCATTTAGGGCACATGTATACTATTCAGATACCACAAGTAGGTATCTTTTTTGTATACCATAGAGGCTTACCTCCAATGGTGAATGCTACATTATGTGCTTATTAATATGAATATTATGAAACTATATATCGGATGCTCTTTGTTCATGTTGAAGTGGATGAGTACAATATTTGTGGAGATTGTTACAGGAATGCAAGTGTTTCTTTGCTATTCATTTCATATTTTCTGTGAAATTTTTTAACAAACCAAACATGGGAAAATAAATATGGTCAAACTATTTCCGCAGAAGCCAAACATTGAAAATCTTTTTTTGCCCTATTTTCCATGGCGCAACCAAACACATTGAAAGCATTTTTCTTACCGGAAAATATTTTCCCCTGAACCCATTTTACACTCGAAAATTCATTTACATAGAACCAAACACAGCCTAAACTTTTTCTAACCATTTATAAAAATATTATTGTGATGTATCCTTTTTATACTAACACTCTCATTTTTTGTTTTGTTTTTAACCCAACAAGTTGTGGAAGAACATAAAGGAAGCATAATAAAGCTTGAATTTTATGTATTATTTTTATGCTAGGTATATGCCTTTATCAGGTTCAAATTCCTTCACTCTAACAATCAAATTATAAAAAAAAAAAAAAAAAATTGTAGTTGTGCTTTTTAGTGATTAATTTAATATATTATTTTATGTGACAATTGTTATTTATTTATTTTATTAAAATTGTTTCTTAAACATGAAATTTGAAAGGTCCACTAATACCATGGCATGCCCTATTTGTAAAAAAAAAAAAAAAAATGATTTTATTTTGTTTTGTAATATTTGTGTTAGGAAATTTAGACCTGGTTGTTAATTTCACAAGTTAATTACCAAGTGATTAAATTAATCAAATTCTGAATAGTTCTTGGTTAAGATATTAACACCAATATTGTGCAACCAACAATAATAATAGTGGAATAAATAACACCACATAATATGGTAATTTAATTTAGAGAAAATTAATTTAACAACTTGTTCCAAAATAAAAACCACTAGGAGGAAACTTTTTTAGAAAACAATCCACTATATTGAAAGAAGTTAAAAATCTAAGTAAAACCTTTACCTAAACTCTACAACCCGTAGATGACTTATAGCAAAAACCTTCTATCACTTCAAAACTTTTGGGCTCTTCAATATATAAACGCTTTTACGGATGATACACTTATGATTATGACCGAAACTTTTGACCGACTCTAAGAACCTTTTAAAAGTTTTAGTCACATCAGCAAGTTTGTGGTGATTATTATGACTTTAGCTTATTCACCTCCTAATGATATTATATCTCCTTGAAATTCTTCAATATGGAAAAATTAAGAGAAACTTAGTTATACAAATGGGGGTTTCTCTATCTAAAAAGCCTCTTTAGAAATGACTTATAACATCTTTTAAATAACGCAATAAACATATCTCGAATTGGGCTTGAAAGGGACAAGTTATGAATTTTTTCACATTGTTGATATTTTTGCCGATTTACGTGTCTCGATGGATTGAGAAGTATCAAGGTAGGTTTGATTCATCGACCAGGTATTAAGGAGGTATCGAGAAAACACAAAAGTGGCCTAACTCTCTCGATGGATCAATGGGGTATTAAGGAGGTATTGACCAAGTATCGAGGAGGTACCAATGCATGCTAAAAAATGCATTTTTTCTCTTGAACTGTTCTTGAACAGACATTTTATTTTCAACTTGATCTTTAATTACAACTTCAAAACATATTAAAACTCAACAAGACACATAATTTGGTATAGTTTAACAATACTAAAAAATATGAACCTAACAATATGATATAATATTTTCCATATGATTTCTAATTTATATGTTTCTCTAAAGAAAAAACTAAAATTTTATGTGTTTTTATATTAACTTTTGAACCAATTAAAAAAAAAATAGTTATAATTTAAAAGTAAAAAGAAAAACCTTGGAATTTTTCATAGTCAGCAACTAATATCGTGCACATGTATTTGGCCAATCCTTTATAAAGCGATTTTATTTTTGAGTCGTTGACTAGTACTACCACATTCATTCCATTCAACATCGTCCACCAACAGCCAAAGGACTTGTAGCTGAATTGACATCTCCCCATGCATAAAGTGCTTGGGGGTATGGGAGGGGGGGGGGGGGGAAAGGGTTTGAGCTGCGGGGTTAGCAGCATATTGTAATTATCTTTCTCGAAAAAAAAAAAAAAAAAAAAAAAAAAAAAAAAAAAACATCGTCCACCAACCAGCCTGGAAATTTGGATTGCATCGCTCCTATGTATCATGTGACCTATGAGAAAAAATAAAATTTGAATGGGCAGTCTTAAAAATTTGTATCAAAGCCGCATTTTTTAGCATATTACCCATGTTAGAGAGATAAACATCTTAGAAAGATAAATTGAGTAATTAATATAACATATAAAATCACAATTAACCTAAAATGTCTAAGTCTAATGGACATGAGCTCAATTATATTGTATTAACCACTTATTTTTCTCATCATTATTCAATGCAAGACTTTATTTACACGTGTATACCCAACAAGGTATTCGTTAGAATATCTTAGGGTGATAGGAAATAGTATTACTTTTATATGGTTTGGTTGAAGTGAAAGAGATATGTCTCTATCTCATACGAGAAATAATAATAATTTATTATATTGTAATTCCTTTTTAATTTAGGATAAAGCTTCTTACTAGTGCTAAACACAAGTTAGTACTTTATTTTTAATAAATTGATTTACAACACTCGTTTTCTAATGTCCACTTTCCAATAAAGAAAGGCTCAAGCTTGAAAAAGTACCGTGATGGAGTTAGACACATTCACAGTGCAATTTGTGACTTCAATGACTAGAGGAAAAAGGAGGTAGAGAAATTATACCTCTAATGATCATATTTGTCTTCTTATGCTTAGCGAGCACTCTCTTGTACTTTATTGGATTATGGTAATATGAGATAAACGTGCATTTGGTATATTACGTCATCTTCACATATAAGAGCATTAGTATCAAGTATTCTAAATACTAAATTTTTAGCATTCAACACATCTAATATAAAAAACACTACTGCATCACATATTCCAAATGCCAAATTTTTTAGCATTTATGTCTTTACGCTTTTAATAGTAAAAGCATATGGACACAAATACTAAAATTTTTAATTATAATTTATTCAAGTGGTTCATGGGTTTTAGTTAGCGGTATTAGCTTGCCTTTGCCAATGTGTTGCCTCCTCCTCCACCGATCACAATCGCCTCCGTTTCTTGCCTATCTAATTTGCCTTCTCCTCTTGTCTCTTCCAAAGGTTCTATCTCTATCTTCTCAATTTAGGTGGGTTCCAAAGGTCCTCTCTCTCTCTCTCTCTCTCTCTCTCTCTCTCAATTGGGTGGGTTTAATATACCAATTTTTTTCCCGGTAATTGTGATTGGTTTTGGCAATAGTGGGTTGTGGGCTTGAGGTTGGAATGGTATTCTAGTTAGTTTTTTTATTTTTTTTTTTTTAATTTTTCCGGCGATGGTGAGTTTCAGACAAACAGAGATAGAATAAGTGAAGAGGAAGAGAGAGAAAGGGAGTTTCATATATGTGAGAGAGAGAGAGAGAGAGAGAGAGAGAGAGATTAATAAATAAATGAATAGAACATGAAATTAGAACATATGATGTAGATTGTACTGTAAAATGCTATATTAAAGTAGCAAAAGTAAGTTTTGGTGTGTTAAAATAGATGTTTTTTAGAACAACTGATGCTGATGCTTTAAGAGTGAGTTTTACCTGTAATTCTCATGTATGATATTCTTCGTTATGTGATATAGAAAGCATAATATATCGAATGTAAAAAATAATTTCAAATAAAAAACATAGTATATATGAATTTTTTTTTTCTTTTGGAAAATCAAATTTCAAATATAGATTACATGTTTTATTTTGACGTGTCAAAACGGGTAGGTCGAGTCAATCATATTTGGGTAAAAAAGAGAGGTCATTTTAAGTAGGTTAGAAATAGGTCGGGTCAATCGGGTTGGGTTGGGATAATTCGTATTGTTCATGACTTGATGTGAAATTTTTTCTGTTTAAAAAAAAAAACATATATTTGCCACTTGATAAGTTATACAACAAATTACTTACACTTCGCTTGTTTCAATGGAAAATCTTGTGTAAAGATAGTTTTCCGTATTTTTTAGTATTTAGTAGAAAAAAAAATGAATTAAAGGAAAACTATCTTTGGTCAACAGAAAAAGTATGGCTTATTGTGGGGCCCAAATATTTAGCAACCCCGGCCCACTCCACATCAAGCCCAAGGTTCATGCCGAGGAGAGTACAGAATCCGAGGATAAGTAGGAAAGGCCCAAGTCATCAGGGGACCTCGCCGAGGATACCCACGTCCTCGGCAAATCGACATTGAAGGCAGGAAGTTGTCACTCACCCATTAAATGCACGCCACCAACACTCTGGCTGCATCAATAGTGAATTGACCAGCAAACAGTGATGCCTTGGTTACTTCAACTAACAGAAAGCCTGCAAAGACGGTTGATGGGACAAGCCCTCAGACACAAGTTCAGATGGCTTACAAATGGACGGCAGAGATCAACTGAACAAGGCTATATAATAGATAGAATCTCCAAAGTAAGGGGGGGGCCCTTCGGTGGGGAAGAGAAGGGGTTTTCTTTCTTTTAGGGTATTCAAGGACAACCCTTGTATCCATTGGTTCTAAGGAAAAGAGCTCCTCGGACTGGGCCGAGGACAAACTTTCCTCAAGAACACTTAGTCAAATTCTAGTTATTCTTCTTGTAAACCCACGTCGACTGTTGTCTTTCTTGTTAATGCCTAACCCTTCTATCCACTCTCTACAAATTTATTGTACGGGGGTCGCTCGAAACGGGTCCCTACACTTATTTTCAAAGATTTTTTTCCACGTTTTTTTTTTTTGGAAAGCAATTTTATCTCACAACAAGCTAAATAAAAGAAGTTAGAAGATTGTTTTTCAACTCATTTAAGGTTGTTACCAAACATTGGAAAATGATATAGTTTTATAGAAAGTACTTTTTGAAAAATAACTCTTTTTATAGAAAACATCATCACCGAAACAAAAAAAAAAGCGTTATTGTGAAATTCTTTACTTTAAATTCACCACTCATATCAAGATAGAGTTCAGCTCAACAAATTGATACTTATTCAATAATTATAAAATTATACAAATCCTAACATAGCTAACCAAAATTAAATAGCACAAACACAAAGGAATCTAGTCTACCATTTGAAAATTTAATAAAAACCAACACACAAGTTTCACTACTACACAATATCAACACTCCAAACCATAACTCAAAATTACAAATGCCCAACTAGATAGCTAATTTGACATAATAAAAACATATAAAAAAAATTACAATCGTGAAAACTAATTTCATAATTGAATACCTTGAAAAATAATCTAATAGTTGTGTTTAATTTTAGATGTACTGTGGTTGACACTTTATTTTCAATTTGAGAATATATACATCTAAGTTTGATTGTTTACTTATTTATACATGATTTCTTTTATGAATATCATGTTATCGTTAAGCAATTCACACTCCAAAAAAAATGTCATATGGCTCCACTCTTTTCACACTTATGAATAGTTCTATACATGTATATAATTTCAAATATACGTTTTTAACTCTACTGTAACCAGATTATCTTAGAGTGTACTTTGTCATTTGATTTCTAAAAATCTTTACTTATCGTGTTATTTTAGCAAGAAGAATACTCAATCATCGTCTTTCAATTCGTTTGCATGCAACTAGATAAAAGTCTCAATTGTTTTCTTAAGGCCATTACATTTGAATGACGTTAAATATATATATATATATATATATTTTTAATGGTGTCATCCAAAAAATAATTAAAAATTTTGATGATTTTTAAGGGAAAAAAAATCACGTACATTGTATTTCTCAATTGAGTTTGAGTTGTGTAGTGTGAAGCCCACAACAAACATGTAAACTAACTATAACCTTCTATCTTTTATCTCCAAAAAAAAAAAAAACTATAATTTTTTTTTTTTGTTGTTACCAAATAAAAAAAAGTTCTTAAAAAAGGGTTGGGTCATGGGTTTTATAGCTCAAGTCAAGTTGGGTTGACTCGCAAAAACATGTTGGATCATGGGTTAACCCATTTTTGCTTTGAGTCAAAAAATTCGGGCATGAATTGGGTGTCTTCCTTTGTGTTCAAGTCGGGTTAGCGAATTCCGACCTGTTTTGCCATGTCTAGCTTTATTAATTAGGTAGATTTTATAGTTGATCTTATAATAGGAAATATTTTTACTAGTAAAGATTCATTCCAAAATCTCATATTAGTAAAGATTTTTTTTTCCTGTATTTTAAAGAAAAGTAGGGTGGTGTGCACATATTCCATTTTATAACTTGGCATTTTCATATGATCGTATTGGTGGTTAATTAAAATAATTTAAAATAAAAACGTGGTGTCTTCTTGAATCTTTTGGTTAGGGGTGTTCGTGGTGTGGTTCGGTGTGATTTTGGGCCATTTCAAGCACTGCACCTTATGGTGCAGTTTAGCCAAAATCATAACCACACCGCACCTTAATTTTGTGGTCACATGTGTGGTGCAGTGTATAACATGTGTTTTGGTTAGTTTTGGGATTATATATTTTTCAAGATATCATGGTTAATTTCTAATTTACTATTAATAATCATGACAATATGACAATAATTTATATATATATATATATATAAGTATAACCTGTGTAACAAAAAAAGAAACACAAATATATACAAGACAAAAAAAAAAAAAAAAAATCCATGACAAATTGATAGTAAACTAAAAGTACCAGAAATATATAGTATATACAAAACAAAAAAATAATATTAAAATTTTGAACTTTTTATTTTGTGAGAGTGTGAGATGGAGAAGTGAATGATGTTTTGAACTTTTGATTTTGTATTTAATCAAAACGAAGTTGTTTTAACATGAAATTGGAATGCGCTAACACTAGGTTGGCCACTTACTTCATATAACATTAAATTAATAATATATATTTAATAAAAAAAATTATATATATATATATATATATGTACGGCATACGGCATAGGGCCCATTTCCCCGGGCCTAAACTTGAATGGGCCCATGAACAATTCCTAGCTATGGGCCCGCCATCTCATGGATGATCATTAAGTGGCCAGAGAGCATCAACTCCCCATTTGAGAGTTCGATGAGCTGCAGGATGGTCTCCTTAATCAGTGGATGCACCAATGTTGTTCGGTGGCATCTCAGCAGACTAGGAGTGCCTTGGGAGACTCCATTGCCGGGCAACTTTCGGCGGCTGGTACCAATCCTAACATCTCAGTTCTTGTTCCCAATGAAGCATGCTTTTGTTAGGAATAATCAAATTGGACCCCACCCACACGAGTGGTATCAGAAGGCTATCATGACCCAATCCACTACCCTCAAGCTATAAATACATGAAGTGAAGGGGGGAAAGGGGTTAGACAATGGAGGGGTAAGATTGGGTGAATAACCGAGCACACGAGAGAGAGCTTTGGAAGAGAGAGAAAGGGAAACTAGCTTCTGTGTAGAGCCTTTCGTTGTACCCGTCTAGGAGTCACCCATTATAGGATACTCAAAACCCACTAAATAAGTAAATTGTGAGCCCAGATACCAGGTCCAGTCTGGTATATGACATCGGGCACGTACAATATATATATATATATATATGGGTGCGATGCAGTTCAATTTTGTACAGTTTTCTTATCATAAAACTTCACAACACAATGTTGTGTGGTGTAGTGCGAATATTTCATTTTGCGATCGATTTTGGTCGGTTTGGATGCGGTTGTGCGATTTGGTGAACACCCCTACTTTTGGTTATAAACACTTATCCATCCTAGAATGGAACCTAGAAATTTTTTCTTTCAAAGAAGTTTCACGACCGAACAAGAAACAGTATTCCAAGCAAACTCAATGCTCATATCTTTGTTATGCCCTTGAGGAACCTAATTAGAAGATGCGAGGATTTTGTGTTGTTTTTAGGGATTGAAGAGGGGAAATTAGGTCTTTTCATGTGCTGCCACTTATGCAGAAGTCATGTGACACACACATAGCATGTTTTTTTTTCTAAGTTAACACCCCAATTAATGATATGATGCAAAGTAAAACACGGATTATAGTTTAGGGTTGAAATTCTACATTATGAAAGTTTAGAGGGGTAAGTGTAATCAGTAGTATAATTTAGAGTAGTAAAATGTAATGTTTCCTAAAAAATATTATAAAGAAGATAAGACTAATATGTCAATGTACTAAATAGTACGAGGGAAACACTTCGTGTTAAAATAATTGAAAATAAATTATGGACTTCTTTTAAAAATCTTATCTATTTTCTTTAGTACATAAAATAGATTCTCACTTTTTGTTGACAAATACAATATTTATAATTGTAAGGCCAAATTTTGTAATGGACCCTAGACAATAGAATTTGTAGAGCATGGGTAGAAAAGGGGTAGGCACTAACAAAAACCTGGCGCAACCAGTGTCCAAACTTCTAATGTAATCTTGATAAGAATCAAAGGTTCCCTGGGGAATCACTGTTATGGACTTTCTAGGGCCTCAATGAGGATCTTGGCCGTGTTTTTGGGTGTTTCCTTCTCTTCGGCTTAGTCCGAAGAGTTCAAACCCCCCCCTCTCCTCCTTTTAGGTAGGGAATCATCTTCCGTTATATAGCCTCCTTTCCTCCGTTCTTATCCGTCCACTTGTCAGTTATCCGGACGTTGTGCATTAGGGCCCGTCCCATCGCCTACTTTTTCAGGTTCTTTGTCAGTCCCCAGACGCTCTGGCATACTTTAAAAGTTGAAGTGATTGAGGCCTCCAGGTTTATTAATCATATCATCATTTAAAGAAACCAGGATGTTGGTGAGACACCTTTCAGTGGGGGAAGGATATTTTCCTTTTATCCACGTAACCTGGCCGAGGACATAGGCGTCTTCGGACAGGCCTTTTTGAGGCCCAGGGCCCATCTTCTGTTTTCGGCCCGTGCTTTCCTTGGTGCGGGCCTTGGGCCGGCTGTGGAATGGGCCATGTACGTTGACATTTAGGGTCTCACAATAATAAACAAATAGGATTTCAAGAACTTTATAATAAAATTATCCTAAAAATTTTAAAGGATCTTAATCTACGTGCCTAGATGCAAACACTATTGTGACAATAATAAGTGTTTAAAGTACAAACAAATTTTTCTCCATTAAAAAAAAAAAAGTTTCTTTCTTTATTTTCTTTTGGTTATTTTTCCATTACCTTCTACTTGTATGTCCAGGAAAGGTATATCATCACTTCACATGCTGCATAGTCATATAATTTAACAACATTCATTATAGGTAAAAGTTTTGTAACTAAACTAGCACCTTTTGGTATTTCTAATTAAAATATTTAGAGTTTAAATCTTTTCTTTCTTATTGTAACTATCACATTATTAACAAAAATTCATTATAAAGAACAAAAGTTTACTTATAATTGTGTTTTTTTAGACATTCAGGTTAACAATTGAATTTCATAAGAAATGAGCATTTGAGAGTAACATAAATTGCCGTATAAAATTAATAGTTTTGAAAAAGTAAAAAATTATTGAAATTAAAATTTTCTAGAGTTTTCTCCTTAACTTCAACCCCCCCCCCCCCCCCCCCCCCCCCCCACACACACACACACACACACACACACACACACACAAAATCCTTCTCCTTATCCTTCGTTTAAAGGAAACTTATATATTAGTAATTATTCGAGTTCTTTTAGGTGAGAATTAGAAAGAATACCTAGCTCATTTTTTTTCATTCCAAGGTATACGATGTTCATAGATTTGATTACATAACCCAATTTTGATAGGTTAAGAATGTATTGACCCATTTGGTAACTTAATCAAATTAATTATCCAAGTGAATTAATTATGTCAATTTAACATGCAATACGCGTGGTAGCATAAACAAATCACCAAATAACTAAATGTAGCGGAAATTAAATTTAACACGGATGATTTGTTTACGAATGAGGAAAACTATTGAGGCAAAACCCCACCGGGTGAATTTAAGGTTACTACTCTTGAGAATCCACTATTATCAAAACAAGCTATTACAAGTAAAAGAATCCTAGTGTCTTATACTAACCTATAGTTGAACCTTTATCCCAATACACAATTGGACTTGTAATATAGTGACAATCCCTTCTTTCAATGCACTGCTCCCAGTATGTGACTAACCAATTGATGCACGGATTCAAGTACGTGACTAACACACTAACTTGAGAAAGATGTTGGCTGCAAAGTTCTTCAGTTTATCCACACGATGAAGATCAATAAGCTCCTTGGTTACAAAACCCTTGGAGCATAAACGCAGTAACTTCTACAAAGAAGATGAAATAGGGCAAATTGTCTCCGATCACAATTTGAGTGAATAATCACTTTTCATCAAGTTGCATCACCTTAGACGGCCCTTAAAATAATTTTTATATATGTCTAGGGTTGTGAGAAAAGAAACTCTACACAAATAGCTTGGATATGTGTGAAAAACAAATCTGGAAATTTGAATTTCGTAATCCTCGATAGATACAGCTGTCGAGCTATCTGTCGAGCTTTAAATATTAAATCTCGATAGATACATTTGTCAAGATAGCTGTCGAACTTTAGAGAGCAGCACTTCTTCACTTGGTTCTTAGACAGATTTGCATGGCTTCAATACTTGGACTTGAACTCTTGTTCCTTAAAGTATTAAACACATCTTAGATCTACTCAATTACAAGTAAAGTGCGTTTTGTCAAAGGATTAGCCAATTCTAAATGACATATGTTCATAACAAGTTCCACATATGTCCTAAAATTTTTTATTTTTTTATTTTTGAGAAGTTAACACTTTCACCTCTAGATCCACAAGTACTTTGTGCATAAAAATGTACGAATTAAGTTACAAGGCTCTTGGCATAACCTAACGAAATTGATTCACCTAAACTATACTTTCCTTGGGGTTCAATTTCCGTCTACATAAAAAACCGATTAGTGTTTTGGTCTGATGATAAAAAACTGTCATTAAGAGCGAACACCAGGGGATGAAAACTCTTTCCAAAAAAAAAAAAAAAAAAAAACTTATATTTTCCTGTGCATTCCTTCTTATTGTTATAGTAGAAAATATTTTGTACACCTAGTGTATTAATTAATTATTAAACCTCTCTCACACACAAGAGTAGGTCTTATGTGTAAGACTCATATTTATGAGAGATAAGGCTATATATTACATTGAATATACCGTATAATTCTATCTTTATAAAGTCAGAATGATGTACACGAATCGTGTAAGCAAAATTGTTAATGAATGTTTATTATCAATCTCTATTTTAAATATTGACAAATATTAAATATTTTATTATGATGATAGGAATAAATATTTTTCACTAGGATAAATTATTATTTGTCTTAAAAGGGGGTTTAAGCCAATAGGCCAAAAGAAAAAAGAAAAAAGAAAAAAGAAGAGTTTAATCACTTATCATTGTCTTGAAAGAAACTGATAGAGAAGAGTAAATTTAATCACTTACCAATTGTCCTAAAAACTTAGGGTTCATAAAAATAGTGAATGTAATTACTTAATATTTTTATAGTATATGTGACATCCTTAGCAGGCACCATTGGACTTCATTTGATTAAATTTAAATTAAGGTGAAGTCAAAAGGATTTATTCTAAAATAATAATTTGGCCTTTCTAACTATCTCAAGGAATCATATTAATTGGCAATTGTTTAGTCAGCTAATTTTACCTAAAATTTGGTCTTAATAATCCATTTTATTTAAGATGTACCATGTGCAATACTGATCATTTATCAAATCAAGAAATTTATTATTTAAAGTAATTTCTAAGGAGTATTTGCAACGTCATACTCACAATTGCATCGATACACATTTACCCAAATATCATGACTTTGTTTATTTTTAGAGGGGTAAGAGCCGGAATTCAAGTTTTCAGAAGAGAACTTCAGAGACATGTATACTTAGATTAGGTTAGAGTAAAATTTTATCTAAAACAAATAAGTATTTTTTTAATAAAAAAATTGATAAACTAATTATAACATTTGATTAGAGGAAATTCACATTGTATTGAAAGGAAAAGAGTTTAATTCTTATCCCGTGAGAAAGGGAAGGAGTTATTACTTATTAGGTAAGTTCCATGTGGAACTCTCCTTTTGAATAGGGCGAGTCATGCCTATGTTCCATGTACAAAAACAAAATTTCCCTAAAATTAATGTTTATCTTGAACTTCTAATTAAACATTTAAAAATCTAAGATTATTTTATTATGTACTAGGAATAATTATGCTTCATGGGACAGATCACAAAGCACAATCTTAAGCAGGCGCTTTGTTTGCTTCAATATAGGGTTTAGGTAAAGTCAAAAGGATCTATTCTTATGGAGTTTCTGGACCTCTCTACTAATCTTAATGCATCATATATATTAATTGGCAATTGTTTAGTCAATATAACATGATTTTACCTCAAATTTATTCTTAACAATCCTATTAGTTTTATTTTTTAAGATGTGTGTCACGCTTTGGTGGCATTGAAGTCATAAGATTGATTTAAATACCAAACCTTCATTTCTATATCTTTTCCTTCCCATAAATTAAACCCAAATGGTTCTCATTTCCGAGACAGAAAAACATGCATTACCTAATAAAAATTCATTCTAATAATGATTTAGCAAACTATTCCTCGTTTCTCTCTGTCTTCTAATAATAAAAAATATATTGTTCGTAAGAAACAATAAATATAAAAAATATATTCATTCTAAAAATAGATTGGGTTTGTTAATTTTGAATAGAAAATAAAACATTGTTCTTCGAAAAAAATTATTAATAGCATGCGCATGCGTGTTGGTAATTGGTACTTATATCTTATATGGCCAATAGATTACGAAGTGTATAAGAATTTCAAAATCTACATGTTTATTTTATAGCAGAATTCGCAATCAATATTTTAATTTTCATACATATTGACAAGAAGATAGGAATTTGCACTCTAACAAAAATGAACATTATGTAGTAGAAGACTGAAATAATCTCACTGAAGCAAACTTATTGATGATCATATTTACAATTATTTTAACCTTTTTTTTTTTACCCAAATTCTTTGAATGCAAAATACTTGTCTACAACTTAGGGTTTTAGATTGCAAGTCTGCAACATGCCTCAGAGGTTTTGCATCAAATTGTACAAATTAAGATGAACCTCAGAACTTGCATGTCAAAGTTGGACACCATATATTAATTAACTGACCTGTATATAAAACTTCTTTAACTCATTCAAACATGTGATTGTGTATAGATGACTCAGAATTAGTGATATTTTATAACTTCTTTAACTCATTCATACATGTGATCATGTATAGATGTATTCAGAATTAGTATTTTTTTTAGGTAGTTTAGATGTATAATGCAAGCTATATCACAAGATGCCAATGCTAAATTATTAAAAGTATCAATGGAGAGCATGCTTGTTATCAAGAAGTGTAATACCATGCATAGGTTGAACCAGATTCCTGTTCAAATCAATTTTTTTTTAAAAGCCAATAGTCAAAGTTCCCACAATAAATTTTCTAATGAGTTTGCTTTTTTGGTTAGCTAACGTTACTAGGAGGGAATCAAACACTAAACATTGAGCCATCACAATGATGGAAATGTGGCTAGGATTGAAAGTGATATAACTTGTGTCACAACAACAATGATATATAATTGTGAGCAGTAGAAAAAAAATATAATAAAACCATATGAAAACTATGATAAAATTTATAATCCTACAAGAATTCATTAACAATTTTCAAATGAGTTTCGTAGGTTTATATGATATTACATCCTCATTAAGAAATGAATATGAATGTCAAAGTTGGATACAATCTATTCTTTAATTGTATCTGATGGATGCAACTATTAATTTATATCATAAAGTATCATTAGATTGAATGTACTTTGAAATATTATTATTATTTTTTTGCCAATGATTTTGACTATAATTATGTAACAACACAACGCACGCTTGACTTTACACGCTCCAAAAACTTTTTAAATGAAATATAGAATTTGTTGCAAAGATCAGCGGGGTGCCCCTAAGAATCTGAACCCATTAATTTATTCTCTCTTTTGCTTGGGGTATATAATATAAAGATGTGTTTATTTATTACACAGTTTTACACACACCCTAATTTTGAACTAAGACTGTAATTTAAAGTTACAATTTTGAATTTGTAAATCATGACTTCAGAGTTACGATTTAAGTTCAAAAATATGATATGTGTAACAATTTGTGTGTAATAAATATTACAGATTTAGCAAATTTATTTTACAAACTCACATATAAAAATGGTTATCTCGATATTGATGTGACCATGTGACGTCAATTATATATTATAACATGAAATATAGTAATTTAATACATCATCTAATCCAATACATCTCAAGTGACGTCGTTTTGGTTTTTAATAAATGGATTTTACTGACGTGTGCCTATAAAATAGTAAACTATTTTAAGAAATTTTTTATGGAAAAATAAAAAGTTACCAACTTTTTTTATAACTTTTTCAATTCTTTATAAAATGTTTCCAAAAATAGATGATTAATGTGTGCCCTAAAAGCACACATTAACTAGATTGATGCAAGAAATTAATCTTTGTGCATCCATGTTTAATGTTTTTCTTTGTTTTTTTCCAAGGCTGATACAAGAAATCTACATTCTTATTTTGATGATGCATGTGCAAACGAAAACTGCTTAATAATTTAGAGGAGACACGCTACTTCGCGTGCCTGGATGAAAATAACAATGTTATGTAAAAATCTTGTCATCATTAAAAAAAAAAAAAAAAAAAAAAGTTTTGAACATAAAACTGGTTTATGAATTTATAACCTTGAGTCTGTTCCATTACAATTGCAAATTACAATGCCTGGATTGACAGAAATCACATTGAAGATGAAAAAAAAAAAAAAAAACCCTGCATAGATGCACGTGTAAGCGAATCATCTCATGTACGGTGATCAATTTAATGTAAGTATATGAATCCTAGCATATGTAATGGAGTCCAAATCTTCTGTCTCATCAATTGTGCTCCACTTCATACTCCAAATCTTCTATCTAATAGAGTCCAAATCTTCTATCTAATGTCACATTTTTTACAATTTTAAATGATATGTGATGAAGTAGAAATTCGTGCTCTCTCGTCTGTACGGAACTGAAGGACGGTGACAAGCAGTTTCAACGGTCAATCTGCAAAGAAATGTCACAGGTAGGTGGATAAAAATGATGAACACCGGTGTGGTGCTGGCTAGGAGCTCTCTGATGGTCAAGTTAGATTGTGGCAACAAAGATTAACTTGCTGAAAACAGAGTTCAAATGGTTAAAAGTTGTAAAAATGTAATTGTGTGCCTTTTTGTCTGGTAATCTCTTAGGTTTTATAGCCCATTTCTTTATTATGGTAATGAACATTTGTGTTTATGAGTGGGGAACTGTCAATAATAAATGACAGACTTTTAATGTCTTTAATGGTCACTGTTCGTTGGGTCATACATCACTCTTTAGTTTATACGGACTCTAACGTTGGAGCATACAATACTAGTACTCTTTAGTTTATCTGACCTATTAAATGACATTTATGTTTTTATCCGTCCGTCTCATGAATCATGAATGATGACGATAATTTTATTCTCATCAACATGTATACACTTTTAGATTTAAAAAATAAAATTTTAACAGTAGAATATACTCTCTAAATAAAAGAGAGATTAGTTTCAAAAAAAAAAAAAAAAAAAAAAGAGAGATTCTTTTCCATGAACCTCGGGGTATTGAGCCTAGGTAAGAATGGGGGCACAAAGAAAGTGTGCCTAGCTAGAGTTAGATTGGGGGCAAAAAAAAAAGGAAAGCATCTGCAAGCTTTAGCATATTCAAATTTAATTTCGTCCTTCTACATTTTTTAATTCATTAATTAGCTTTGGTTGAGTGGTGAGAGTACGTTTAGTTGGGATAAATCCTCAAATTCAACTTCTCAAAGCAGAAAACGAAATTAATTAAGTGGATAAACTATTTCTATCATCATTAAATCCCTTAATCTAGTGCTTTTGAAAGTGAAGCACACGCTTACTAGAAAGCCAAAACCTTGAGAAAAGGGAAGCGGGTGAGAAATTGAGGCGCCTTTAATTAATATACGAGGGCCCAGTTAAAGTGTCATTTTGATTCAGGGAAAATTATCAAACTTGTAATGGGAGGAAAGAACCTTTTGTGCTTTTTCATTTGGAAAAAAAATGATAAAGTGGAAACGTGGGGCAAGGTTGAAGCAGAAAAAGATGTCATATGTGTGGTATGTGGTCCTCTCCCTCTCTCTTATGAATTATGATACGAGTAAATCGAGTACCATATAAATTGCCACAATTATCTTATGTATCAGATTGTAAATGACTGTTTGTTACTTTCACATAAACCTACTATTTTTTCTCTTGTCATTCACAGTTTGTCACGTGGACAGTTATGGTACAAGTTGTGTCATTAATTTTATGTGGTCTTAGAATTTTTCTTATAATACTAAAGAGTTTTGCCACTGGTAGTTGGGACTATACAGGTGGGTTCATATCTTAGCAGTATGGTATCTATCCCTATTGTTCCTCTAGTCTTTTAGGAGTGTTTGACTGGCTGTTAAATAAAGAAATGCAAAGCAAACAAAGTTGGAGGCCAAGCTAGCCTTGCTTTCATTAAGTTCTAAAAGGAATAATATAGTGTACTAGATGGTGCAAATTAAAGATAGAGAAGTAGGTTAGAAAATTCCACAATTTTTGTGTCATGGAGGAGTTATAACCAATGTTCTTAATTGTATGTCTACATTGTCTAGTAGATCTTATTTTTTAACTTGTTTTTTGTTTTGAATTACGCGGGGCTCCAAGGCATAGTGAATTACATATACAAGAATTATTAGAAAATCTAAATTTTTATGTAGCTGAGGAAGCTCCAACCAATGTTCTTACATGAATGTGTCACCAATTAAGAGAACATTTAATGAAGTGTATTGAACTTAAATATGATTATAAAGGCTTAATTAGTTGTTTTTGTTTGAAGCATATTCGCATATAAAATAATGGAAACGTTTTGTCAGCCGAAGGTTTTAGTGGTCCAATTTAGTGCCACCATCGATGCATTGGTTTGGACTCATAAGCATTGATTCTATTTCTCACTACGTCTGCCCTCCACAAACCCAGAAAAGACAAAAACAATTGAATGTTGCAACTGGCGGCCCAATAAGGGATATATGCCCTTTTATTAGATATGATTTTTGTTTGATCTTCAACTTTCATTTTGCTAAGTCAAAAAAAAAAAAAAAAAAAAAATTATAAGTCACGACAAGTTCTTTTTTTTTTTTTTTTTTTTTTAATATAAGATAGAATTTTACTCTAATATAATTTATATATAAATGTGTGTAAAGTTCCTTCTTTAAGACTTGAACTTCGTGCTCTTATCCCCTCACCTTACAAAAATTTTGTATTTGTAAAATAATCATCACACCAAAAGTGAGCGGTGATCCACGACAAGTTTAATAATTCTTTTGATGCTGGAGAATATAATTCAAAAGTTTCATGGCAAGAAAAAATTCAGCAACGATAGTCAAATATACCACGCTGGCATTGCTGCATTTTCTTATTTATGCAAGAGTGAACTTTTAACATGCAACCAAGTTTGATTTGTTGTAGTTAGCAAATAACGTAGTCTTTCCTCCAAGTATTAATCCAGACAAGACCCGGGAGGAAAGACTACGTCATTTGCTAACTACAACGACAGACAGAACTATTGGGAAAATTAACAAATCTAGCTAGCTAGAGTTATGGGCTATATATATTCAATTTGCCTCTCTTTTTAACCCATTCAAAAGAATAGATACAGTAAACATCTTGCTCAGCTCCAAAGCATTACAACAGACATAACTAGTAAGTGTCAGTTTCAAAAAAAAAATAAATAAATAAAAAACTAGTAAGTGTTATAGTTTGGGTGTTTGGTATTCTTATAGCACACATTTCTACACCAATTATAGTACACATGAAAATTCCACAGCTTTTTAAAGTCAAAAGAGGGTCATTTAGTGCCTAAGGTCCACATAAAAATGTACTCAAAATTAAAAGAGTTGATTGATACAGTTAGAAATAGCCTAAAAAAACTTTTTTTGACTTGGTTTGGGTTTGTTGGAAGAAAATGATTTTCCCTTCTACGGAAGAAACGAATTTGTATTATTGAAGAAGTAATTGGATATTTTTTGTCCATCAAGAAATAAAATTAGAGTCTTATACATAAAAATTATTGCAAAGAATTCGGTAGTTTTTGTCCAATGGTCCTCCCACATGGAGAGAAGAGAATACTCCTTAAATAACGTGAACGAGTTTTTCAAAGAATAATTCAAGTGTTTGTCTATTTTTGTGTGTGAGAGTCAGAAGCAAAACTAAACTTTGCCTAGTGTGTTAGTACTGTGGGGTACCTTTGAGTGTATTGGTGTTTTAGGTTAGTCTATGTTTGAGAGATTTTTTGTGAGCGCTATTTATGTGAGTTTGGTTTGTAAAGTTTGGTTGACAATCGAAATCCACATAAAACTAAACTTTGCCTAGTGTGTTAGTGTGGGGTACCTTTGAGTGTATTGGTGTTTTAGGTTAGTCTATTTTTGAGAGATTTTTTGTGAGCGCTATTTATGTGAGTTTGGTTTGTAAAGTTTGGTTGACTGTCATAATCCATATCATTGATAGTGGATTTTGATTGGCGCTACCCATAGGTGTAAGCTTTAAGTTAGTCAAATCATACACTTCCACTATGTCATATAGGAGTGCGCATGGCTTAGGTTGGGTCGAGTTGAGAGGATTTTTCGATCCAACCCACTATGGTGGGTTAAAAAAATCCAACCAAACCTAACCCATCACAAGGGATCAACCCAACCCACATGAATTGGGTTAAACTCATGGGTTGTACTGTTTTTTTTTTTTTTTTTTTTTAATTTTTTATTATTAAATTGAGCAGAAAAAAATATATTCCACTTGCTACCTGAGTTGATAAACAAAATATACATAAATTTTTATTTCAACTCAGTTATAAACAAAATATATCTAATTGAGTTGATAAACAAAATATACATGAACTAATATTCCAACTCAGTTATAAACAAATAAGAGTGGAGTGGGAGAGTGGGAGTGAGAGGTGGCAGAGAGAGAAATAAGATTTACGAAGTAATTAGGTTTTATAAAGGAAGAGCCAAATAGGGGAAAAATTAAATAAAAAATTATTAATTATATAATATATTTTTAAATATATATAATTTTGAATTTAGATGTATAGGTGGGTTGGGTCGGATTAGGCAGGGTTGTGATTGTTATGATCTGAACCCAACTCGATCCACTATTAAAAAAATTTAAATAACCCAACCCAACCTACCAACCCCTAAAAACCGACCCAACCCAGCGGGTTTGGTTGGTTCAGGTTGGTTTTGGCTGGTTGGTGAGTTGGCTGTATACCCCTAATATTGTTGTACAACTTGTGCGAGCATTACATGTACAGCCCAAATTTTATTATTAATACTAAAAATTTATAATAGATTATTAAAATAATATAAAATAAACCCAAATTTTATTATTAAAAAAAATATGATAAATTATTAAAATAATATAAATTAAATAATGAAACTATTAAATTTTTATAAATCCTTGATAGTAGAATTTTAATCTGAGTTTTACTTTTAATATTTTTAAACTTTGGCAACATTACTATATAGTATACGAAAGAAATGAGAGAATTGTATACTTTCGTTTTCTCTCTACATTCATTTAACTTCCACATACAGTTTGTGTGATTTCCTAGTACAAATGTTCTTAATTAATTATTTTAAAATTTTTAATGAGAAGGTTTTTTTAATGTGACATTCACGACGCATTTTGTAACTCCAATGATTGGAGTAAAATTAATAAAGAAATATTTGTCTTAATCTTAATAAAGCATCATGCTTGTGTTGTTGAACTTAGCAAGGCTGCCAAGAAAGCATCTTCATACACTTTATTTTCCTCTACTTAAGTTTTGACCTTGGTCGCATAAGTGGAACACTCACATTTCAAGTTCAAATCATTATTATGATAAATTTTGGGGATATATATATATGTCCGTTTCCTAAATTTTATTTAGGATTGAAATTAGGCATCTTTATTTTTAAAATTTTAATTTAATCTAATAATAATGACGAGGAAATTTTGAATATTGGACGTCTTTGTTAGAAACACTTATAGGTGTTAGTTGAGTTACAAAACTTTTAACATTAAGCATTACTATTGAATATATTAGATATATTAAACTGGATTCATCACATGATTGATCCTAACTTTATATTAATATATTTAATAACGCTACTTAATTATATGCTTCGGCAACTTTCAGAAATGAACTTAATCATACCACTTTTCTCAATGAAGAAATTAACTTAATCAGTTTCCTTCTTTTCTCTAATGTAAAATAAATTATTATATAACATTTGAAAATAATCCGAATGCATGGCTTTCGCTTAGTTTAGAAGAATTCAAGGGTTATTGATAGATTAAAATTTTCAGGCCCATCCCATTATGTAATCGTGTAATTTCTACAAAATTTTTGCAGAAGATTTCCTTACAAATAAACAATAAAAGAGTATAGCTTCGATATATTTTAATTTTAAGATGTAATTATGTTTGTGAAGTTGTGAACTAACATTGTTAGATTTGATTGTTATTGAAAAAAGAAAAACTACTCCCTCCCCCTCACATTTTTTGTCCAGTTTGAAAAGTCAAATTTTTTAAGGGAACATAATTTATTATCTTGTCTATATTTTAAAAATGTACAAGTTTCTAAAACTACCCTTAAAAAAATTTATCAAAAAATTGAATTAGTAAATTAATTGGAGTATAATAGGAACATTAGTAAATTAATGACTTTTATTTTTAGAAACAGGACAATATTTTAGGACATCTTAAAATGGAATAGAGGACAAAAAAAGTGGGACGGAGGGAGTATATTTTTATTATTGTTGTGATCAATGCAACTATGTAATTGATAGCAATTAAGAAATCTAAGATGCAATACTTAAATTAAATTGGAAATGGCTTGGGTTCAATGCTTTTGTACATTAAACCTGTTGTGATCATGTGGGTACATGTCAAACATTTGCTATGTATCCACATCCTAATAAATCCAAAGCAGAGCACTTGACCCCAAAATTTAATTAATCTTCTTTGTAATTTAAGTAAACCTTCGCAATTTAAGATAACTTTACTGACTTTTGACTTTTTTTGTTTTGTTTTTTAAAATGCCAATCCCAACTTTCACAACTTGCACATGGCGAGTTGTAGCAAAAATTGTAGAATATTTTGTGGTCCTAACGTTTTTCAGTATTATTATTGTCCATACCATGTTCTCCTATGCTCCCTTTTTATTTTTCATATGCACTTAATTCCAAATTTTTGATTCAAAAATTCCCCACCCCCCCCCCCCCCCCCAAAAAAAAATTTATTGTACTACTAATATGCATCATGCACAAACAAACATCATCTGGCACCTATAACTTAATTCCATGAGAGGTCATTTATCTTATATGTATGAATATAGTATAAAGGAAAGTGTAGTTCAATATCTATCATAAACAATTTGTCTCCTTATCAAAAAAATAAAAATAAAAATAAACAATTTGTCTCAAAAGCTTAAATTAATAGTGTGGTGGTCTATTCCCAACAAATTTGGGCTTCAGGTCCTGAACCCCCAATTTACTTGTACTCTAGATTGGGCTTATCCCACAATGGGAGGTCCAAGAGGTGTTTCTTCAGGTAACTGATGAAGATTTAAAGTTACTTTTGCACCTAACTCTTTGGTTCCTAGCTCAACCGAGGTGGCTACTAGGCAGCCGAGCTTCTACCTTGAAATTCGAGCAGGATTTCCTTCTCCCCATGATGTGATTTGCCTCACTACTCTCTTGTCTCTCTCTTCCCCAATTTTCCAACCACTAATTCCTACCTCCCCTCTCCTATTTATATCTTCTGCTTAGTGGGGTTATCATGATGAGGGGATCTTCCCCATTTTAGTGGGTACTTCCGTATCATATTGCTGACCAGAGGGGACCCACCTCCTACTGCTGACATGACTTCCTAGTAACTTGTGCCTGACGCCGGTTATTGCTTGGCGAACGAATTCCCCCAAGGCATTATCACTTGTTCGCGGCATATCTTGGAATACTTAGTTCGAATGTTCGGCCAGGCCCATCTCAACTAGGCTAAGTGGGCCAAGGTGGGCCAAGACCATTCAATGAGTGGGCCTACAGTTCAGGGTCGGGCTGCTATCCTTGGTCCATACAAATAGTAAATAATAAATTTAATTATTGGTTTAACAACAATTTTAAAAGATTTTAAAGAGTAGCACAATTGTCCAAAAATCATTATATAAAAGATGAAGATCACCAATTTGAATATTCACATCATCCTCCTTTGAACTAAACTTATTTTAATCCAACACTTATCTTAAAAGACTCTTGAAGAGTAGTACAATTGATCAGAGATCACCCCTTATAAAATAGTCATCCTCCTCCATGTTTGAGTTTGACTCGTTTAAAAATCGAGTCTAAACTTAAGGCTTGAACTTGGCTTGTTTTCTAAACAAACGAACATAAACAAGCTCTTTTCTGAGCTGAACTCGAGCCATTTATAAACGGCTTGGTTAATTTTCAGCCCTATCCTAGTCCAATAAAGAAATACTTAATACAGTTTGCAAAACACAATTGCACATGTAAGAACCAAATATATGTTGAATTAAAACATATTGCCCAACATACATTATTGCTCCTAATAAAGGATTCAATCAACATTTAATGTGATTGTTCTGATTTCTCAAATTCAGCATATTGGAAAACCAATGAATGTAGATTTTTTAGCTACTATAAAAAAAGATATACAAAATGAAAGAAGATCTCGACATTTAGGGGATTAGACTATAGGAGATCTAGAGACAAAAAGAAAATTACATTTGCATTCAAATGCTCTCCTGCATTCCCAAAAACCTTCAAATACATTTAGCAGGTAGTTCAATACACTTCCATGAGTTTCTGAGTGCTCTAAATAGGAGTGACTCCTCCTTTCATCATAGTTCACACTACTCTAAATTTCCCTTTATTTCAAAGCTAAAGTATTATTTTCTCAAGCTGTAGAAGCTAGTTGTAAGATTTTTCCCCTCTTTTGCAAATATCTTGATTTTCATCTAACCCAAACACACACCACCTCTCTCATCATCCATGTAGACATCAGGGGTAAATTCGACTTCTTGAAGAGCCCGAACTAATCTAGGTCAATATAGAAGTCCAATAAAATTCGAACACGTGGCAAATTGTAAATAGATCACAAACAATGATTATCTACAATTGAATCCTATAAAGATCCCAAACAATGATTATCAACAATTAACACTTATCATACACTTTACTAACAAGATCACATAAGATAAAGATAAGGGAGAGGATTTGCTTCAACCTTGTATGTAGCAATTGCTGCATAAAGGTTAAGGTGGCAGCTTAAGAGAAGTGACAAGTGTCGAAGCAACAAGTGTCGAAGCATCATATGCAATGCATTTTTTTAAAATATTAAGCAAAACATTATTTTTTGGGCGTTCTCCCCCTTTTCCTCTTACATCACTAGACTATATATCCAATTCTTTTTGGTGTGTGGCCTGCACATAATGACATGCATAACAATCAAGTTAAATGTTCCATGAATAATAGGAATATGCCGAATTTCATTCTCAATTTCATAACTTATTGATTTGTGTATGAGTATAATGGACACTTTTTGCCCACTACTGAACTCACCACTTTTCGTTGATCATACATAGTCACCTTTTGCACAATTACATATTGATATCCTCAATGTAAGGCTGAATCATTCAGGCTTTAGTTTATCCCATTAATTCTAAAATTATTAACATATATACATATATATATATATATATATTTATTTATTTATATAATAACAGGTTAGAATACGGATATTAAACATTACCTTGTGAACCACGCTGTTTGGTTATATAAGTTATATGTGGACCGGAACCAACTGGTTCCAGCTTTGGTCCATACATATGTAGTTAGTTTATTTGGGAGTTGGGACACTAATTTGAACGAATTTTGTGACAATTTTATTGCTTAAAAAGCATCTAACTAACTGCACCATTAGTGTGATGCAGAGGACGTGGTCCCATCGAACAAGGGGTTGCACGCTTTAATTAGAGTTGGGTCATTGGGAGTTGGGACACGTCCCTCTCAATTCTCAGCCAATTAACTCTAAATCTTTTAATCTTTCATTAAACAGTGACCATGAAACCTAGGACTAATGGCCACATGATAATTATATTATGCATAAATATATTCTAAAAACAGTGACCATGAAACCTAGGACTAATGGCCACATGATAATTATATTATGCATAAATATATTCTAAAAGATTCATGCATGCGTATGAACTAATGGCCACACGATAATAATTATATTAAGAATCTTTATTGTTTTAATTGATTGTATATCCAATGAAATTCATAGCATCGGATAATATAGAATGCACAATATAGAAGACCTATGCATGATTGTCTGTGACAGCTGACTCATATGCCTTCCTCCTTTTTGGCAAGGTTGTTAGACCCGACCCGGACCGGACCGGCAGGTCCGACTCAGGTAACCTTGAACCGGGTAAAAATCCAAAATTTTAAGTGGAATTTACCGAGAGATAGAACCAGGGATCAATAAGTGAAATACTGATGCAATAACCAATAGGCTGTGCTCCTTTGTTTTGTTATTCTTGGTTTTAATATTTTATTTATTTAGAATTTAGATTATAGTTTTCCAATTTATTATATTACCCCTCTCAATCTATTATTATTTGATCATTTTATTAGAGGTTCAAGAACCATACTTTTTACATGTGAATATACAATTTATTAATTTATGCTGAAAATGATTTTATTTTAGATATTTTTTTTTTATTTGAAAGATTACTAAACACAATTTTTTGACACTTGTTTATGCTTTATTATTTTCTATTAACCTTATAAAAATGGTGAAAAATCATTTGAAAGTTGTTTAATTTTTTTAGACATACTTTTAGTAAAAATTTGTTAATGTTTGCCATTTTAATACCTTTATTTGTATTTTATTATTATTATTAAATTAATTATGACATCATCACAGTTGACCTCAGTTGAACCTCGGTCCGACCTTAAAAACCTTGAATCTCTCCCTTTTCCGATTCGTTAAATGGTTCGGATCTGAAAACCATACTTTTTAGTAGTCAATTGTATACATAATGACTTGCGCTTGATGAGCAATTTGTGTATGATCTAGGTTTCGCCATTCGCCAAGCTTCTGTTTTTTATTTTTTTTTAACCAAGTTTCTTTTCTTGTATAAGGCTAAATCATAGTAATTTATTTGTTAAACCTTTTGTATTTGTTGAAAAATCTTTTATTTATGATTTGTTTGTGTCTAGCTTGTCGATAGATTTGTGGGGTTTTCAAAATCCAATAATATGATTCTTTGGAAAGGTACATAACTATATTATTATCATTGGAAATGTGGATTAGGAGAAAGTGAACGTGCCCTTATCAATTTTATTTTTTTTAAAGAAGAAAAATAGTAAATTTATCAAAGTTGGACTACCTTTGCTTAAAGGGAATCTTATCAATATAATATGTGATAAATTTATATGGGAATATGTGATCATATTTAGAGGTTCAAGGGTTCACTAAAATCTTTTTGTTGATAATAAGGTAAAAAAAATGTCTGTTTCTTGAGTAAAACTTAAGACATACCCAATTTTAAAATCAATTTCACAACCATCTGAGGTGACATTGGGGTGCGTATAGAGTAGAAAAGAACACCCCCTCCCCCCTAGGTCCCTTTTGGGGATATTAAGGAAGAACATGGAAGCTCCTTAATTTATTACCGTGGGATTATTTGGTTAGATCTCATAATTATATTTTATTATCATTGGAAATGTGGATTAGGAGAAAGTGAAAGTACACTTATTAATATTAAAAAAAGAAAAAGAAATAGTATGGGTTCGTTTGGATACAACTTATTTTTACTGAAACTGAAAACTGAAAACACTATAGCAAAATAATTTTTAAATGTATGAATAGTGTCGTGAAACCTATTTTTAATATTTTTTTCTGAATAAAGTGGCTGTGAATCCCATGAACAATGCGTAAACAGTGCTGCTACAGTGCATAAATAGTGTCTGCTACAAGTGTGAACAATAATAATTGTCACACTGAAACGCGTGAAAAAAAAAAAGAAAAAAAGAAAAAAAAAAAAAGAGGAAAACGCTGAAACTTCAAAACGTAGACGACCGCAAATGTGAATCCAAACCCACACCATAATACATGATAAATTTCTATGAGAATACATGAACATATTTAGAGATTCAGAGGTTCACTAAAATCTTTCTTCTGATAATAAGGGAAAGAAAATATTTGTTTCTTGAGTAAAACTAAAGACATACCCCATTTTCCACTCCATTTCAATACCCTTTGAGGTGGCATTGGGGTGTGTATTGAAAAGAACCACCACCACCCAGGCATTAAGGAAGAGCATGGAAGTTCCTTAGTTACTGTCTTAAGCCTACTAGCTCATTTGCTTTTTTGCTTAACATTGCTATCCTTTGTTCTACCATTTGTGCCAAATACCTATTGGTCACTTTACTCACATTACAATGAATACCGTGCATTTCTAATTTTCTATGCATGGTTGGACCAATATTTCCCTAAGATGTATGTGAGATTGTCACTTCTAGACCTATGGAAGCAAAAAGGTTGTGTCTAAATATTGAAGTGATTAATTGTGAGTGATGAATATTTTTTGCCCACAAATTTTTATATAGACTCACAACTTTTATCTCACCACTCAAAATCGTAGTATTATTTTTTTAATAACACAATCAGTATTGTAATTTCTTCCTTTCGTTTATATACATAAAGCCCAAAACAGCTAATGACAAAGGGGACTTATCATTATAAATTTGATTAGAATATATACTACAAGTTAAAATTATTTCATTGGAAACCTTATCTAGACTCTAGAATTGTCTAAGACTCTGAAATGCTGGGTACTTGTTGTCTATACCATATATAATTCATATCATTTTATCAACTTTAGGAAGAAATTATTTAATAATTATTTATTATATTAATATTTTGAAAATCTTATCGTTGGAGTACATGCTTTCTATTTTCTTAACATACATGTTTAATTTTGTGCAAATCGAACGTTGTTTACTATTCAGCTCATTAACTCGTCTTCAATGCTTTTTTTTTTTTTTTTAAACCCTTAAAATTTAAATATGTTATATAGATGATGAGATAGTTATTGATCTTATAACATAGTGAAATTTTGCAAGCATGAAGTGTGCACAGACCAAACCTAGATTATGATTATTATTATTATTATTATTATCAACCTTCAACCATCTTAGGGCCAAATTGTTTTTTTGAAAAAAAAAAAAATGGAATACCTAGAGTACCAACAAATGGAAAGCTTCCTCGTCAAGTAAAATGACATATTTAAATCACATTTCACAATAAAAATAAAAATTTGCAACGCCAAGAAAACAATAATTCTTTGAGTGTATTAAAACAAATCCTTTTGATACTATGAACGGTTGTCCTGACTTTTCAAAATCAAAATCTCTATTAAAACTTAAAAGAAACTGAGCATGATTGTTAAAGTTGGCTACACATTATGTTAATTAATAATTATATCTAACATATATATATATATATATATATATATTTTTGGTTGGTAAATTTATATCTAACTTATTCAACTTCATAAACATTCGTCAAAATGTGTGACTATATTTCAAGTGTTTTAAATCATTTTTCACTAACGAGTCTAAAGATACTTTTAGATGGTTAATATAATATTATGATGCATGCATGTTCAACTTTTTGTTCTCCAAAGTCCTAATTAATTCAAAGGAGAGCTTGTTGTAGGAATGATAAGGGTGCCGCTATATATACCATTTTGTTCTTTTTGCTTCTGCTCTTTTTCTTTTCTTTGAACATAAACATACTTGGATTCGAAAGAACATAGGACATAAACATGTGTGTTGCTTTATTCTTTAAGAGTATTTCACGTTTTCCTTATTCGAAGCGATTGAATGTAGTTTGATGCCTAGTTTCGAATTAAATAATTGTGGATGATTTGACTCTGTATTTAAAGGGATGTGATTAGTATTACCTCAATTTAGAGAACTTTCTATGCTTGAAGGTGGAAAGCAAGTTAAAATTTTAAGTTACCAAGTATGAGGACTAAACTTTTAAGTAAAATCAGATGCCATTAAATTGTCTAGTCTTGTAGACCCAAAGCTTGTGCCCATCCATAGTATATTTGACATTAGCGTTTAGCCTTAACTTTTAACTTTTAATTTTTATGTACGGTTTTTTAAAATTTTACTTTTTTTCACTTTTTTTTTTTTCATTTTTTTAAAATATAAATATATTTTAACACGCTTTCAGCAAAAACTTTTCAAATAAGTATCTGTTTGGTAAAGATTATTTTTGCTAACTTATTTTACTATTCAACTTATTTTTACTACTATTGATAAGCTCCACTGCACTTGTTGGTACTATTCATGGATCTCACTATACTATTTCAACTAACTTTTACTTTTATTTATAGTACTTTTAATAAAAAGTTTTCAGTTTCAGCAAAATAAGCGGATCCCAAACGGACTCTAAAAGTTAGATAAGTTGAGATGGCACTAAGGTTTTATACGAGAGATGAATGTTCTAAACTTAACAAAGTTTAGCTTTAACTTTTAGCTTTTAATTTTTATGTATGGCTTTTTAAATTTTCATTTCTTTCCCACCTTTTTTTTTTTCACTTTTTTAAAGTATAAGTATCTTTTAACACACTTTCAGCAAAAACTTTTCAAATAAAAGTTAGATAAGTTGAGATGGCACCAAAGTTTTATATGAGAGATGAATGTTCTAAACATAACAAAGTGAAAAATATTTGAGTAAAACGAAAATCTAGTTGTGTTCATTTGATGTTGGAAATTGTGGAACTGTTGCATGAGAGTTTGTATTCCAATAGAAAGATTTTAGTCTTCTATGTTGGGTTAAAATGAATTGACCACTTGCAAATTAATTAATTACCCAAGTTAATTAATTAGTCAAATTACATGCAATAGCGTGGTAGTACAAACAAATCACCAACAAAACTAAATGCAATGGAAAATATATTTGACACAGTAATTTGTTTATGAATAGGGAAAACCTCAAAGGCAAAACTCTATCGGGTGAATTTAAAGTCCCAACTCCCGAGAATCCACTATTATCAATCACAAGCAGTTACAAGTATAAGGAATCTTATCAAATCCTTTGGCCTATTCCGAAATACCAACCTACAGTTGAACCCTTATCTCAATACCCAGTTGGACTTGTATTATAGCGGCAAACTCTCCATTCAATGCACGAATCTCAGTACGTGACTAACTAATGATGCACAGATTCCAGTACGTGACTTACTCCACCAACTTAAGGAAGATGTTGGCTGCAAAATTCTTTAATTCATCAATAGTGAAGATCAGGAAGCTCATTGGTTACAAAACCCTTGGCATAAAAATGCAGTAGCTTCTTCAGAGAGAATGATGAACTAGAACAATTTCAGCTTCCGGTCACACAATGCATGTGCGATGGCCTTTAAAATAATCCTTATATATGTCTAGGGTTGTGAGAAAAGAAACCCTACATAAATACATAAGCATTGGCTGAAAATCAAATTTGGAATTTCTGATTTCATAATTCTCGACAGATACAACTTCTGTCGAGCTTCTGTCGAACTTTAACATTAAATCTTGATAAAAGTCTTTTTGTCAAGATTGCTATCGAGATTTAATGAACAACTCTTCTTCACTTGTTTTTGTGGTGGCCTTTTTGTGATATTGGGCTGGGCTATCTCCTACGGTATTGGGCCCAAATATTTTGAGTAAGGGAGTTGAGATCGGTCAAACTGTAACTTAATTTAGTCCAGTTTGTGCGCAAATTATGCTTCGTTTGCCAAGAACATGCTTTCGGAGAGCTACTTTAGATGAGTTGCGGCAGCAAACATAATAATAATAATAATAATAATAACAAAAGAAAGTACTTCGGCTTCTTAATCAAAGTGACTAAATAATCCCTAATTAAGAAAGATAATCACAATAATAACAATTACTTATGTAAAGAAAAGTAAGGGGAATAAGTGGGTAGTACTCAAGTTAATCAAAAGACAGAAATCAAATCAATTTGATCCACAGGACCAAGAATAGAGAGGGAAGAACATTTCTTCTCAATGCGAATAATTTCTCGGGGAAATTCTGTCTTGGAAATTAATCACTTTGAGGGAAATGGACTTGAATGGTTGGTACCCAAAAGAACCCCTTTTGCTTTTGGCAGAGAGCAAGACTTTGAGAGGGAGAGAGGGAATTAACCTAATGGTGCATGTCTATCGATCTAACTCTCTGTTTTTCTTTTCTTCCTTTTTTAATTTTCCTCTTATCTTTCTTCTTCCTTTCTTTCCTCAATTCTTGTTTTCTATTTCCTGGTTTTCATTTGAGATTCCTATTATCGTGATTCTAAACTGTGTGCACAGCCAGGGCCCCTTTTTATAGTGCCTGCCGTGATCGAGTTTTACTATTTTAGCCCTTAACCACCTTTGTTTGGTCTGGGTGTACTTGCCGCCTACCACTGGTCCGTTGGCTGTGTCACTACCCATCACTAGACAAAGAAGATTGTTTTGTTTGTTTATCTGCCATGGTACCCTTACCTGCTATGGTGTGGGTGCTCTTTCTCTCTCTACTCACCAGGCATGCACTTATTGGTTCCAACTTATCCTTACTTCTTTTGGGTGGTATGTCACCCCAGCGGGACATTCCTCCTAAAAGAGCTTGAGCAGGAACCTCAAAATAGATTTTCCCCTCTCCCCACCGCTAGATCATGCCCTCTTACCTTTGACCCATAACCTCACCGTGTCCCGTATTGGCTGGGTACAAGCTGGTGATGTCTGGATCTTGCGCGTGCCTCCCTTCCATGTATATCCAAAATCTGTCTGTTGTTCATGCGCTCGCCGTGGTCTGGAGGCTTGCTTGCATAGTCTGCCGTCCATCCTTAACTTCTTATGTGAGTTGTTTTCTGATTTCCCGCTCCCCTTAAAGGCTAGGCTTTATTTGATGTTGGGCCTTGCCTTCTTTTAGCCTACTCCTTGACTGCTATTATTTCCTGTCATTCCTGCTGCGACATTTATTTGACCCAATCCTGCTAGGCTCCTTTGGGCCTGCCGTTTATTCTTTCCCAGTGGCTCAGTATGGCCATTGGTTTTTTATTACATTACTTGCGGGCTCCTGTGTCCCATTTGTTTTTTCTTAGGCATCCTTGGCCCATTTGCTTTCCTTAGGCTTCCTTGACCCTTTTCCTAACTCTGTATTCCCATGAATTTTTACTAACTTCATTGGATTTCCCCGGCCCAATTACCTTATCCTCATCCTTGGTGCTCATGGGCTTTCCATCAACTCCTTACTTTCTTTATTTGCATTACTTTAGGCCTGTTGTGGCCTATTCTCACTTTTCTACATCATATATTGCCTATGGGTTTGCTACTTCCCTCTCTCCGGGCTCCTTTAAGCCCGTTTGCTTCCTTAAGGCCCATTTGTTTATTTCATTCCTGCCACTTGGGCTTAATGGATTTTTTTTTTTTTTTTTTTTTTTTGCTATCTATTTACCAACTTTTTTTTGCCCGTGTTGCTGGGCTTCTTCTTTCTATTTGGATTCCCAAAATGATCATCAACAGTTTCTTAGTCAGATCTTCATGGTTTTAACACTTGACTTAAACAACATATTTCTTGAAGTTTTAAATCCATCATAAATCTACCTAATTACAAGTAAAGTGCATTTTATCAAAAGATTAGCTAATTACATAAAATATACCTCTAACATTCTACATGCAATTCCATTTGTATAAATGGCATGCTTCAAACTGGAGAATTCAAGCGTTGAGAAAGTGCTTACATGCTAGATTACCAAAGTCAGGTCTTCATGGTTTTAACACTTGACTTAAACAACATGATTTTTGAAGTTTTAAACACATCTTAGATCTATCCAATTACAAGTAAAGTGCATTTTGTCAAAAGATTAGTCAATTACATAAAATATGCCTCTAACATTCTACATGCAATTCCATTTGTATAAGTAGCATGCTTCAAACTGGAGAATTCAAGCGTTGAGAAAGCGCTTACATGCTAGATTACCAAAATATTTTTCTTGACTGGTGATTTTTGATATGTTAAGTTAAGAGAGAAAATCTCCTTCTAATGTGGTGAGAACTTAGATCCAATGTAATATATATATATATATATATAATAAAAAAAATAAAAACTTTTAAGAAGAAATTTCAACGACAAACAATATCAAAGCAAAGAAAAAGATAAAAGGATTCAAGTAGAAACAATCAAATATCAATTTCTTAGCTCAAAGAATGAAACTTTCACTTTATTACACTTAATTAATTCCCTGAATTCCTGCCCTTCTTCCCAACCCCACAAGCACTTAGATCTGTGGAGTCGCTATCATGTCAAAAGTTCCTAGTTTTAATAGGAAAAAGAATTGCATCTACGCATGCATTAAGTAGGTACAATTGATTATCTGTCACAAATTTTTATTCTCAATATTCTTGGCTAACTTTTTAGTTTTATTATTGGGTTAACACAGAAAACACTCGGGGAAGCAAGAAAAAAAAAAAAAGGTTCACGCAGAAAAAAAATTTGACTTGATAACTATATTTTAGCACGTTTAAGTCTTTAAATATAGGCGAAAAGCACGTTTTAGTCCCTACATTTTCAGGCAATTCCCATTTTAGTCCCTACATTTTATTTTTACCGCTTTTAGTCCCTATCCTGAAAAAAGGTTTCCATTTTGGTCCCTGCCGTTACATCAGAGACGGAGAAAACTGACGTGGCAAACGGCAAGAATAAATAATACTTATTTAATATCCATGTGGCCTAAATTAATAATAAAAAATGCCACGTCAGCATTTAAATTAAAAAAAAAATTAATTTATTAATTTTAACTAAATAAAAAAATTAAAAACAGAATTAAAAACTAAAAATCATATGAATTGAGATCTAAGTATGTCTTCAACAAGAACACAAATCCATATTCAAGAACATAAACCTAGAAATTCAAAAAAAAAAAAAAAAACTAATAAATCCAAACCCAGACAAATCAATAACAAAACATCTAAATCATCCAACATCAACAACAAAACAACATAGCACCAATCAGGCCACAGATCATCAACAAACCTTATAGAAAACCCAATCATCAACCCAAAATTCATAAATTACATCATCAAACCACAAATCCTCAACAAACCCAAAAATAATTTTTTTTGCCTTCTGTAGAGTGAAGAAGCTAGAATTGCAAAAGAAGTTGAAGCCCATGAGATTCGGATTAGGAAATAGCTTGAGAAACAAGATATATCGAGATTTGGATCAGATAGTATCGCCATGACACACACCATCCTCATGCGTCGAATTCGATTGCTTCATTCGTTTTCAGTTGTATTTCTCTACTGGTTCTACGTGTTTTCATGAATTAGATCTAAATCCCTAAATCTTTGATTTTGATTTTATTTCTCTTTAAGCCTGATCTTTTTTAGAAACCCTAATTTTCATAGATTTTGACAAATTTGTTTGGAAGAAAAAAAGAATTTGTAATTAATGGCTTCGATTCAACAACCTGCGAGTTCTGGACTGGATCCAGATCTGGATCTGGATCCGATGTGGCGATCGACGAGAGGAAGAGGAAGAGGATGTTGTCAAATCGCGAATCGGCGAGGCGATCTCGGATGAGGAAGCAGAAGCAGCTGGAGGATCTGACGAACGAGGTGACTCGGTTGCAGCTCTCGAATCACGATTTGGTGCAGAAGATCAACGCCAAGGAGCAGAACTATGGGGCAATCGAATCCGCCAACAACATTCTCAGAGCTCAACATGCGGAACTCACAGATCGCTTGCGATCCTTGAACTCGGTGCTTCAGATGATCGAAGAAATGAGTGGATTCTCCGTGGATATTTCGGAGATTCCTGATTTTATGATGAACCCATGGCAGCTCAACCGTCCGATCCAGCCGATCATGGCTGATATGTTCCTGCCTTGATCAATAATCCTATCCATCGGTCTCTGATCTTTCATTGATAGTAGAAGTCAGTTTTGTGGTGATGAGTCATTGTTTATAGATTTTGGGTTGATGATTGGGTTTTCTATAGGGTTTGTTGATGATCTGTGGTCTGATGGTGCTATGTTGTTTTGTTGTTGATGTTGGATGATTTAGATGTTTTGTACTTGATTTGGCTGGATTTTGATTTACTGTTTTTTTTTTTTTTTTTTTAATTTCTGGGTTTGTGTTTTTGAATCTGGATTTGTGTTCTTATTGTTCTTGTTGAAGACACGCTTAGATTTCAATTCATATGATTTTTAGTTTTTAATTCTGTTTTTAATTTTTTTATTTAGTTAAAATTAATAAATTAATTTTTTTAATTTAAACGTTGACGTGGCATTTTTTATTATTAATTTAGGCTACGTGGATATAAAATAAGTATTATTTATTCTTGTAATTTGCCACGTCAACTTTCTTCGTCTCTGATGTAACGGCAGGGACCAAAATGGGAACCGTTTTTTAGGATAGGGACTAAAAGCAATAAAAATAAAATGTAGGGACTAAAATGAGAATCGCCTGAAAATGTAGGGACTAAAATATGCTTTTCGCCTTAAATATATTGTCTAGAAAGTGCAGTTTTCTAGCATAACAAACCTACCTATACAAAATCAGAAAAATTGACGTGCCTGCTAACCTGCTTATTAAATATATATATAAGGACCATGATAGATTTCATTTGGATCTAGGGAAGAATTCAAAGCTAGTGAAGTGGTAAAAGAATCACTTTTTGCTTCTGGTTTATTAGAAACGAAGAGAATCTATGGGACAGACAAGGATGATGGTCCATGCTCTCTCTCTCTCTCTCTCTCTCATGATACAAAAAGTGCTGTTGTTCTAGTCTCGCGGGGTGAGTGACTCTATATATAGTATATACCCTAGCTACTCTAGTCTGGTGTGCCTCATGTTTATATATATATATATATATATATGTAGTGTTTGGGTCTATTAGGTTTAGGTTTAGGTCTAGGTTTAAGTTATTAAAAATCATTAGTCTCATTTCAAAGTGTTACATTTTATATTTGGTGAGCACAAAATAAAGCACTTATCCACTTTAGAAGCTATTCTATTTACCAGACTCTTGACAAAAAGTGGCTATAAAACCTCGTGTAATAAACTGGAAGAGTTATAACTAATGTTCTCAAATATTATGTCTCACCTTGAATTTTCTTTTTCTTTTTCTTTTTCTAAAGCTTAGCTTATGATGAAGGATCAGTCTCCTTTTTTTTTTTTTTTAGGTCCCCTTTGAATTTATGCCGGGTTCTAAGGCATAGTCATTGTTCTAATTACTAGAAACCTGAAAAGACAAAGTCTTTAAGAAACCCCCCCACTTTTTATGGAGCTGAGTGAGCTAATAACCAATGTTCTTCCATTTATGTCTCACCAAGAATAAAATTTAACAAAGCTGATTCAACTTAGGAGAAAGGGTATAGTCTTATTTTTGTTTATTTCCCGATTTATATGCTGGGGTTTTGAGGCATATTCTCTTTTTTAAGTTTTAAAGTAACGATTAATGAATTATGAAGATACTTTGGCACCCAACGGCACAATGGATGTCAGTGACTCAGTGCCACCATTGGTCCTCCGCTATGGACTCGAATAAAGCATTGATTTGATTCTCACGAGGTCTGTCCCCTTTCACAAACCCTAAAAGCAACACAGTAAATAAAACCGTCCAAGCATGCACCAGTACCGAAAAGATACTTGGGTATCAGCTTGCATACTTGGGTATACCTAGTTGATTTTTTCTGTTTCACAAGTCTCTTATTTGTAGAGTAGGCCTAAGCCCAAATGCCCAATCTTACTTTGTGTGTAAATTAAGTCTCCTATTTGTAATACAAATTAATTAATCATGGTTAGTATAGGGTTTAGCCTCTAATATACTTATGTTAAATTCATTGTGACACAGAATTTGTACTACACTCATATAATTAAGATATAACTTTTACGGGTTTTTTTTGTGCAAGTAAGTTGTCAGACTGAATAACGTAATTTTCGTACTTTTGTGTTCTCTAATTTATATTTTCGTATTTATTTTAGCATATTTAACATAGTATATCAAAACTAATATTCAACATCCATCATGAATATAATTAATGGAATTTATTGTCTGAGTGGTTTCTAAGGCCTCGTGAGATCGTGTATTCGAAACATCAATTGTTAGCATCTTGGAGTTACTTTTGAGGGGATTTCTTCATGTAATAATCCGGTATGTGTGAAATGAGGGAACTGCATGCACTTAAGAGAATAGTTTAATATTTAAAAATGTTTGGATTTCCTTCTTTTTC
Organism: Quercus gilva; assembly: GCA_023621385.1. Lineage (NCBI taxonomy): Eukaryota > Viridiplantae > Streptophyta > Magnoliopsida > Fagales > Fagaceae > Quercus > Quercus gilva. The sequence goes on along the minus strand of CM042476.1, from coordinate 42,816,287 downwards.
AAAAAAAAAAAAATACTAAATATAATTAATTGATGGATTCGATAATCTGAATAATTAATCAATTCATTGTTAATTGATGAGGAAGAATATAGTTCAACTCGCATGGTGCAGTTTCTGCAGTGGTAGGATTAAATATATGCGACGCTCAACATTAATTTCTGGTACTCTTTCACAGTACTAGTCAATGATACCTTTTTCTTTTACCAAAAAAAAAAAAATGATACCTTTTTCATGAAACACATATATGCCAATTGCAATTCACAGATGTTAATGTAATTGTAGAAGTAGTACGTGAGTTGTTATGTGCATTAATTCTGTCAGGTTTGGGCCCCAAAACAAAAACAGAGCGCATTAAAGAATCCTATACTTATAACAAGAGCTTGCAATTTGGGCTTCCCCTCCTCTCTTACTTTATATTTGAGCTCTTAGAATTAAGGTTTGGACTTTTCAGCTGAAAGGAAGGGCATCTAATGATGCAACCTTAAGGCCCAACTGATGTTTACGTTAAACGGTTAAAATTTATACATAATACATTCTAGGCAAAAATACAAAACTAACCCTCTAATTTTCAGCTTTTGTCATTTCAGTCCTTTAACTTTTAGTTTTGTTATTTCAGTCCTCTAAGTTTCAATTTTTGTCAATGTAGTATTCTGTTAGACTTTTGTTAAGCAGTCCGTTAAGTCTTTTTTTTTTATTTATTTAAATTTTCGTAATTAAAAGTAAAAAAAAAAAAAATTCTGTTATTAAAAAACAAAAAAAAGGAAAACATTGAAGGGAACAACGTTGTTCCCTTCCCCTGAAATGAGAGTGTTTCGATCCACATCGGTCAGGCTAGTATTCAGGTTGGCAATGCTTGCTAGGAACTCTACTGCCTCGAGCATGGCATTTAGGTTTGCTTTCTCATTTTTGCCTTTCGCATTGTAATAATTTTTCTTTTCCGTTATGCAATTAGTTAGATCCGATTCGAAACGAGTTCAGTTTTTCATAGAATGGCTAGATCTCGTTGTGTATTGTGGTAGATCATAATTATTGTATATTATTGTTGTTTTATTTATGTTCTAAAATTTTGAAATATTTAGATTTAGCTACTTCAAGAACCTAGATTAGCCTTAGTTGGCCTCTGCGTAGTTAGCTATATGTAAATTTCATTTGTTGAAAATTCACCCTTGGAAATATTTAGATTTTAGTTACTTTGAATCTTCGCTAGCAACGTGTAAATTTAATTCTCTGAATTTTCGCCTTTTTTTTTTTTTTTTTTTTTTGTTTTTGTTTTTGTTTCAGGCCAGATGCCAAGTGATAAGACTGTCAGCAGAGGAGACGATGACTTCAACACCTTCTTCAGTGAAATTGGTGCCGGAAAGCACGTTCCTCGTTCCCCTTCAATTTTTTTTTTTTTTTAATAACAGATTTTATTTTCTTTTAATTACAATTTAAAAAAAAAAAAAAAAATAGACTTAACGGCACCACTTAACAGATGTCTAACAGAATACTACATTGACAAAAATTGAAACTTAGAGGACTGAAATGACAAAGCTAAAAATTAAAGGACTGAAATGACAAAAGCTGAAAGTTAGAGGGTCAGTTTTGCATTTTTGCCTACATTCTACATATCAAGATGTGACCCGAAACATATCCCTTTTCTAGTTTTTAGAAAGTGTTTTTAAAAACTAAATTTTTTTTTCAGGATCGAGAAAAAAAAAAGTTTTCCGCCAGTATTACTTGTTTATATTTTTTAAGATATTCAACTATTTAGAAGCGTGCATTTAACCTACCAATTCGATATATTGGGTTGATTTTTTTGTAGATTGATGGGTTGGGTTGGATTCTTTTTTTTTTTTTTAAGCTCAAGTTGGCTATTGTTATATACTTATATATGTTTAGCAAAAGTTTCAACCCAAGTTTTTCCACCCAACGCTAATATATATATATATATATATCAACCATTTTGCACATTTTGTTAAAAGCTCAATTTATGTAGTGTAATATATTTATTCTTTTAAACATGGCCCAAACCTATGTAACATATTAGAGAAATTAAGGAAATGCGGTTTGTAGTGTATGAGTTGGTTCTTTTCGGATCTTTTGCATAAGCCCAACTCAAGCATGCTACCAGGTGGGCAAGAAATGTTGTTATCACCTCAGGCTTATGGAAAAGGCCTTGTACCTAAAATTTCCACCCCAAATGAGGTTTCATGCTCTTGTTGTCAATGGCATTTGGGTTTCATGCTCTTGTTGTTAATAGCCCAAATTTGCTGACATATTTTCTTTTCCACCAAAAAAACACACAGCTGGCCCTAAACTAATTAGGTAGCCTATTGTAGGCACCAAATGTAGCTGCCAAAAGCCTACAATGGCAAGGAAACAATAGCTAATAGAGTTAGCCACTTTATTTCCAAAAGTATGTAAAAAGAAAGCCAACCCTTTTATCCAAACTAAACCAAACATCAATTTAGCAAATTAGAGGTCCATAGCCTTATTTTTTAACCTAAAAACCAATCACTAAGAGCACCAAAAACTCAATATAAAAGCCCATAATCAGGACAACCACATTTTCCTCGTATAGCTGAAACTTTAAAGTAAAAGTTCATTTATCTAGCAATGATTCTCACAAATTTGAAACTTGGGGGGTAAAAATATTGGTACAGAGAAACCTTCCCTCTCTTCCTTACAACCTTTCTCAATTTTCTCTTTTGGCTGATTGTGGAATTTTGGACTTGGATTGTTTTTATGCATTTTTTTAGCATTTTTGTTATTGACATTTTGATTTCTCCATTGTCAAAGCACTATTAGCCTCTATTCATTAAATATTGGAATTTTAGGGTTGATATTCTCCACAAAAAAAAAATCACTTTTAAAGAACCCAATGGGAGATTTGGACTATTCTTACATTTTTTGCCCTTGTCACAAATCATCCCCAACAATAGTTTGAATATGTTAGTTTAATTTATTTTAATATTTTAGGAATTAGTTTTAATAAAGTTGGAATAAAATGTCTAATTTTGTAGACCACATATTGCAAGCTCAGATAATAATAACAACAATAATAATGAAAACTATAAAGAGCACCAAAAGGCTGGGAAATAATTCAAGCCAAAACAAAATGTCGGCTGATCTCCTCTCTCGCTGAGGGTGGTAGAAATAGAATTTTGATGCTGCAATAATTAGATATGATGTTGTAATCGCAGCAGTGGTGGGGCATGATGATCATGGATCTCTAGTGCATGCTTAAGTGAAAAGGAAAGTGACAGCTACAAAAATCAGCAACTCTTCTTCGGCTATAGAAACAAGACACGAATATATTCTGAGCCCAAATTCTCACAATTAAGGTTTGGACTTTTCAGATGTAAGGAAAGGCATCTAATGATTAAGGCCCAACTGATGTTTACGTTAAAAATTTGCACATAATACATTCTATATATCATGAAGTGACCCCAAACATATCTCCTTTTCTAGTTTTTACTTTTTAGAAAGTGTTTTTAAAAACTAAATTTTTTTTCAGCATCGGAAAAAAAAAAAAAAAAAAATTCCGCCATTACTTGTTTTCAACATATTCCACTATTTAGAGGTGTGCATTCAACCTATCAATCCAATGTATTGGGTTGATTGTTTTTGTAGATTGATGGGTTGGGTTGGATTCTATTTTTTTTTTAAAGCTCAAGTTGGCTAAGGTTACATACTTTTATTTGGTTAGCAAAAGTTTTAACCCAAGTTTTTTCAACCCAACACTAATATATATATATATATATATATATTCCATAAGGGGGCGGAAGTGCACAATAGATTAAAATATTTAAAGTATAATACTTGAAGTAAAGTGCTGAAAATAAGAAAATTTCAAAATAAAAACAGTATAGTAAAAGCAGTTGGTATTTTAACAAATAAGGTTTCAATAATAGATTAAAACACTTACAGGAGATAATAGTAGATACAAGGCTTTGAACTAGAATGGAAAAATGTTACAAGCTTAGGAAGCAATCTAGAAACTATATGGAATTTGAAACTAGGAAAATTGAGTGATATCCCAACCTAAAAAGGGACATCACCCCTTTATAGGCAAAATAAAACACTATTGAAACAGTGAATAGTAAAATTGATTTTTTTACTATTTATCGTAGGTCAGCAAAATTGTCAGCATGTGTTGTAACAAAACTGTTTTGTTCAATAATCTTTTTTGTTTCAGTAGAAATAGAGGTGTTAACATCAGTTATTTCGGCAATTTTAAAAGGGGAGGCCTTCATCTCAGTCCCTTTATAGTTAATAATAAACGTACCAAGGGGCGGATGACTAGACCGAACAATAGTTTTATCTTTTTTAACAAAATTTTATTTTTTTAACATATTCAAATTGTTTTTTGAAATATTTTTTGAAACATAATAGTTTTCAATGAAATCGAATATATATATATATATATATATGTTTATGCAATTCATGCATTTTTTTCTTTCCATTTTCTTTTAACATGATCCTTTTCTTTCTGTTCAAAAGTAGCACGATAGGATATTTTTTTTTCTTTGTTTTTTGCAAATTTAAACTCATCAAATAAAGCTACCATATCAATAACAAAGGCTTTGTTTAAAACTCTTAGTTGGCTATGAATAATAGGGGTTTGAAAATCGGGAGTAGTAGAAGCTTGAAAATCAGAAGTAGTTGGAGACTCGGATTTGGTCTCTTGCACCTGGACAACCTCATGCCTCCATGCATGTTTGAGGAAGAGAATATGGATCTAAGTAGAATCCCTTTGCCTGAAGAGATAAAGGCAATTGTGTTTCAAATACAGGACTTAAAAGCACTTGGTCCAGATGGTTTCCCTGCCTTGTTCTACAAAGAGTTCTAGTCCACGGTTGGCGAAACAATTGTTCAAGCAATCACTTCCTTCTTTACTGATGCCAGTATGCCTAGTGAGGTAAATAGCTCCTTCATAGTCTTGATTCCTAAAATGTAAACAATTTTCATGCCATAAGTCTCTGTAATCTAGTGTATAAGATCATATCCAAATTGCTTGTTGTAAAGCTTAAACCTTTGTTGCACAAAATTATCTCCCCTTACCAATCGGCATTCATTCCAAGGAGGTGGATAGCAGAAACCAAGTGGTTGTTCATGAACTTCTTCACAGTTTTAAGATGAGAAAAGTAAAAAATGGCTTCATGGCTATCAAGTTGGACCTCTAAAAAGCCTATGACAGAGTAAACTGGGACTTTATCAAAGCGGTGCTCACCAACCTGGGTTTCAACAACACTTTTACAAGTTGGATTATGGCCTGCATCTCTTCTGTCTTTTATGAGGTAATTGTTAATAGAGGTAAATCGAATCAGTTTAAACCAAGCAAAGGGTTGAGGCAAGGTGATCCTCTTTCCCTATACCTTTTCATCTTAGGCTAGGAAGTTCTCTCAAGAATGCTGGATAGAGAACTTTTGTCGCGTAATATCAGCGACGCAAAAGCTAGTGTTAGAAGTCCGGCTTTAACTCACGTGATGTATGCGGCTGATATTTTTCTCTTCTGAAAAGCTACTTGGAATGACGCTAGTATTCTTTCCATGTGCCTTGATAGGTACTGTAGCTGGTCTGGACAGTGTATCAACAGAACGAAATCAGGACTCTTTTTTCTCTAAACACACCTCGGCTAGTATCAGAAGATCAATCAAACAACATCTCCATATGAAAAAACTCAAAAAAGACGCTATATACTCGAGTGCACCACTGTTCCTGTCCAGATCCCCCTCAAAAGACTTCAAATTTCTTGAAGAAATTTTGGAATCTAAGTTGGCAGGTTGGAGAAGTAGCTGCCTCTCATGGGCTAGTAGATGCACGCTCATTAATTCAGTCAACCAAGCCATCCCTAACTACACTTTATTGGCGTTCAATGTGCCAGCCAAAAATTGCAACATGATGGATGCCCTCTCGAGGAGATTTTAGTGGAATCCTAAGGAAAGAAACAACATATTCATTGCTTGGACTGCATGAGACAAGTTGTGTTAGCCCAAAAAATAGGGGGACTTGGTTTTAAAAATGCGAAAGAGATGAATTCCACACTTCTAGCTAAACTAGCCTGGATGGTAACTTCAGGTAAGCAAAGCATATGTATGGAGATGCTTAGAACAAAATACAAAGTTGGCAATGGTTGGATTATTGTAGAATCTTTGAATGCAAGTTCCCCTACATGGAGAGCTATTGAAGAGGCCAAAAAATTAGTAGTGAAAGTGGCATGCTTCCTCTTGGGTGATAGGAGGTCTATTGATGTGTGGACTAATCTGTGGGTGCCTGGGATTGAAAACTTCAGACCACAACTGAGAGTGGATGAGTACAAATAGATTGCAATCAAGGCCTCCAATCTCATTGATTCTTCAACCAGATCATGGATCAGAGGATGGGTAATCGTACTTTTCACCCCTGTTGATGCAAATGCTATCCTTTCCATCCCTATCCCTTATAATCCAAAGCAAGATAGGCTTATATGGATTCCTGATTCAAAAGGAAGATTTTCTATCAAATCTGTCCACAAGGTTGCCTTCATGAGTTCGGAGATTCTCAACCCCAAGCTTTCTGGTTGAAGCTGTGGAAAGCCAAATTCCCGGAAAGACTCAAAATGCTTATTTGGAGAATCGAGTGTCAATGCTATCCCCAGTAAAGAGAACTTGCGGGTAAGGCTGCCTTATATAGATTCATCTTGCCCTTTGTGTAATGATTCGGTGGAAACCTGCATCCATATTTTCTTTGAATGCCCTTTCGCTAGAGCTTTATGGGCAACAACATGCCGGGGTTTAAGTGTTGACCTAGCATCTATCAACACATTGGCAAACATCACTAAGCTTATCATGGAGCCACCTGCTTCCCTTATTCCGGTATAAGACCAGTAGACTGTGTCCCTCAACATGGCCTTAGTCATTGATGAAATATGGAGGTCTAGAAATCTTAAGCAGCTCTGTAATGTCAATGTTGATGTCCTTAGGGCTAAACAAAATATTCACTCAAGATTCCTCGAGATTGTCAAGGCTTTCACTCTTGATATGAGTACACCTAAGGAGCATGTTACCTACAGATGGAACCCACCACCTGAAGGTTGGATCAAGTTCAATATGGATGCCGCTTTGAACAACTATAGATTAGCTTTTGCAGTAGTTGCTAGGGACCAGCTGGGAGAGGTACTGTTTTTGTGGGGGGAAAATTCATCTTGCCTGCCCCCCAGCGCAAGCTAAAGTTGAGGCCCTTCATTGGGCTGTGCAACTAGCGATCAAGGAGGGATGAAAAAATGTAATTTTTGAAGGAGATGCGAAGAATTGTATTGATGGCTTGACAAGTGCTGATGCTACCTCGGATTGGCTCTCTTGCAACATTGTTAGTAATATCTGTTGTTTAGTTAATGCTTTTGAGTCAGTTGAGTTTAGTTGGGTCCAGAGATCAGGCAATTCAGTTACTCATGTTGCAGCTAAATTGGCCTTGAATTCCTGTTTAGATTTCTGTTTCATTAAAGGTAATCTCCCCCCCCCCCCCTCCCTCTATTGAGGCTACTTGTAAGGGAGATGCCTCTATTTCTATTGTTTAGTTTAATGGAAGTTTTGTTTATCAAAAAAAAAAATCATTGAGATCTTGATCTCATTTTGAAATATTTTCGGAAACAGTAGATCCAGCAAAAGAATGTCTTCTTTCGTTAATCATAAGATGTTTCCTTTATTAGATTTTTGCTTATCATGTTTCTTATAAACATTTTTCTTCTTATCATAAAAATCATTAGGTTTAGTAAAACATCTTTTATATCTTTTATATTTGTAATCTTTATAGACCTTATCATGTTTCTTATTCCCTTTTTGCCTGGAAGGGGCAATAGGTGATAAGCCATATTGTTCATAGAAATTACCCATTTCGTATTTAGCTTTTTTACTATTTTTTAACTATTCTTTTAACATTTTTTTTATCATTACACATGTTAATTCCAAGTTTTTTTAATAGTGCTAAAAATATCACCATATGTTAAATCTTCATAATTAATAGTATAATTTTTCAGTTAATTCTTCTTTTACCTCATGAGCAAAAAGAGGAGGCAGACCAGCAATAAACTTCTCTTTCCAATAAGGTTTTAAACAATCTTTCCGAAGCATTACTCTGGAAATAAAAAGTAAAAACATCTTGGTACCATCTGTAATAAGACATAGTAGGACAACGTAAATTGTTTAAATAGTCACTAATACGGGAAGAAATATTAGAAGGAGTTCCAAAAAAATGTTCAAAAATAGTATAGATTAAAGTATTGATTCCATTAGGAATACCTTGACAATTTCTTTCATCAAAAATGGGTAAACCATCATCATCTTTCTTAACAGCCTTCTTGATGGATTCTTTAGAATCTTCGATAAGATATTTTTCCCACCAACCGCAAAAGGTTCCAGAAAAACTAGTAGTATCAAATGATTATGGTAATGAACATGGAAATGATTTAAAGTGAACATTTGGATAGAAATGAATCTCACATCTGCATTTTGTGTTGCGTTTTCGTTTTTTTTTTTTTTTTTTTTTTTTTTTTGGTCAACTGAAGCTGGGGACAGTGGCTACTGTTCATGAACAATAGCCGCACTTTTCCTACTTTTTCGTCACTTTTATCACATCAGTGGGTGCCGTGCACTGTTCACGGGACCCACAAATCTCACTTTTCAGCAATTTTTTCATTAAAAATGGGTCCCACAGTACTATTCACACATTTAAAAATTATTTTGCTACAGTGTTTTCAGTTTTCAGTTTAAGTTTCAGCAAAATAAGTTCTATCCAAACGGACCCAAAAAATGTTAAAAAGGATAACTTTGGCTTAAACCAAGAAATGTTACTTTTAAAAATAGAAATGTTACTTTTAAAAATTGATAAACAACTTGATAATGAATAAACTGATAGTGAGATTGATGAGCAGAAAGATGAAGACGGCCCCAGTCAACAACCTCCTCTTTCTAATACAACTCTTATTGATATTAATAGACTCGGTCTTATTAATAGATTGATTCATCCAAAATGGTTTTCAAAAATTAAAATTGTTGTTTGCCATGAATATGAATTTAATGTTATTGCTATGACTGACTCTGGAGCTGATATGAATTGCATTCAAGAAGGAATCTTTCCTTCTAAATATTATGAAAAATCCAATGAGAAACTGTTTTTTGCTAATGGTACTCAAATGAAAATCAAATATGAATTAAATAATGCTCATGTTTACCATGACAATGTTTGTTTAAAATTCCCTTTGTTCTTCTTAAAAAGATGACTGATAAAGTGATTCTTGGCATCCCTTTCATAAACTCTTTATATCCTTTTCTTACTAAACATAATAGTATCACTACTAACCCTTTTGGGCAGAAAGTGAAATTTAAATTTGCTTCAAAATTTGAAATTGATATTGATGATTCTTTAAACCTGATTCATGCTAAAACCAAACATTTAAATTTTCTTAAGCAAGAAGTTCGATATAAGAAGATTGCTAAACAACTTTCCAATAAATTATTACAATCCAAAATTGATAATTTTCATAAGGTATTAATTAATGATGTTTGTTATGATATTCCCAATGCTTTTTCGCATAGGAAAAAACATATTGTTAATTTACCTTATGTTAAAGATTTTAATGAGAAGAACATTCCTTCTAAAGCTCGTCCCATTCAAATGAACATTGAAACTATTGAATTTTGTAAAAAGGAAATTCTTAATTTGCTTGCTAAAAAATTGATTAGGGATAGCAAATCCCCTTGGTCTTGTGTTGCCTTCCATGTTAAAAAAAATGTTGAAATTGAAAGAGGGGCCCTTGTCTATTTATCAATTACAAACCTCTTAACAAAGTTTTAGAATGGATTAGGTATCCTATATATATATATATATATAGGACTTTTATGTGGTTCAAAAATACCCTCATTAATGAATGGTAACTTCATTTAGAAACAGAGTCATAAATGTCAAATAACAAATTTCATTTTGAATTCAAAAAGATAACTCCTAAAATTTAGAATTTTTTTCCCTTCATGTTTATAAAAAAAATTACAGTTACTGCTTATCTCTAAAGTTTATTCTTTTTATTTGATATATATTTCTAAATTATAATAGATGCAAATTATTAACATTTATTCAAAAAAATAGAAGAGCCACTGAGCACGCACGTGCTCAAAGGCTAGTATGTGCACGTGTGTAGTTGTTGATACCCATTTTGCACATTTTGTTAAAAGCTCAATTCATGTATTGTAATATATTTTATTCTTTTAAATATGGCCCAAACCCATGTAACATATTGGAGAAATTGAGGGAATGCGGTTTGGAGAGTATGAGTTGGGTTGGGCAAGGGATGCTGGTAGCACCTCAGGCTTATGGAAGAGATATTGTACCTAAAATTTCCACCCCAAATGAGGTTTTATGCTCTTCTTGTCAATGGCCCAAGTTTGCTGCCATATTTTCTTTTCCACCAAAAAACACACAGCTGACCCTAAACTAATTAGGTAGCCTACCAAAAGCCTACAATGGCAAGGAAACAATAGTTAATAGAGTTGGAGGTCCATAGCCTTATCTTTTAACTTAAAAAACAGTCACTATGAGCACCCAAAACTCAATATAAAAGCTCATAATCAAGCCAACCACATTTTCCCCATATAACTGAAACTTTAAAGTAAAAGTCCATTTATCTAGCAATGATACTCACAATCCTGAAGCTTGGAGGTAAAAATATTGGTATAGAGGAACCTTCCCTCTCTTTCTCATGACCTCTTTCAATTTCCTCTTTTGTCTTATTGTGGGTCAAAATTTTGAACTTAGTTGTTTTTATGCATTTCTCAGCATTTTTGTTATTGGCATTTTGATTTCTTTCTTGTCAAAGTATTATTAGCCTCTATTCACTAAATATTGAAATTTTTGGCTTGATACTCTTCACAAATAATCGCTTTTAAAGAACCCAATGGGAGATTTGGACTGTTTTTGCATTTTTTGCCCTTGTCGCAAAACATCCCCAACAATAGTTTAAATAAGTTAGTTTAATTTATTTTAATATTTTAGGAATTAGTTTTAATAAAGTTGGAATAACATCTCTAATTGTGTAGACCCACATATCACAAGCTCAGACAATAGCAATAATAATAAAAACTATAGAGAGCACCAAAAGGCTGGGAAATAATTCAAGCCAAAACAAAATGTCGGCTGATCTCCTCTCTCGCTGAGGGTGGTAGAAATAGAATTTTGATGCTGCAATAATTAGATATGATGTTGAAATCGCAGCAGTGGTGGGGCATGATGATCATGGATCTCTAGTGGATGCTTAAATGAAAAGGGAAGTGACAGCTAGAAAAATCAGCAGCTCTTCTTCGGATATAGAAACAAGACACAAATATGTAATTTTTTAAAGTTTGATGCTAGCAATGTTATTCGAGTAGTGAAAGGATATTTGTCTGCACTGCATAGGGAAATTCAATCAACGGTGCAAGATATAAACTTAGCGTTAGATAGGTTTTCTTGATGAGATTTTGTGCATGTACCAAGATGTGTAAACTTTTTTGGTACATAGCCAAATGGGCCGTGGACAATGTCTCAAAATGGACCATGTCTCTATCTCTGTTACTCTTAGTTAGGTTTTTGGTCTAAATTATGAAGATGGTTCCAGTCCATCTTTTTTCTCTTGTAAATTATAGCCAAATGGGCCGTGGACAATGTTCTCAAGTGGACCAGTCTCTATCTCTGTTACTCCTAGTTGGGTTTTTGGTCTAAATTATGTAGATGGTTCTAGTCCATCTGTCTTCTCTTGTAAACTATAGCCAAATGGGCCAGGGGCAGTGTCTCAAATGGACCAGTCTCTATCTCAGTTAGTCCTAGTTTGGTTTTTGGTCTATATTATGAAGATAGTTCCAGCCATCTTTCTTCTCTTTGTAAATTGTAATTGACTTTTGCAGTTTTGCTACCCCCACACGGAAAAAAAAAATTATATAAACAAAAATTGGAGATGTATGTTGTGCAAAAGTTGTGCACAACAATCTTGTTATATAGGAATTTTTATTTTATATAATAGTGATATGTAATACATTTCTCACATGCAGGTAGATTGTACTAGTGTGAAACTCACCTTCATGTGAGAGCGATGTTACATATCACCGTTACACTTAATACTCTCGAATTAGTCCCATACTGATGAGGTTTGTGACAATATGGGAGGAGTGTCGTATTTAATCATTGTACAAAATAATAAATCCTCCCCTCATAGAAGATTTTGTGTAGCCTCTATATTCAAAAGGTGTCTCATAGCTTGTGAGACTACATGTACTTGTGGGGTCCTTGAGTTGTGAGACATCCGCTATATTCAACGAGTGCCAAAGATATTTATTGCTCCGCTAAGGACAATTTCTTTACGTTCAAATAAATAAATACTTCAACTAAATAGTACTAATTCGATTTGTAATACCCCTCTCATTAGAGAAGATATTTTTCTGCACTCGTATGTGAGACAACGTCTCATGTTTTGCTATATGTAACGAAAAAATAATATCATTTTTCCTTGTATGCAACAAGTGGAACTCACATGTCATGAGTTCTTCATTGCATACAAGAAAAACATAAGGGGGGTATTTGTTGCACACCCAGGTTTCAATTGGATTGATATCTGTTGTAAATTGCAATACCTAGTATATTGCAATATGTGCATTTGCTTTTGGTTGAGAGTGACAGTTAAAAACGCAACTTTCAATCCTAACCTTTGAATTTAAAAAGTATAAAAGTGAAGAAGTAAAATATTTTTGTGAGAGAAATAAATAATAGGGTTTGCACACCACGCAATACCTACCCTAATATGGTTCAATCTGGGCAACGTGGTGTCTAGTCATACAGGATAAGCTGAAAATTTCTAGCCCCCACGCTAGGATCACGACTGACTCTAGCATGGGCCAAAATATGGACGGGTACACTATTCATTAATTAATATTTATACGGTGAAGATATCAACAACCTGTGGCTGTAGTTTAGTGGTAAGAATTCCACGTTGTGGCCGTGGAGACCTGGGCTCGAATCCCAGCAGCCACAAATCTCTTTTATAAGCTTTTAACGTTTTATACTTTTATTTCTAAAAATTGCTCTGTCATAAACGAAAATATTTATACTGTTTTCTATTTCCCTCTTGGAATTAAGACTGGCGTTCATACTTCATAGACAGCGGGTTCCATATCTTTTTTGAATAAACGGGGGTTCTATACTTCGATTTCTGTATCTAGAAGACTAAAACAGTATATAAAAGGCTATGATATCAAGGATATATTACTATTTTAGATTTAGATATTTTTAGTCTTTTTTTTATAATTATTTTCCATTTCTTCATCTTTCAATTGTTATTATTATCGTTATTAGTTAAAAACCTACGTTGTGTGAGAATATATAATTATTTTAAAATATAATATAATATATAATTTACTCTCTAAATTTTATTATAGATAATTTATTCTCCTTAAAAATTAAACAATTTCTAAAAGGAATTTCTATCTCTCTATGTTTACACTATATAATTTTATTATTCTTTTTTATTGATATTATTCTTTTTTGAAGTGGTTCATATTCTTCTATTGTTGTTATTATGCATTATGTTTTTCTAATTTCTTTTAATCCTGCTTAAATTTTTAAGTTTCAAATTTTTCATTGTCTTAAGGAGATTATTATGATAATCAAAACTTATCCCATAATCATAATTGATATTACTCAAATAATTAATATGTACGTTCAAATATATATCCATGTAGATTGTGTTTTGATATAAACTCATTCTCACTACCAAACTTATGATTAACTCAAACAAAAATAAATCAAAGCTATAAGAGGGCAAGAGATGACTTGTGACACAATACTAAAACAACCCAAAGTAGATACTAAAATGTTATACTGTTGTGGCTAAGTAGAAGTGTAGCAAATAGCAACACACACATAACACATACAAAACTATTCAAAATATTACATGGGCCCACTTCTTTTTAGGTTCTCTTCTTACTCTTTCTAAGTGATAGATTCAGCTGATTATTAGGAATAGAACTCATATTATTATAAGTTGAGTTTAGAAACTTGGATTTGGAGTTGAATATAGATTTTAAATTAATATATTTGAAATCCATTGATTTTATGTGTTATTTCAAATTCAAATATTTTAAGGGTTTAAAATTCTTTGTGAATTTCTCAAATCCAAAATTTTAACCTTTTTTAAAGGGTCTATACAAGATATTGGCTTGTTTGGTATACAATCTCAAACAACATTTTCAGTATTTACACACCAAAAACTCTGAGCCCCAAAAAAGAAAAATGTGTTTGGTTAGAGGTTTTTTTTATTATCAAGAGTGTTTAAAACATGTATTTTGAAAACTCATCGATGCCAGTTTTTATTTTTCAAGTAATGTTGTAGAATTTTTTTTGTAAATAAGTTGAAAATCGTGGAGTCCATTGACAAGACCAAACTCTTTTTTTTTTCTCCCACGAGCCCACCACTTTGTCCTTTTTTTTTTTTATTTTTTTTTTATTTTTATTTTTTTTTATCTCCTTAAATCAAATAGTATTCTTTTCATCACTTAAAAAAAAAAAAAACATATATACATACCAAATACACAATTATATTTTTCGTATTTTTAAATAAATTATTTAAAACGTGATACCAAACACATTTTTTACATTATAAGTACTTTAAACATATGTTTTCATAACATTTTTTAAACCACAATTTTTCATATAATTTTGAACAACAATACTTGTATAACACTAACAAACAAGCCCAAATTTTAATTGCCGGAATTCAAATGTCTATATCATGCCATCCAAGCACACCAATAATATAAAGTAAAATGTTGATTGAAAAGAACAATTGAACTTTATGTCCTTATTTATTCGCCAATACATGGTAATTGAACTTTAAATAGATATGGAGTTAATTTTAAGGAAGATTAGCATAACTTCAAGTGTAATACTTGGATTGGGAAAAAAAAAAAACTTGGATTGGGCTTCTAGGGATATATCTCATGCTTTTTTTGGGGGGTTCATATGATTGGAGTCCACTAATTTTTTGGTGATAGAATTGGATGCCTTGGTAAAAGTTACGCTCACTTTTTCTTTTTACTTCATTGATGACGGTAAAGTCAAAAGTGTGTCTTCAGTCACTTTCCTTATAGAATGATGCTGCTGCACTTGTTTACGAAGATTTACTGAAGCTCTTATGTTTTGGTTCAGTTGGCACTGTGACATTGATGGTGTACTATTATTGTCACTGTACTGTAATAGTTTAAAGTGGGTTGAATAACAATGAGAGTTGATTCCAAAGGAACTTTTACTTTTTGGATCAAATTACGTGAAGAGTTACGTGGAAGTGAGACTTGATGTTATGTGTGGAGTTTTATTTTGAAGAAAAAAAAAAAAACAATTATGATTTTTACGATTTCTAGGGAAAAAAAAAATGTTTCATCACAAAACAAGGACTTTTGGATCCAATAAAAAAGAAGAAAAAAAAAAAAAAGACTTTTAAAGTAAGTTTTAATTAATTTAATTGGTAAAATCTCTTATAGTTGAATAAGAAATCTTAAATTCAATCCTTAACGATGTCATAAGTTAAAACTCTATAAAATAAAATAAAAAAGAATTTTGGAAAGTGAACTGAATTGAATTGTTAAAGTAATCATTAGAAACGGATACTATAAGTTGAAACAATATAAATAATAATAATAAAAAAAAGTAAAAAAAGAAGAATTTTGGAAAGTGAATTGGATTGGGTCTTGGGACAGTGGACAATTATTATATAACAGGTCTTAATTATTATATAACAGGCCTTTCTATATAGTTGGTATTTTTTCTTTTTGAGAGAACAACAAAGGTAATAATACATCTTCTACCATAGAGTTTCCTTTCTTAAATATTCTCTCCCTCTTTCTTTTTTTTTTTTTTTTTTTTTAAGGCTAAATGACCTCTTAAGAAAGGGCCCCTACTCCTTTTGTGTTTATGTTATTGGTATGAGAGCTTTATACTTATCTAAATAATAAAAATCTAATTGAGAGTTTTTAAATAAAGTGTGAAGTAGTCTATCTATTTAGGATCGTCTTGAAACTAGCATTAGGAACATAATTGGCAACGAGTTAGGTTCGGGATAAAATTGATTCATTTTTTTCAATCCAAACCATCTATATATTTTACATATGAATTATTTTCCAAATTTTATTAATTTTTAGAAACTCTACCATAAACTCATTTAATTTATATTTAAAAACCTCCTCTCTACTTATTTTATCATGAATTGGGTTCAATGTGTGACATTTGGAAATGGTAGTATAGAAGTTACAAGTTTGAATAGAATTTTAGGTAAAAGATGCACTTTGTAACTTAGCATTATTTTTCCATAATAGAAATTTTTTTTTTTGACTTATAAGTTAAAACTTACCTAAAAGTAATTAACCAAATTTGAAAAGACAAAAAAAAAAAAGAAAAAAAAAGAAATATATTTATCGTGTTTCATAATTTATCCAAAGCAATATTTTTTGTCTCCACAGCTACAATGCAAAACTATTTTTGACTGTGCATTATAGCTGAAAGGTAATTTTTTTTTTTTAATTTTATTTTCCAATCACTCAACTTTTCTTATTTTTTATTCTTTCTCTTGCATTTCATTTTGCGTTCACGCTACTTTTCCTATCCCTGTCTCTCTGTGCAGTGATTCATTTTGAGTTAACACTACTTTTCCTCTCTTCATGTCCCTGTGCAATGAATGAAATATTATTTTATTAGTTATGTTTTAATAGTTAAATGAAATATCATTTTATTGTAGTGTTTATAATATTATTTTATTATAATAAATGCTAAAAGTAAAATAAATAACTTAACTTTTTATGATTCTACAATTTGGCTCCAGACGCTCTCACTGAATTTACTCTGCACAAAAAAAGTAAAAAGTTTCTTTCTAATTCTCCAGGCAAACACGTGACCAAACTATTTTAAATTTAACTAACTTCCACGTGCAAACTCATTTTGACAAATCTACCCTCACTCACAGCATCAAAAATCCCCTCACCACAACACCATTCTCGTAATTCACACACTCTCAACAAACTCTACCTGCCCCCACGTACAAAAAAAGAACCCTCTCGAATCTCATAATAGAATATGCCTTAATTTCCACCAATCACATTATTTTTATTTTTTTTTAAAATTATAAAACAAAACAAAATCAAATCTTTCAATTTTTCAAATGGACCCCACTCGACCCTTCATCTTTGCTTGGCCGTCTCAGAACCGCAGCTACCAAAAACTAATAAAAATGACTTCCACGTTTCCACAGCTTATATTTATCGCTACCAAGCGAAAACAAAGTTTTCAAATGGGTGCGTAGGTTAAGCAGGGATACACACCCTGGTAGCGCAGGTTAGCATATTACTCACAAAATTTTTGCACTTTTTCTTTGTGATGCTTGGTGCACTGTGTGCTCGTCCCAAGCCTTGGATCCTCACCTCGCTTTCTTACCATTCATTTTTTCACGGCTCGGCGGCTCATCACCACCAGAACCGGAGGCGCTTCGATAGCGGCGGCGTGTCGTTCAATCGGCGCCGCCACCACCACTCGACGGCGTGTCGTCTGGAAGGCCCGTTCGTCGGAGGCGGCGCGGCGTCGATATGGCACGCGATCACGCCGTCGTCGACTCGCTCGAGTCGCCGGAGCGGCGGAGGAGGAGGAGACGGCAGCCTCAGGCTGAGGAGGAAGTCGATGCTCCGGTGTGAGAGGAGAGGGGAGGGGTCGTGGAACGTCGCGTGGGACGCACGCCCCGCGCGGTGGCTCTATCGGCCCGACTCGGCCTGGCTCCTCTTCGGCGTCTGCGCTTGCCTCAACGCGCCGCCGCTCCTCGATTCGTTGGCGGCCGAGGAGAACGCCGAGGCGGAAGAGAGAGTCGACGGCTGCGATAATAACAAGAAGGAAATGATCGACGGTTCCGCTTTGGTTGAATCGAAAGCGAACACCGTCAACAATGATTACAGAGTCACAGGTGAGACTTATTAAACTCTGATTTCAATCTATTTAATATAATCTAATCATTTTTATGTTTTTGTAAATAACGAGTTATAGATAATTTCAAATTGTTATTTGTAATTCATAAACAAATATAATTTGTGTGTTTCGTAGTGAAAGTTATAGTGATTTTTAACAAGAGATTGAATCTAATTGTTCTAAATTCATAAATGAAAAACATCAATTACAAACTATGTTTTAGTTGTAACAAATTTTACGTGTAGTGTGTTTATAACGTATGAGAAAAAAAAAAATAGGTTAACTAAGTAGCTCGTGAACAAGCTCGAGCTTGTTTGAAAACAAAATTAACTAAGCTCGGCTCTTGTTCAAAATAAAATTAAATGAACAATCTTGAACTTTTAATAGTCGGATTTGTTCGGCCTATTTTGCTTAAAGAACTTTTTTTTTTTTTTTTTTTTTTTTTTTTTTTTTTTTTTTAATTTATAAAAATGTTGAGGAGAGGATTGGTGTTGCAGGGGTTTTGGCGGATGGGCGATGCCTATTTAGAGCGATAGCACATGGGGCTTGCTTGAGAAGTGGGGTAGAAGCTCCGGACGATAATCGTCAAAGAGAACTTGCTGATGAATTAAGAGCTCAAGTATTATTACTACTACTCATAATGAAAGCTTTGAGTTTTCTATGGAACTTGGAAGTTGTTTTATAACCTGTTAAATGGTTTTTGTAGGTGGTAGATGAGCTTTCAAGGAGGCGAGAGGAGACTGAATGGTAAGGCTTTTGTGATGATTGTTTTGGGAGTGCGACTTTAATGGGTCAGCGTACAAAATTTTGATTTGGTTTTTTGTTAACATGTGTAGGTTCATCGAAGGAGATTTTGATGCTTATGTGACGAGAATTCAGCAGCCTTATGTTTGGGGTGGAGAGCCTGAGTTGCTGATGGCTTCTCATGTTTTGAAGTGAGTTTTAGAGTCTTTCATGAATTGTGTCCATTTTACTTGGTATTTTAAAGCAATCTTCCTATAAGTATCGAACATCCAAGCCAGTGAGCTGTAGCTTAATGTTGTCTCCTCTCCTTGTTTGAACAATGTGGAGGATGAGGTCGTGGGTTTAAGACCTACTGAGTGTGTGCGTAATGACCTATAAAAGGAAAAAAATTATCCAACATCCAATTGCACATATTTAAATAAAAAGTTGTTACAAACCAAATTAGCAGCTTGACTTCTGATTTTGATTGCTGTGGATACGGATTTTCAGTTTGTTTTAAACACTAGAAGTTCATCATGTTGCCAATTTTCCCACTGAAAAGCACGGTCACATAACACTTGAATTTCCATCATTTACATTTTTATGAAGTTATTCAGTTTTTCTTAAGACCATATGTTATAGTTATGGTATGGGATTAAGAGTTAAATAAAATAGAAGGATGTGCTACTTTTTTTTTCTTTCTTTGGTTAATGTAGGTGTCCAGAGCTCTTTGAGAGCCCGATTATTCTTTCAAATATGTGTAGTCCTCTTTTCCCCCACATACCAAGTAATTATAGGTCCCCCGCATACCAAGTAATTATAGGGAGGAAGGTGACCCCAAGATGCTAGCTAAGAGTTTGAACCCAGGACCTCATGGGTCTTGTGAGGCTTTGGGAAAGACTAGACCAACCCCTTTGGGTTGAAGGATGTGCTACTTGATCATGTATGAACAAGATGGAGTCTCATTGTCTCAATATGGTATCCAAATGCACCCAACATTAAAACAGAACTTTAACTTCACATTCCAAGTTCAAGTACTCTTTATCTATTAACTTATATCAAGCTCTGCATCTAATATATTGTATTTACACTACAGGACACCAATATCAGTCTTCATGATAAATAGAACATCGGGTGCTTTGGTAAACATAGCGAAATATGGTGAAGAGTATCGAAAGGATGAAGAGAGTCCCATAAATGTGCTGTTTCATGGGTATGGTCACTATGACCTGTTGGAGTATATCTCAGAAGAAAGTTGCCAGAAATAAGCGTGTAGAAGTTGGCTATCGCCTGAATCAAATAAGTGTAAACAACAATAGGAAGAGTGTACTTTTTCCACAGAGCAAGTGCTTCGGCTGATCAAGATACTGCCTCAAGTTCAATGGTTTGCTGCAATTATCTCAATTTAAGCATTAGGGTTGTTCAAATTTTGTAGGTTCTACAACTACTTTTTTTTCTTGTGATTTCAAATTTCAATATACACATCAAAATTGATGAAATAAAATTGGGGCATGCAGGTGGATTTATGGTTTTTTTTTTATAGGTGGTATTGATTTATCTTTTCTCTCACAATATTCTGGGAAATTGGATTTCTGTTATTTTGTGTATGCTGTAGGATATGTTATAGTTTGTAATCCAGTTTGCGGCACTAGCTGGACATTCCTGATCCCTGCCTCATGAAGTTGAGGTGTTATATGTTCAAAGATTTGAGTGGGCAAGGGTATTGTCGAGGATGGAGCTGCTTGCCCCAGGCTGATTTAGAACAATATTGATACATATCTCTTGAAGCACATCATGTATCCTTCATTCAACAACTTTGCACTTTTATTCAAAGTCACTGTATTAGTAGGTGTATAATATTTAGTATGGTCTGGTGTCGTATAGAAGTAATCCCTATAACAGGACTAAAAGAATCAGTCAAGGTTTGCATGAACTCTTCTGGTTGCCAAGAAGATGGCTGGACAAGGATAGATTTGATCTTTCTCTACTATCCATTAATGTTGAGCTTTGAAATTTGAAATCATGGTGTTGGAAAATCAATGCCTATCTTCAAAAGCCGCATTATGTTCTTTTGGACTTTTTAGCCACTTTATTACTAAAGATTATTTTCCCGGAAAACTTCTTACGTTTGGTCCAAACTTGGATTAGACCTTTTCTTTGCTATCAGTCTTTATTTTTGTCAACTCAAATTTGTCATATCCTCCAAAAAAAAAAAAAGTCATGTGTATTATTTCTTTTTCTTAGGAGAAGAATATAAATAGATGAAACTTCTGATATACTACTTTTGGTTTCAGGTTGAAGTTTCTGAGTCAATGTTATATTTTACGGCGTTGTGTTTAGTTAACAAAAGATTACTTCCTAAATTAAAGTTAGAAAAGAAAAAGTTAAAGGGTGCACGGGAGTCGCACTTTAGATGGAGATTTTTTGTTCGTGAGCATCTTTTGGCATATGCTTTCTATTGATATTATTTAGGGTAAATTCCAGATAACTATACTCAGGTTTGAGGTAATACCAAATACATCTAAGACAATTAAAAAGCAATTATTTTAGTCCTTAAACATAAACACTGTTATCATGCCGTTTGTTCACTCCACCTAAAACAAAAGTTGCGTAGCCTTTTTTCTATTTCCAAGAATGAATTCAGAAAGCTACCCCACACTCATTTGTTCCTGCTAGTCTAAATGCATTTTGCAAATTCTTTTTAGTGTTTATCCTTTCATTTTCATAAAGATCAAGTTCTTTACACACCAAAAATTATAACTTAGAGAAAAAAAAAAAAAAAAAAATCCAAGTTTACACGCTAGAAGAGTCGAAATTACCAAGCAAAAGAGCCAAGTTGCTAAAAGAAGAAGAACCTACAAAAGAAACTAGAACAAAAACAAAATTAACTATTTTTCAAGTAATTAATACTTCTTCAATTACAAGAAGTTTAGCTATATTTTGATATCAAGAACTAATTTGTACATTTCTTTAGATTAAAACTTGAATAGAAGCCCTTTCTCTTTCCTTAGTCTGAATTTTTTTTTTTGAGTGAGAGTTGAAATTAGGGCCCGTTTGGTATATGTGTTTAAATATATGTTTTCAGTTTTTAAACAATATTACACGTATTTTTACATATTATTTCACATATACGTATTTTCAAAAAAATTAAAAACTATTGTTTAAAACACCTACTGAAATGGGCCATCTGATGAAATCTAAAAAGAGCCATTGAACCAACAAACTTGGGTTATTTTCTTCTAGTTTATATTAAGAGCCCTTTGTTGCTCTTGGGAAGAGCAAAAATGATGAAAACGTGTTGGACTCAAATGAGAGGATTTTGGCCTGGCGGGAACAGATGGTGTGGGGGTATATTTTGTGAACTTGTTGCCTTGGAAATGAAAAAAAAGGCTGTCCAAATTTTGTTTTGTGCAGTGAGCAAATGGCTTGTAACAGCGTTTGTCTTCTAGGACTAAAATGGTTGTTTTTTTAATTATGCCGAATGTGTTTGGTATTATTCCAAACTTCAAAGTAGTTATCTGAAATTTACTTTATTATTTATTATTTATTTTTAGTTTTTTATTTTTATTTTTAAATTTCCGAATAAACTATTTAACTATTGGCTGAGTACATTCTTGTTTGCGAGGTATCTATTAGCTTAATTCCTATCCAGATACAGACAAGGTTTTAAAAGTTAAAATTCTTTGCCGTGTATGGGTAAAGGAATTAAATTTCTAATTTTCTGTCAAATAAAATTCGTTATTTGAATTTGGGTATATCATAGGAAGGCATTCAAAATTTCATCAGAAAATTTTAGCTAGAAGGTGAGGAGTAAAATTTATTGGTACAAATTCCACTTTCACGCGTGTAAATGTTATTTTCAAACTAATAAAAGTTTATTTATAAATCGATTTGGAGGAAAATTCCTCAAATTCAATGCGGAGAATTGATAAAATTATCTTAGTGTACTTATAATCACATGACTTATTTAATGAGTTATGTGATTTTTTTAAATAATACATGTTGATATTTTTATGAGTTATCATGTTGGTTCCTCCAACTTGGTTTAGACTATAAAGAAAAACTATCTTCTGTATGTATTATATAAAATTTTATACAAATCACGTGATTCATTAGATTGGTCATGTAGCTAAAAATATATATATGAATAGTCTTATTAATCAGTACACTGTCTCTTATCATCCATATGTATTATATAAAATTTTATACAAATCACGCGTTCCATTAGATTGTTCATGTAACTAAAAATATACTTGAATAGTCTTACTAATCGCAAGGTTGTAGATTGGAAAAATTTTCTTCTAAATGATTTGGAGGTAGAACTTTTTGTTTGTACATTTTAGGGGGTTACACAAATTGGCTAGCACGCCACGCCAGAACAACCTGTGAGACACGTTGGAGATGTGAACTTCGTCAGTCGTCCATGCCTACCTAATGCCTAAAGACTTCAGAATTCGAAGTAGGGTCTACTGCCGTACAAAACAATATGTGTTGTGACGTGAATTCCATTCAATTTCTTTGGAAGGATCATCTAATTCAAGGACTATTAAGATGCCAACTCAGTCATAGCACAGGAATAATAGTTGTAGCGTGGTAGGTGAACCAAGGTACGACATACACATTATTGGTCAAGATTCAAGTAGTACCTTATTGTTCAGCAGAAAATAAAGAAAAAGAAAAGAAAAAGTCGGCAGGGAAAAAAAAAAAAAAAAAAAAAAGGTTTGGTTCAGTTCCAATAACATCCCATAATGTTTCAATTATTCCTTATAATTTCGTGGGGTTTTCATATAAGTCAAATTGACCATTTTGAATAACTTCAATTAGTTGTTTTGGAAAAAAAAATCACATTACCTTTGCATGACTAGTGGTGATAATCAATTAGTGAGTTTTCTTAACGTGGTTACGTGAGTTTTTTGTTCATAAGAGCTAATTTAGTCTCAGGGGTCAAATTGGCAGATCTAGAAACCTTAGGGAGTTATAAGGTAGAATTGAAATCTTAGGGGATGTTTTTTCAATTGACTCAAAACTTGAGGGGTGATTTTCCATTTTGACCTTATACTCCAACACAATTTTGTTAGGCTTGTTTAGAAAATTCAATTTTTTTAAAGGAACATCATTATTATATAAAAATGTACAAATTATTTCCAAAACTAACATTTTTAATTTAAACTTTAAAGAAAGAGCGGTATTCAATTTTTAAATCAAAAAATGGGTTATAGAAGAAATTTATTTGTTGACTTTCCATAAAGGACTTCATTTTGAAATACGGGCTTAACAATTCGGAAAGGAGGGATTAGTTGAATATAATAATTTTACAAGGCTCCTGGTTAGGCACAAGAAAAATATAATTAGCTTTATCTTTTATCAAACAATTTTGTACCAATTTATTTACAAAAAAAAAATTCAATAATTTGTATAATTTTCCATAAATTTCTTATAGTACCTATATCGATGCACAAACAATGTTCTATACATTACAAAATTCAAGAAATTGAACATGCTGCACAAACTCATTCCAATGACAGAGTTCTATACTATTGGATATGTTGATTGTCAAACCTAGCCCGACCTGACCTATTTGTGGAGGGATGACGACTTGGAGGTTTAGGGTTATTGAGTTGATGTTCCCTCTCAATGTGTGAGAATTGATCACTTGCACTACTTGTACTCATGGTGTTATGACGGTGTGCTAGATGGAGCTATATATGTAGAGTGTATGGAGTTGTCATTAATAATTATAAAGATTTCTTAAGGTATAATCGGTCACTCTATTTACAAGTTCATGAGTAGAGAGCTATTTGGTATGCGTATAACTTATTAATAAAAAAAAGAATGATTAGTCACTTGAATTTGAAGTTAGTTTTTCCAATGTCTAGTTCCTCTAATCTACACTGAGTCAAGTAGTGTCTCGAACCAAAAACATAGATTTGAGTGTTCGGTTACACGTGAAAAAAGTGTTAGGCACCCCCACATTATTTGTTCGTATACCTAAGTTTGGTTATCGCTAATAATGTGCAATGCAGTCTAAACCAAACACATGCCTAGTTATAGGGGCATATGTCTGTCATAAATGTATCAAGATTGGTAAATGCAATAAGATATCAATATAATTCAATCGTTGAAAAAGGGAACCAAAACAAAAACTGCTGTTGCAATAAGAAATGGGTCTTGTCACAAGATACCATGTAGGGCCTAGTGCTTCTATATGTTCATTGATCTTGTAATAATCCAAGTTTAAGCACCAATTAACAAAACTTTCTGCAATACCAAGTATAGTAGTAGTACTATATAATAGTTGGCTCATAGTTCACAGCTTCTTAATAAGGAGATTGACACCATCTTCAGGCTCTATAATCAACTTCAATGCCGGGGAGTGCCTGTATTTGGGTGACAAGGAAAAGGAGAAGTTGGACACAATCAAAGCAAGAAGAATTTTGAGCTCTACCATGGCAAAGTTTTGCCCTAAACAGGTACGAGGACCGACCCCAAATGGCATGTACACGTAAGGGAGCTTGCATGCACCACTGACTCCATTGGCAAACCTTTCGGGGTTAAAGATGTTGGCATCAGGTCCCCAAAGATCAGGGTCTTGGTGTAAGGATACCATTAAGGTCCACACATTTACACCTTTAGGTACGTTTATGTCTCCAAATTTCATGTCTCGAAATGCCTCCCTGGACACCATTGGCACTGGAGGATAAAGGCGTAGTGATTCATGAATTACCATACTCATCTGTCAAATTCATTAAACCAAACAAAGATTGGTCAGTAGTTGACACAATGGTGGGTGGCTGATCATAACCCAAATTACTATAATTTCCTCTCACCTCAAAACCAATTAGTGATGAGGAAGACATAAATCTTTTATGACATTCGACATCACGCTATGCAGGCTTGTTTTTAGAGTAGTTGTAAGGAGTCAAATTGTTGTTTCTCAACATAACAAAATTAAAAAATTCAGTGAACATATTTATTCTTCAATGAATATTAAAAAAGTTGAGGCATTTAATAAATTACCCCATAATTTTCATTAGCTCCACCTAAATTTTATAAAAAGGGGGGAAATTTTATAATGACTTGGATACCAACGGAAGTTTGCATGGGTGTCTAGTTAGGTTTTGGAGTATTTTTTTTAATCCAATCAGACCTTAATAAGTTAGAGAAATCTCCGACTCAACTTAACCCTGGTAACTTTAAAAATTCCCCAAGATAATCTCATTTCTTGGATTGGGTTGTGTTGGGCGGTGTTAGGTTTGGGTTATTTTGTCAAGCCAAATAAAAAAAAGGATTTGTTTTAGAAGGAAAAAAAAAAAAAAGATTCATTCAATTATTTAAGTTCATTATTTAATAAGTAATTATAATTTACAAAATTGATTCTAATTAATATTCCATTTTCATCAAATTTAAGTCTAAGAAAACCTAAACTACAAATTTAAACTAAATCCCAAACTATAAATTGAGCCAAACTAAAACTTTAAAATACATATATTTTTTAAGCTATTAATAGCTTGGGTTGGATTGGGTTACTTAAGTTGAAAATTTTGTCAACACAAATCCTACCCAAACCAAGTTTCAAAATTAATTTAGAACCCAACATAATCCATATTGATCCTCGAATAATCGATCTGAGACATTGGATTGGATTGTGTGGGGTTGATAGTTTGAATGCACAAGTGCTGGATAGAATTTAGAATTCTCCATTTTAGGTATGTATCAAATGATTATGGTAATGAACATGGAAATCTAGGCAATAAATCTTATTGGCATCCTATGTCACCAATTGCACTTATATGCTAAATACCAATTTAACACACAAGTTTAAGTTGTTAACTTTGATAATATCTTTTGCTCTCAAATAAGGGACCTGAGTTTGAATTTTGTCTATATAAAAAATCAATTAATGTTTTGAAGTAATGATAAATGATGAATTATCATGGAGCATGCATGGCAAAAAATTATATAATCCTTTTTTTTTTTTTGGTTACCTTTTAAATCTTAGAGTTTTTGGTATCTCTCATTTAAGCCAAACAATTTTAAAACGTTTTGTTTAAACCTTAAATTTTTAAAAATATATCATTTAAACCTTGTAGTTTCACATGGTTTTATATAAACCTGTTTGGATAAATTTATTTTAAATCTCGGTGTTTGAAATAAATTTCATTCAAACCAATTAGCTGTCATGTTTTAATGGTAAAAAAAACAAAAAACAAAAAACAAAGAGTGACATAATATTTAAATGAAACATTTTAAAATTTTAAGGTTAAAATGAAATATATGAAAAACTCTAAGACTTGAAAAGTAATTTACTCATTATTTTTTTTTTTCTTTCTGAAATATATAATACTCACCGTCTTCATCTTGCGAACCATGTCAGCAGTAGGCATTTGATCAGCACAAATTTCGAGAACCTCAGAACGAACTCTTTGCTGCCACTCTGGATTTGAGGCCAACAACATCAAGGTCCATGTTGCAGATACTGCAGTTGTCTCATACCCTGCTAAGTATATGTTCTTGCAATTGTCAACAATGAATCGGTCAGTCTCATCTTGGCCAAAATCACTATTAGTTGCACCTTCAATTATCATTTGCAGCAAATCATTCTCTGATGCTCCCTCCTTTCTTTCCTTCACTACCTTCATAATCAAAGAGCGGACCTCTTTTTGTAGCCTCCATGTTTCCCTATTGCTCTTAGTTGGAAGATATCTGAAAGTTGTGAGTCAGTGTAGTTTGAAACCTAAATTTGAAATTTTTTGTTCAAAGACAAGAAATTTTACTGGGATCCACTTTTGTTTAATTATTTGTAAGGTAAATAATATAACAACAATAAAAATTCTTATGTAGGACCCCCAAAAAAAAAAAAAAAAAAAAAAAATCAAACCTTAGTACAGGAATGCCACTAGATAAAACTTTTTTTGACATTTGCTCTTGAAGTTCTCTAAGTTTTAAAAATATCTCTTCCCCTTTGGAGTAATTGCTGCCAAAACAAGCTCTTGAGATCACATCTCCAGAAAAGCTTCTCATATATTCATCAACGTGAACATCTGCAACTCCACCCTCACTCTCAATCAGATTAGTCCATGAGTTCACTAGTGTAATTGAGGACTCCACCATTAAGTTCATCATAACCTACAAATTGCACCAGTATCCAATCACTAAATGCATTTTTACTAATCAGAAAGCTGGGATTAGGAGGACTATTATTAAGACAACATGTATGAACAAAACTTATATATTGACTGAACAAATGTCATAATTGATAGACACTCTTGTCCCCTTGTTATGTTTGGAAAGGTTGATTCTCATACTAAAAAGATGTATAATTGATTTGAAGCTTACCTTGACCTTTTCCATGTATAGTTCTGGAGCAAGGATTTTCCTTTGGTGTGCCCATGTTGCTCCATTTGAAGTTAGAATCCCATGGCCAAGTAGAGGACCTCGCTCTTTGTGTTGATAGGAAGGCTTTCCCAAGTCTAAGGAAGTGCATATGCTTATTTCCTTTACCACATCAGGATGGTTCATGTGCAATATTTGTATGTTGCCAAGTGAGAACATGAACGTAGAACCTGTCAGAATTAGAATAACAAAAAGCAATTAAAAAATAAATAAATAACTTCAACCATGTGAGAATTTGAAGCTAAAAAATCTAAGTACTAATAAGATTGATGTTCTTACCATATTCTTTGCTCCATAGCTCAAAGAATGGAAATAGCGCAGAGGTGCAATTGTGGGTTATTGCTTGCTCTCCTGGTGGAGTCATTGAGGAATTGGCCTTCATCTTCTTCATGTCATTAATGTTTCCGAGCAAAAACGAGGGCGGAGGGCCTCTGATCCCTTGCCTCCGCAGTTTTGATCGAAGCCTTTCTGGCTTCAATATTAGAGTATCACATATCTGTATTAACTTGCTAACAAAGCCCACCAACGCAATTGTGAACGTAACCTTGAGAAGAAGCAATGGCAAATCCATGGCCTTTACTCTTTGTGTCTATGTTTGTGTTAAAACCTAAAAGTAGTGGCTTGCCTTGCCCTTCTATATATACAGAAAGGATTAGGATGGAACGAGTTTATTAGAATATCTTAGATGGTGTTATGACCGTAGATGATGTGTTGGATAAATTGTTATTTGAATTAGTAGTATACTAGTATTGTTATTTGCTTGTATTCAATTGATTTCTATGTTTAATAAGAAACAAGCTTAATAAGAAGCAAGCAGAAAATTAATCAAAAACATTTATTTCCTCTCTCAAGTTCATGACATTAGCCATCTTGAATTTACTATCTTTCACCTTCAATAATGGCTATGATGCATCAACATAGTTGAGTCAAAACATATGTGATTATGAACCATTGATTCTAATTGGTCTAATGAGAATTTAACTTGAAATCAATGAAGTATCATGATCCAATTAATTTGGACTAGAATTAACAATAAGATTGCACACATTTGATTAATTAGATGGTCAAACATTAATTATTCATGAATAATTGGTGCAATTATCTTTTTAATTGGATTTATTAGATCATTATTTAGGGTTTATTAATTTTGAGAAGGAATTAATTGGGGTCTATTAATGCTAAAGGGAGTTAATTGGGGGCTTATTAATGATAATTGTGCTGAAAAATATTTTCAAGAAATGACATTTGTTCATTATTTCATAAAGAGGACAAAGATTTGCTGCAAACATGTTTATAGGAGTTGCTACTTGCTACAAACAGTATTAGGTGTCATCTTATGAAGCCAACATGTGTCCTGGGTTATGTGCTTGTCACATGACCAGGCAAAGTCCCCAATTCCCTTAACCATAGATAGCACTTAACTTAAACCCAAGTAAAACAAAACCTGTAAACTAATTTCTTCACTGGTCTCCTGTCTCTCACACCACCACTATTCGAAGCCCTTGTCGCTTCTGTTGGAGACACCTCGATCACCTTAGCTCAACTGAGCCAAAACACTTAATTCTCTCTCATTTGGTCTTACTCTCTTTCAAAAATGAAAAAAAAAAAATGTTTATCAACAAAAAAAAAAAAAAAAAAGGAAAAAAAGAAGAAGAAATATTTTCAATTTGGTGAGGACATGAGGTAAATGAGTAGATCTATTACACTATGACTCAATATGTATGCACAAGGCTTAGATCCAATTATTCAGAAAAAAGAAAAAAAAAGAAAAAGAAAGACAAAGACTAAGATCCGATTACTTAGTGGACCACATCAAAAATTACAACCAAATTTTTTATATTTGCAAACCCACAAAAGATTTAGAACTTTAGATCAAAGCAAAGCCAACCAAGAAAGAATATATTCTTCAGAATGTTGTGTTTTGGGTTGAATTGATATTGGAGGTGAGAGTGTGAAGCTGTAGGTGGAGAGTTGGTTCAAGTGGATGTGTGAGAGGGATATTTTGCTTTGCTCTAAGAGTTGGACAAATTAAAATCATGAGATCAATTTAATAGATATTTTGCTTTGCTTGGAGAGTTGGGATATTTTGCTTTGCTCAGAGGCTGAGATCATGAGAGACATAGTAAAGGGAATGAGTAACAGAGGATCTTGCTGCCAAAAGATGGCGGTGAATGGTGGTGGGTTGAGAGCGAGGGACTAGCAAAGAGAGAGATGGTTCGGTTATATTTTACTTGGGTTGGTTGAGAGAGAGAGAGAGAGAGAGAGAGTTGATGCCCGATGGTTAAAGCTACCTATGGTTAAGGAAATTTAGGGACTTTGGTTGGTCATGTGATGTGCATGTGACCCAGGACATATGTTGGCTTTATAAGTTGACACCTAATACTGTTTGTAACAACTCCTACAAACATGTTTGCGGCAAATCCTTGTCTTTTCATAAATATCTTTCTCAAACCACTATGAATTTTTTAGTGAGGTTATTTTAGTTGGAAAGGAGACATATAGGGCTTTACTTGAGCTCAAGAATGAGGTAATTCCAATTAGAAATGAGTGAGATATGATTTTTGAAGTTGGTTATACTAGCTGTTATGGGAAGCTTTGGAAAGAATCAGGATTTTCAACTTTTTGCTTGCTCTCTGCTCTCACCAATCACAAAATTAATGCACCAATGTCAAATATCAATTAAATTTCACTCCCCTAGAGAATCTTCTCTCCCCCACTATAATAAGGCCCATCCTAACCTATTCCAAAAAACACCAAAAAAAAAAAAAAAAAAAAAACTCTTCTCCATCTTTTAGGGATCTAGTGAAGTAGCTCTAGTGTCTGTCATTTTCTTGTCTTACTGAGATTCAAGTTATGAGTGATCACAGTTATATCCCTCTTAGGACCTCTAGCTCTTCATTCCCTCCTTAATCCTAAGGAGCTAGGCAAGTGTTTGTCATCTAGGTCTTACTGAGATTCGGGATTTGACTAAACATGGTTCTACCCACCCTTGGGAACCACAGAAAGCCTTCTCCTCCTTCATGTAGATTTTGCATGCATGTTTACTTTCTTTCTCCTAACTTGTTTTTATTTGTTTATTTTTAAAATTTTAATGTTAGTCTAGGATCAAAGTATGCTAGTTGGTTGTTAATTTACTTAAATATGCTTGAATATTTTTGAGTGTTCTTCATACGTTCTTGGATGTTCTTCACATGTTCATGCACACACTAGTATTTTATCTTAAATTTATGTCTAACATATGAAAAACATATTACTTTCCTAATTTTCTCAAATGATAGATCTAGATATCACTAGTCACACACAAGCACAATGTTATTCAAATTGTGTGAACTTAAATAGATTAGATTGGATTGTTTGAGTGTGTGTTGTGTGGGCGTGTGTTGCGTACCACATTAAGTGTTTATTAGGTGGATCTTAGGTTTATATTTGTTTTCAAGAAGCCTCGATTGCAAATTGACTAATCCTTTAATGGTGTAAGTGTGGATGTGATTAGCACTTTTCTCAAATTAGTACAATGTCCCTCCCCCTTATATTGCAATCATCTCAAAACACTATCAAAACCCATAAACGTTGCAAATCTTTTGGTTCTTAAATTTCGAGAGAAAAGGTTCTTAAATTTCAGGAGTAAGTGTATTAGCTAATGAAAATCTTTTGAAAATTAAAGTTTCATTTAAGTTATTTATTCTTCCATTAAACCTTAATTCCAAATGAAAATTCCATTTCGATTTTAGATTAGGAATTTGGCTAAAATAATTAATTTCCAAAACTCCCTTTCCCCCTTTTTTTGAAATTAATTTCCTAATTCATGGGCTAAGTTGTCATTTATTTCCTTATTTTTTCCCTCTCTCCTTTTAACACAATCTCCAAGTCTTGCACTCTAATATTAAATGCTCATAATTATTGCTTTTTAATGCATTTTTTGCATATGTCAAACGACTCAAACATCATTAAAAAAGAAATTTAAATTAAAACTTTCTATTTTATCAATGTTTCTTGAAGTTCAAAAAATATAAAAGAAAAAGGATAAATAAAATAAAAATAAAGAAGAAAATGTTTGACAAAAATATACTTTTGGTCTCTGAAGTTTACCTATTGAGCGTTGTTGGTTCCTTAAATTTGAAATGAGTGCTAATGGTCTTTTAAGTTTTAAAAAATAAGCACAATTGGACCCTTAAGTTTCGAATGATATTTTCCATTATTACCCTTTGACTAGGTTCTAAGAATTTGTGCATAAAAGAAAATTTTCTTAACTAGGGTGTTAGTAAATGAGGTAATTAGTGGTATGATAGCTTGATTTCTATATTAGTAACGTCATAAAAAATATATATATATATATATACACACACAAATTTTCTTTATATGTATTATTTATTCCATATTTGTATTTAGTGTCAAATGGCATAACTTTAAGACATTAACTTTACAACTTTACCATTGTGTATCCTTGACGTGATGGTCATTCTACGAGCATAAGTGCTTGTGGAGTGTGTTGTATATATATATATATATATATATATATAACTCTACAACTTTTGAATTTGAAATTTAAACTATACTTTGGAAGGAAAAAAAAAATCAAGAGGGGAATAAATTCAAATTGCTATAATGAGTTGGGTCATTAATGCCAAATGATTTTCTCTTGAATAAATTTAAACTTATCCATTTCTTTTGGAAGGAATTTAAACTTATCTCTTAATAGGGGTGTAATTGTTGTACAAACCAAATTACTATTTCAATGCTTTAATTACTTGAATTTTGTTTTTGTTGGATTGGCATTGAATTAATTAATTTTGTTTTCTTTTACAATCCAAAGAAATAATGCTTACAATAATTCCCAAGTATTGTGGGTCAAATATTCTTGTAATTTTGTATTTGATATTTGAATAAATTTTCTTTCATAATTTCAGGTCTATTTTTATAAGGAAATAATCCAAAGCCCAAAATAGCCCCCTAAAAAAGAAAAAAGAAAAAAAAAGAGAAAGATAGACCCAAAGCTTGACTTGAGAGTTAGTCCGAGACCCAATAGACCCGCCCACTAAACCGAAATTTTGGGTAGATTAAAAATAGGCGCATTTGGGTTTTATTAGGTTGAGATGCAGGTCATACTTGAAACAGACTTGACCCATAACCAGTCCTACTTTTTATATGGATTTTATGTCTAGAATGGTCATAAAGTTTTTTTTTTTTAATCTAATTTTTGCATGTGAGTTTAGCTTTTTTTGCTTCACCAAAATGTAGCTAAAGTGAAGAACAATGAAACGCTGTGTTTTGGCATAACAAAACTTGACTAAACTAAGACACTGTAGAAAGAGCTATTCACTCTTTTTATATGGTACTAGTGTTGGCAGCACATGCTTGGTCTATTAGAGGATTATATTCTACCAATAACACTTAGCACCTAAATTTATACAAATCATACAATTATATATTTCAATTATTTACAGTTCCCTAAACCCATCTAAGATTCATCAAAATGCAAATCATTCTATATAGTTCTTGTACAATCCTATACAGTTCCCTAAACCCATCTAGGATTCATCAAAATGCAAAACATTTTATATAGTTCTTGTACATGCAATGTTACATGATTGGACCATTAGTTATCAATCAAACATACACTTCTACATTTAAATTTACAATTATTATCCTCAACTACTAATGAATAAACAAATGAAAACATTAAACAACAATAAAATAAATTTAAATTTTCCAAAACCAACTTCATTGCCCACAACCGAGCCCTATCCCACAAAGGTCTCAAACCTGCCACCAACGAACAAAGCAAGAAAGCAAGCTACAATGAGAAACACAAAACCCAATTCCCTCTATCAAACTACCATAAACTTCACCTTTGGCCAATGTCCCTATCAAAACGCAACCAAACCATCCCAAAATTTAATCCTTCTGTATTATCGTAATCTTCTCATTCTTCTATAGGTGGCTGTCATAATATTCTTAGCTCAATCAACTTTCAAGTCAAGATGAACAAAAATGAAAAAGATATATATATATATATATATATAAAACATAAACAACATGACTATGTAAGGAGTTAAAACATATAAGATATAAAGAGAGTAATAATCCATTATGAAGAAGCAACTCTAAGTGAGATAAAAATATCTTAAAAGGGCATAAACATCAAGATAAAGATAAATATAGTGAATTTATAAATAATAGCACTTTGATAAACACTGCGGACTAAATTCAAGGCCTTAGAAACTATTAGGTATCACCAGTTTGATTTAAATCATATAATAAACACCTACTAACTTGCAATTCTAATACTTTCTAAAGCATAAATGGATTGCCAATATAAATAACAACCTTATGCATTAGTCTCCAACAATAGACTAATAATAACATACAATTACACTCCAAAAGTATAAACTATAAACCCCATCACAAGTGAATCCACTTGCTAATTCCCAACAACTTTACAAATATTCTCATTTGGTTCATCGACAACTACGTGTTTTGACATTCGCTGTAGCAACAATTAGCGGCATGACTGCTGTGGAGAGAGAATGAGGAAGCTTTAGGGAAGGGCGAAATCAGAGTGATCTTCTCTCTACTAACCACGCCTGGGCTGCCTCGAAGGCTTCTCTTGGGAGTGGAGACTAGGAGAGGATTTCAAGGAAGAACATGTAATTACAATATCGAGCAGGGAAGAACATGTAATTCCTCCATCATTTCTTCTATCTCCCTCCCACCGACTCCCCGTGTTGTCTCATTCCTCCTCCTTCCTTCACTTCGATCTATCTATCCATCCCCCTTTGCTCTATTCAAATTGGTCCATATACTACTATAGACATTAGCTGTAGACTCTACTTTTACACTCTCCTTAAATGGAAATAAATTACTATTCTTTGAGGTTTTTATAAATGTACATATGAAAAAGAGAAGTCTAGGTATAAATATTTATATCCAAATTATAGACAAAATAGCATTCTCCTTATTTGAAATTTGTATAAATGATATTGTCCCCTTGAAATTTGTTCAAATGAGTAAGAATCTGTCTTTCTTACAAAAATTATGCTAGGGAAGTAACATCCTGAGATAGCATAAACTTATCTATTGCATTTATAAAAATCTTAAAAGGGTAGAATATTATTTTCATAAATCATAAGAGATGTTATTGTATGTTATTGTAATTGACAAAAAAAGAAAAAAAAAAAAGAAAAAAAAAAAGATAAGAAAAGAAAAGAAAGAGTAAGGTTTAAGAAGGGAAAAAGTAAAACTTAGTACAATTTCTTACATGTCTTTCCTTAAATCTCTAATTAAATTCAAATATATGGTTCCCGTTGAATTTTATTGTCTTTTGAAAAAAAATAATATTATTTGTGTTGCATAACCTTTATTCATCTTTTAGTCATGCATTTAAATTTAACAAAAGAGAAATTTTTTTAAGCCGAATTTAATAAGAGAAATTATAAGTAGCTTTGTCTTAAAAAAAAAGTAGCAATGTCTAGATTTTATCCATCAGAAAAAAAAATTATAGAACTAGTACCATTGTCTTTTAACAGACTTCCCACTTATAGCTAGTCTATTATACTATGTACCAGCTACATGTAGCATCCCTCTTACAACAGGTAGGTTCCAATGTAAACTTTCTCCATGATTTGATCTAGAGGATATAGATAATTTGGGGAAGAATTCTTTGCCAAAATTTTCCCTATTAGATATATTGAAAAACTTATATTATACAATATTTTTTTTTTTTGGAAGAGGAATTGATTGTAGACTCTAT
The DNA here is from genome assembly GCA_023621385.1 of Quercus gilva. Classification (NCBI taxonomy): domain Eukaryota; kingdom Viridiplantae; phylum Streptophyta; class Magnoliopsida; order Fagales; family Fagaceae; genus Quercus; species Quercus gilva. Next base: position 42,780,442 of record CM042476.1, on the reverse strand, counting down.
TGATTAAATATCACTGTGTATAATTGGGAAGAGAAAAGAGAGGGATTATTCAAATTAAGAATAGGCTTCCTCTTTCTTTTTGGCAACACTAGCAAGAGTTAGAACAACTCTATTACATTTCAAAGGCACACTAACAAAAGAAAAAGAATGAAAACTTTCACTGTTTCACAAATTAAATTAATGTTTTCAAATATCCAAGCAACCTCAAGAAGGCAAACTCTACTTAATTATCCATATTAGATTTTTTTTTTTTTTTTGGGGGGGAAAAATTATCCAGATTAGTTAGGCAACCTTTGATAAGTTTTTTTGTTTTTTGAGTAGAAGGCACCCTTGATAAATTGTTACCCTTTTTCAGATGCTGCCAAACGATTATTGAAGAATGTGGATAATCTTCTCCTTAATTAATCTTCTCCATTTACTAAAAAAGAATTAATATTATCCATAATTGTATAAAATATCTCCCATCCCTAATTTTCTATATTGAATTTCCATCCAATTTAGTTTCCGACCAACTTTATTTTACTTCCCTCTACTCTTTCTCCGTTCAAACTGTGCCTATAGACTTTAATTTAAAATTCACTTTTTCTTTGAACACTCTTACTAAGAGGATTTCCACATTCTTGAACCAAGTAAAGGGTTAAACATCAATTGCACTAGAAATACATAGATTTATCTTGAACTGAGAGATCAATGGAATCTGCCTTCGGCAAATAGCTTGAAAATAAATTTTGATGGAGCAGTTTTTAAAAATAAAGATAGGGTTGGGATTGGGGTGGTAATCAAAGGCCATGGGGGTTTGGTTATTGCTTCACTCTCTCAAAATATTGCTCTCCCTCACTTTGTTGTTGAAGTTGAAGCCATGGCAGCAGTGAGAGCTTTGGATTTTGCTCGTGAGCTAGGCATTGATTCAACTATTCTAGAAGGGGACTCCGAATTGGTTATTAATTCTTTGAAAGAGGGTTCTCCATCTCATGCCTCTTTTGGTCTCTTAATACAGGATGTTAAACTTTTGCAGAGTCTTAGATTTTCTCATGCTCGTGGAGGGAAACTCTATATCCCATAACCATGCTAGACATACTATTTATTTTACAGGTTTTCGAGTGTGGATTGAAAATTTCCCACCAGACCTTTATGCTGTAATCCAAACCAATTTGACTACTGCTTAATAAAGATTATAGCTTCTTGATTGTGAAAGTGATAACGCTTTAAAATGTATACTTGTTATATATTTATGTGGGCGTTATCTCCTTATTATTATGCTTAATTTGTATAGTTAAGTCATGATTTGCCAAGGGTGGCGCTAAAGCATATTTAGGGGGTTCAAATGAACCCCCTGACTTCAAAAGAAAAAACTATATATATATATAAAAAATATTTTTTTTGTTAGCTTAATACTTTAATTTATTTTCAAAAATATTTTTTTGCACACCTTGACTTAAAATTTTGCACATCGTTATTACAAGTATTTTTGACTTTAAGAATAAAGAGTAAGTGTTTGTGAATTGTAAGTGTAATTCTTTTTTATAAATTTATATTATATGTGTGTAAGTGTGTTTAATATCGATTGTGTACATTACTTTTTGTTATAATGTTATGTATTTGTGTAAATTATGATGTGTGTTGATGTTTGTATGTACAATATAAATATAATATAACTTTATATAATTTAATAATTAAGAAATAGAGAGGTTTTTTTTTTTAATTTTTATTTTTACATGTGTGTGTTGTTATCATATTATAATAACTTTTTGTTATAAAGTTAGTAAAATTCAAGAAAACAATTGTAAAGTTAGTGATTGTTCAAGCATTTAATTGGTTAAGTAGACACGTAGTGTATAATTTATGTATGAATGAATGTAATTGTGTGCATCAATAATTAATGCAAAACCAATGAGTTGAGATTAGTCATTTAGTCTAAAATATTTTTATAAAACAAAGTCAAATGGATAATAACAACTGTATAAAGATAAAAATGTTAGACAGACTTAACAAAATAAAATAATCATAGACTTATAGCTAACCACATTGATAATAAATATTCATACAAAGCCAATAATTAATACAGAGCCAATGAGTTAAGATTAGTCACTTAGTCTAAAATATTTTTATAAAAACAAAGTCAAATAGATAATAACAACTGTATAAAGATAAAAATGTTAGATAGACTTAACAAAATAAAATAATCATGGACTCATAGCTAACCACATTGACAATAGATATTCATAATGAACTTCATGTAACATTCAAAATTTGAAAACTTGTATAATAAAATTGTAAAACTTTATGCATTATTATTATTTTTTCGATAACTCGATATATTCAAGTTCTCTTTTTATTAAAATTTTGTAAGGACCCTACTAAACAAAATTCCTAGAGCCGCCACTGTGATTTGCATTAGTCCCTATTATTTATCTCTACATAATTTCTTGAATAAGATGTTATTCATTGTGTGTAATTTTCTACTTTCAGGAAATCATGTGAAAAAATGAGTTTACAAGAGTTTGTGAGAGAATGAAGGCCAAACTAGAATTAAAAAAGAGCTAAAGGACCATGCTTAAATGTCTATGGGGGTGCAGTTAGAGTGCTTGGGTTGTTTACCATGTTTGGAAGCTTCAAAAAATGAAAGAAATCAAAGAGGCAGAATATGAAAAGGAAAAATTAGATTTGATCATTGATCAGTATTTTGGGCGTATCTCTCTCCTCAAAAATCCAATTGACTCAAGGCTATATGGATGGAATTGTGACTTAAATATCTACAACTTTCCAGTTTTGAGTTTTTCGAAATTCACAATTTTTGAAGGCCGAAATTAACTCACAAGTGGTTGTTGAAAATTTGGACGAAAATTAAATAGTAAAAGTTTTATTTTCTTTGTACACTTTTACGTTAGGATTTTGAAGGAGGCTGTGGAGAATGAATTTGGTAGAGAAAAAACTTGTATTTTCTTTTCTCTCATGGTAGCCTAAACTTTTTGCTCGGGCTTGAGGTTATGTTTCTTCTATACGGTTGTAGAGAGGGAAAATTCCCGACCTATCACAAGCTGACACATCACACTACCAAGTCCACAAAATACAGTCAATTACAAAGTGCCACGTATTGCTGCTAGGGTTTACTATTACTACTCAGAAGCCAATGGAAATTTGCCAAGTGTCATGCAAAAAAAAACCAATTATGCATCAGCGCACGTGTAAGCGATGACATAATCAGCCTCGCACGTGTAAGCGATGACACAATCAGCCTCGCACGTGTAAGCAATGACATAGGCAGACCAATCAGACCGTGACATGTGTCACCAATCAAACTCCGCCACGTGTCGCTCACCCACCTCCAAACTCCTATAAATAGAAGCCTTCCTAAGGCATTTGGAGAGATCTGAGATCTGAAGGCTGGAAGGAAGGCACCAAGCCATCTGAAGCACAAGCAGCATCAAAGAAGATTCAAAAGTACTGAAGCTCTGCCGGAACCAAGCTTTAAAGCCTCTAGCAACTTCAAGAACTTCAACTTCAAAATCGAAGAACATTCGAAGCAGAATCATCCAAATCATCTGCCTAGATCCAAAAGTTTGCGGGAATCAAGCCTAAAGTGTCCGAAAACATCAACAGATCACAAATCGGTGAAGTTCAACGGATTCAAGCCTCTAAAGCACCGAAGAACTTCCACCACAAAACCTTCAAATACGAAGAACATTCAAAGAGGAATCATCCAAATCATATTCCTACATATCAAAGTTCACTGGAATCAAGCTCAAAAGCCTCCAGAAACCTCACAAACCACAAATCAGTGAAGTTCAACGAATTCAAGCCTCTAAAGCCCCGAAGAATTTCCACCACAAACCTTCAAAATCGAAGAACATTCAAAGAGGAATCATCCAAATCATATTCCTACATATCAAAGTTCACTGGAATCAAGCTCAAAAGCCTCCAGAAACCTCACAAACCACAAATCAGTGAAGTTTAACAGATTCAAGCCTCTAAAGCCCCGAAGAACTTCCATCACAAACCTTTGAATACAAAGAACACTCGAAGAGGAATCATCTAAATCACATTTCTAGATCTCAAAGTTCACTGGAATCAAGCTCAAAAGCCTCCAGAAACCTCAACAAATCATAAATCAACGAAGCTCTACGGATCCAAGCCTCTAAAGCACCGAAAAACTTCCACCACAAACCTTTGAAAACGAAGAACGCGCCAAGAACACGAAGAACACACGAAGAACACGAAGAACATGAAGAACAAAGGATTTTTAACAAGCTCATAGCCAGAGATTCATTGTAATTCCTTTTCAAAAGATCTTCAATCCATTCTTCAGCCAAATTGAAGGATATCTTGTGTTCAAATCAAAATCACATTACCACAATCAACAAATCTTTTAAGGAGATCGAATCAGAGGATCACACTTTTGTAATCACAGAGAATTGTACCACACATTCATCAATACAAATTCGCATTTGTGACACTATTTCACTTGTTTGACTTTATTTCGAACCGAGAAATTTAGTCGTCCCCATATTCTGGCACGCCCGGTGGGACATCTCTGCCTCTCATCTCATTCTCCTTCAAAGAAAGAAAGAAATCATCATCTTGCTACCAACTTCAATGGCCATTAGCAAGAACATTCAAGCTTCAACAATAGCTACTTCAATTAAACTTGGTACGACTACCACCAACAACTACATTGGTACAATCAATTGTAGCCAACCCAAAGCAAATAATCAACTTCAATCAACCAAGGAAGCCAAGGTCCAGACAATCATCTCCTTAGACCCTCTCACAAGAAACAAGGTCATCAACAAGGACATCTCCACCTTGGAACACCTCAAGTATGGGGGCAAATCCCTTCCTTCCTTCACAAGAAGTTGTTCACACAATTTCTCTCCCAATAAAGGGAACCCAAAAAATGAGATTTCACATACTCACTTCAATTCACTTCCTTCTCCATCATCTTGGGAAGTTGTGTCAGTCATGATGACTAACACCACTACCATGGAAGAAAAGATGGTTGAAATGGAACAAAGGGTCGTCCTTCTCACAAAAGCACTTGAAGATAAGGACCTCCAAATTGCAACTTTAATGAACAAACTCGAAGTACAAGATCTTGGTGAATCAAGCCATGGTCATAAATTCACATCCGCAAAGGATGACGAAGGGAGAGAAATTGAAGACACTTCCCGACGAGAACAATCTACTTCGGTTGCTTCGTTGTCAGTCCAACAATTACAAGACATGATAACAAATACCATCCGAGCACAATATGGAGGTTCTTCTACAAGTTCTCTCACATATTCAAAACCCTACACAAAGCGCATCGACAACATGAGGATGCCAAATGGGTATCAACCCCCCAAGTTCTTGCAGTTTGATGGCAAAGGAAACCCTAAGCAACACGTGGCTCACTTTGTAGAAACCTGTGAGAATGCAGGGACTTAAGGAGGCCTCTTTGTAAAGCAATTCGTCCGTTCACTAAAAGGGAATGCCTTTAATTGGTATACAGACTTAGAACCCGAGTCAATCGATAGCTGGTAACAACTCGAAAGAGAGTTTCTTAACCGATTCTATAGTACGCGTCGTACAGTGAGCATGATGGAGCTTACTAATACCAAGCAATGGGAAAATGAGCCGGTGGTCGATTATATCAATCGATGGCGTTCTTTGAGTTTGGATTGCAAGGATAGACTTTCTGAAATATCTGCTGTAGAGATGTGCATTCAAGGCATGCACTGGGGACTTCTTTACATCCTACAAGGGATAAAGCCCCGAACGTTTGAAGAGTTAGCAACTCGTGCGCATGACATGGAGCTGAGCATTGCTAGCCATGGAAGTACAAATCCTCCCATACTCGAGGAAAACAAAAAGGAAGTAAGGAGGAATGATAGGAATGCAAAAGTCAGCCTCAAAGACCCAATGGTTGTTAACACTACCGAAGTCAAGGTTCCAAGAAGAGGAGCGAAGGCAAATGAAAAACAGCTTGAAGGATGGCGAAAGAACGAAGTGTGTCACCTAACTTTTAAGGAACGTGAGCAAAAAGCATATCCATTCCCTGATGAAGATGTGTCAAACATCTTAGAACAACTATTGCAATTGAAGCTAATTGAATTGCCAGAATGCAGGCGGCTGGAAGACATGGGGAAAGTTGATGACCCTAACTACTGCAAATATCATCGCATCACTGGCCACCCAATCCAAAAATGCTTCGTCTTCAAAGAACAAATCATGAAGCTTGCCAAAGAAAACAAGATTGATCTAAACTTCAATGAAGTTGTCGGGTCAAACCATGTGACCGTTCCTTGTGATGTACTTCCAACTCTCAAGCAGGAGGCAAACACCAATAAAGCTTACAAATTGATTGACAATGATAGCATAAGGATCGGCCCCATCAATGGGAAGTTCCTTAAACACTTCTACGCTTGACCATCAAGGATGGCTCCTTGGTAAGAGTTTAAACTGCCCACTGTAGCGCTGCAAGAGTATATGATGTCTTCCCAGTACATTTGACAGCGTACCAATAAGGAGAAATTAATCCCACTCTATGTCACCAATTGCTAGTGTGGCGTAGTGGTTGGATGCCCATGTCACCCTTGAGGGGTCTCGGGTTCGATTAGTGGTGATACCCACTATTACACACTGAGCCCTCCTTTTTGCAAAAAAAAAAAAAAAAAAAAAACAACGACAACAAAAAATCTTTTGAACTACGTGATGACTTGATCCCTCTCAATGGTACGTAGGTAACTTAGTATCTTTACTGAGTTCAGTCACAATTAAAAAAAAAATGGTGGAGACAATGGTGGAGAGATTAAATAAATGAGTAAAGAAAGCTGATTTTATTAGCTGGAAAGAAAGACATGAAATTTCTACAACAAAGAAAACAAGAGAAAGATGCTACAATAATTATTGATTGCAAGTACAAATCAATATTTCCAATTGTAATTCTCTAACTCATCACGTGCTGTCTCCAGCCCTTGTTTTAGTAGCTACAAAGATTCAATGTCAGCATTACTTAAGGAAGGAGTAGTTTCTATGAAAGAAATCTCATCTTGAATGTTCGAGATGACAGAGCTCTGATTTGACAACTTTTCATCATTATTGAGAATCGAAGCTTTAAAATCTTTCTTGCGATTGGATAGATGTTTCAGCTCTTCTTGCAGTTCCACTATCCTAACTTCAACACTCGCCAGTCCATCCCTAAGTGTTTCGCCACATGCTAGCAGTTCATTCTTTATAGTTGGTTGCTCAGCAAGGCGAAAGTTACAATCTGCCAATTGCTTGTCACGTTGTTCAGAAAAGGAGGATAGAAGTGATTCAAAACTTCTGGTCTTCTCAAAATAATCAGCAACTAAACTTTGCAATGGTGATGGATCCATAGCTTTGTTGGCTGCTATGGCATAAAAAATCTTTTGAGCTTCTCCCATGAGTGAAGGGGCTTTCTCAAAAGGAGTCCTAGCAATCCTTTGCTAAAGACTTTTCCAAAGGTTCAGTGCAAGGTCGATGCGATTTCTTACGATCACATCTTCGGCACAATAAACAGAATCTTCAGGGATGTCAGAACTCATAGTCCTTTCCATAAATTTACTGCTAGGCATCTGAGTTACATTTCCCACTGATTCGGCAATAGGTCGTGGGCCAGAAATTGAAGTTTCACTATCAATAGAGGTCACCTTATCGCTATTGACTGTGTTTATGGCTTGTTGCCCAGGCTGCAATCAAGAATACGTTACATCAAAAAAATGTACGTATATAAAGACTAACAAAAAATAGTTGAGCAATATAAAATAAAATACTTGATCTGCAGTAACTTCAATGTGTTCAGAGGCATAGGAGGTCCCTTCAACGAAAGCAGGTTCGTTAGGGGTTATCAATTTAAGCTTTTTCTTAGCCCGCCTCCAATGATGCTCCTTGTCACTGCTCTCACTCACTTTCTCAAGATATGAGTCCATCTTTTCACTAGATGCCAGGCACACTCTCGGAGGCATCTTCGGGCTTACTATGACGGTTGGTGGCTTTACAAATTGAGCCTTGTCAGTCACAAATTTCTGGACAACACGTGTAACGTGATCGTCAGAAAATTGAATACCCCCTCCATTGTCATTCTTATCATGGTTTATTTGACTTGTCTTCGTTCTTGGCAAAGGAGGACGTGTGCTTGAAATCAAAGATGCTATACCATCTTCAAGGTATGTCCCATGCATGCTATTCCACCAACGCTCATAACTTTGAGTAGTGTGGTGCTTTAAGTTTGATGGAGGAGCTGGGAAGAATGCCTGCGACATGGTCTTAGACTTGGTGCATGATCTTTCTAAGACTTCATCCAAAGAAGCATGACAAATGTCTTTCTTTATGCCGCCTACAATGCTTTGACAAAGTCCAAATTGACGACTGAATCGGCAAGGGCTATAGGGTTCTATGATGAAGTGATCATTTTGTCGCATAGACAAGTAAGATGACCGAATACTGATAAAGTGTGCCAGTGAAGTACGAGAAAGGTTGCCACTGTCTTCAAAAGTTTCATTTGCATTCTTAACAAGCAAATTGGCACCCCACAGCATGCGGTTGCCTTGAATCAACCTTCGGGCTTCATATTCATCATAATATCTAGCCCCTCCTGCACCAGAAAATCTAACCATCTTTGGCCCAATGACTTCCAATTTAACTTCATGATGGGTGTCAAAGTAGTGGCCTAGCCACCCATAAATGTAATGTATGGGAAGGCACACCTTTGAACTACCAACAACCGGAGAACGAGCAAGCCCATTTAATCCTCGGTAAAGGCTAGTAAGAACGGGTATGGCAAGACTGAAAGGCCTACCAATAGCCATAAGGCTCGCAACCTTGAATGTTCCTGGACGGATAGTATTGAGATCTTCGCTCGGTAGCACAAATATACACAGCTAACAAGATAACAAGGCAGCCAAGTAAGTTTCTTCACATAGTCCTTCTTGGACTCCAAGGTCTGTAAATGCACCTTTCTCTTTTGAAGACCATGCACGGGCCTTACCAAACGAACCGTCAGGATTGTAAGTCTGCTTAGGACGACATGACCTCTTTGGCCTTCGAGGAGGTGGCTTCATGTATTTTGGATCCCCTCTAAACCAAAATTTGATCCAGTCATTTACCGAAACATGGGGCTTCCCTTCTTTCTCATTATGAAGTCGATAAAAAGCGGCGAACAGATATTCACAACTCTTTGGAATGTATCTGCCTTTCTCATCACTTCCTGCCATTTCCTTATAACAAGGGACAACTTCATCATAAAAGCTACCAGTGATGGCAAGCCTTCCTAGACGATGTAAGTCCCAAAGAGAGATGGACATCTCACCTAATGGGGTATGAAGGGTATTGGTGTCCGGGCACCATGCTTCACAAAATGCACGTATAATGTCATTGTTTCGATCATATGTGTATAAAGATGCGAGGACCGCTTCAAATATATGGGCCTTGATAAGAGTATTCTTGCTACAAGAAAGGACATCTTCAAGCCATTCCCAATAGTAAGGTGTATAACCAAACTCGCCATTGGTTTTGAAAATTGTGCCCCAGCGTGCTTCGCCGGAAACAATGCGTCGGCCAAGAGTCCTTAAAGGACCTGACTCAGTGGTATTCTTGTGGAGAGAAGTACGTAAGGACCATGCTCTAGAAGGAGAATCAGGATTTTGGGAAGTGTCATACGTCCACTCAACAATGTCACCAAGATCATTCTGTTTCGGCCATATTGGTGAAAATCGACCAATAACGGGTTTCTCAACGAGCAGTGATAATCCTTTCCCAGGTGCATCATTTTGATCTTTTGAAATAACAAGATACTTTTTGTCAGACGAGGAAATATCTCTGAAGTACACCATGTTCCTATCAAAGAAAAGTGGAGTCAGTACAAGTAAAGCATGCAAAAAAAAAAAAAAAAAAAAAAAAAAAAAAAAGGCATGGTTTTTCTACACTTACGATATTATGTTAGTTACTCACTGAGAGCTAGCAACTTAATGCATGGCCAACCCAAGTGGCCTTATATAGAAAATTTTTGAGACTAAGAGACAAAAGAGCCAAAAGGTCTAAGCAGTTAAAAAAATCAACTTTCAAAAAATACTGCACCGAACCTTGAAAAAAAGAGAAGATGGTAAATATCCATGCAAAGGTCGTAGTGTCAGAAAGAAATTGTTACACTAGGCCTAACAAGAAGCTATAGGCCTGCAAACTAGCCCGCATTGTTCAAAGCAACTTATACTGCCGACCTTGAAAGCAGAGATATTTGCTGATTAATTAAATCTACTCGGGATGTTAAACACTGTCAGAACCACAACGTGGACTGAAATGGCAACAAGTTTAACAATGCCTGCCGTCTCCTTTTCTGGATTTCTAAAAATTCTGACAAGATTTCACAAAAATCAATCCACCTAAATCTTCCAGGCACTTCAGGCTACGAAGACCCAGAGCAAATCAAACTCAGTAGACTTTCCACATGCTCCCATGCGCGGCCACGAACTCACAGTGACCAACGGAGTAGTCTTTCAAAATCTGTGCAAATCTGTTCAGGATTTCACAAAACTAAACCCACAGGGACCTTAAACGGACTTCGATCTACAAAACCCAGAAAGATCATCATCAATGGAGTTACCACGTGCCACCACGCACAGCCACAAACTCGCGATGACCAACGGTTTAATCCTTGAAATCTGTGCAAATCTGTTCACAAATTCAGAAAATAGACCATACCACTAGATCCAGCGTCCTCAGATCTACCAAACCTGAAAATTTCAAGTCCAAACGATGATCCACGCGCTGCCACGCGCCGCCAGAAGAGTCAGCGATCCCAGCGTCAAGTTCACGCGCTCCCACGCGCTTACACGCGCCAAGCTCCATGACGTCACCACCCACTCCGGTCTGACCCGTTTGACCCGGACCGACCCGGAAATCTGACCCGGTCCGAACCGCAAAAAAAAAGGAAAAAGGCTTTGACCAAATTTGACCTTTGACTTTGACCAAAAAGTTAAAATTTTCAAAAGGGGCCTGTCCCACTCAGTTTTTCGAGTACATTCCGATTTTGGGATCCGTTTCTCCAGTCGAAGCTCGGAAATTGCGCAAACGTCCAATTTTCAGAAAGTTGACTTTTGCAAAAATTTTGACCAAAAGTCAAAATTTTCAAGGTGGACCTGTCCCACTCAATTTTTCGACTACATTCCGATTTTGGAATCCGTTTCTCCATTCGAAGCTTAGAAATTGTGCTATCGTCCAATTTCCAAAAAAGTTGACTTTTGCGTAAATGTTGACCAAAAGTCAAAAATTTTAAGATGGACCTATCTTACTCAATTTTTCGCGTACATTCCAATTTTGGAGTCTGTTCCATCATTTGAGACTCGAAAATTGCACAAATAACTCAATTTCAAGATAGTTGTCTTTTGTGTTGAAATCAACCCAAAGTCAAGATTTTCGAGCCAGACTTGTCTTGCATAGTTTTTCGTGACTTGGAAATCACCAATCTAACTCACATCTTTGAAGCATTGACAATGTCCAAAACTAAAGCTCTCAATATCAAAATTTGAGATTCATCCACTTGGTTTGGACCCTCTCAAGGTTATTCTCCAGACTCCATCAAGGCTTCCCTTTCAAAGTACAGATGGACTCTCACAAGTGTGTCTCGAACTTGAAATTACATTGGGTCGCTAGCTCTACCTACCATTCCCCCTTTCAGTGCCAAACAGTCCCACCTACCGTTCGGTGCCTACCAGTCGGGAATCTACCAGTCTCACCAAAAATTTTCATCATCCATTCTCAACTACCCCATCTACCTTTCTTCATCTCTCCACTATAAAAGAAGGGTCGGGTCCGTTGAAAACTCATCAAGAAAAACACGCTGAGTCATGAAATGAAGATTTGTTTTTTTCAAATTTTCAAGTCCTCATTCTCACAGCCATTTCTCACTATGGCCTCATCACTCTCAACACTTAGCAACCAATATTGCTTCATAATTAGTTTGAAATCAACCCTCTCATGGTTTAGTAGAAACCCTCTTCACAACATCATTGTAGTTTTGAGATCCAAAACAAATTTTGTTTCTCCACTTAATGACTACATTTGTCCATAAAATTTCTCATAACATAGCCCGTATCATTGTTCCTTGTAGTCTCAAATCTACCTAATCAGGAGATCTAAGGCCAACTGAATCCCTTGTACCCTAGCTCAAGGAGCTTCCTTACTACTTTGAGAACTCCATAGTCCTTCTCAAGTTGTTTGATCTTACAGCAAAGGTAGAGGTTCGGAACAAACAGCAACTTGGTTGGTTTCTAAGACCAGAATCACAAGTTAGCTCCATCTTTCATTTTTTTGTGCTTTTCCAACAAGAAGCAGTAAATGAAGATGGTAAAAAGTGTTGGGGTATCCTACAAATTGTCTTTCATCCAACACTTGAAACAACCTCCAAGGCGCCAGCTCATCAGAATTCAGCCTTTGGAGCAGGTAAATGGTCACCAGAGCCTTATTCCGTGTCCCCACCACTATGGGACTCAAAGGTTATCTTTGCTGGTACCTCAAAACACATTTTCTGGAATTACTCCAACTTAAAGCTAGCTTGAAGTATTTCAGAAGGTACTCTTCTGAAATTACTTCAACTTAATGTCTGTAGGTTTGGTCCTATTACGCACGCACATTCAATGACTTACTGTCAGACCCCAAGCAACATACAGGGCCAGCACCATGGTGGTGTGTGTTTCACCCATTCGTTTTGCTTCATCCCCGTCTTCTTCACCACCAACACTATCATCCCCAGAATCCATAAGCTTCTAAAATTACCTCAACTTAACTTGAGTGAAACAATTACACATATGCATTCAATCACTTTCCCACATGGCCTCACCATAATCCGAAGTACACTCTTCTGAGATGACTTCACCAGCGGCTCTTAAAAACACGAGGCTAGCCCCATGATTCTGCATGTTGTACCCAGCCACCATCCTCGCATCCTTCCCATCTTTTACACCTTGTGATCGCCGCCAACGATCCAAAATATTCTTATGAAGTTACTTCAACTTAACCTCTGCTGAGAAGGCTCGGTCATGCGAGTACATTCAAATACTGGCAGACCCTTTTTCGGCCTCATTAAAACCTTTCATATGGGTGGGTCTACTCCTTGGAAATTATCTCATCCTGCTGAAAGCTCCACCACCTTCAATTACTTCATTTGAAGAGTCAAGTGCAAAAGTCTGTTTTCGAAACTCATTCCTACATCACACCCTGAAACTGTGTGCATGAACGAGTCTCGAGGGGGCATTTGTAGAGAGGGAAAATTCCCGACCTATCACAAGCTGACACATCACACTACCAAGTCCACAAAATACAGTCAATTACAAAGTGCCACGTATTGCTGCTAGGGTTTACTATTACTACTCAGAATCCAATGGAAATTTGCCAAGTGTCATGCAAAAAAAAACCAATCATGCATCAGCGCACGTGTAAGCGATGACATAATTAGCCTCGCACGTGTAAGCGATGACACAATCAGCCTCGCACGTGTAAGCAATGACATAGGCGGACCAATCAGACCATGACATGTGTCACCAATCAAACTCCGCCACGTGTCGCTCACCCACCTCCAAACTCCTATAAATAGAAGCCTTCCTAAGGCATTTGGAGAGATCTGAGATCTGAAGGTTGGAAGGAAGGCACCAAGCCATCTGAAGCACAAGCAGCATCAGAGAAGATTCAAAAGTACTGAAGCTCTGCCGGAACCAAGCTTTAAAGCCTCTAGCAACTTCAAGAACTTCAACTTCAAAATCGAAGAACATTCGAAGCAGAATCATCCAAATCATCTGCCTAGATCCAAAAGTTTGCGGGAATCAAGCCTAAAGTGTCCGAAAACATCAACAAATCACAAATCGGTGAAGTTCAACGGATTCAAGCCTCTAAAGCACTGATGAACTTCCACCACAAAACCTTCAAATACGAAGAACATTCAAAGAGGAATCATCCAAATCATATTCCTACATATCAAAGTTCACTGGAATCAAGCTCAAAAGCCTCCAGAAACCTCACAAACCACAAATCAGTGAAGTTCAACGAATTCAAGCCTCTAAAGCCCCGAAGAATTTCCACCACAAACCTTCAAAATCGAAGAACATTCAAAGAGGAATCATCCAAATCATATTCCTACATATCAAAGTTCACTGGAATCAAGCTCAAAAGCCTCCAGAAACCTCACAAACCACAAATCAGTGAAGTTTAACGGATTCAAGCCTCTAAAGCCTCGAAAAACTTCCATCACAAACCTTTGAATACAAAGAACACTCGAAGAGGAATCATCTAAATCACATTTCTAGATCTCAAAGTTCACTGGAATCAAGCTCAAAAGCCTCCAGAAACCTCAACAAATCATAAATCAACGAAGCTTTACGGATCCAAGCCTCTAAAGCACCGAAGAACTTCCACCACAAACCTTTGAAAACGAAGAACGCGCCAAGAACACGAAGAACACACGAAGAACACGAAGAACATGAAGAATAAAGGATTTTTAACAAGCTCATAGCCAGAGATTCATTGTAATTCCTTTTCAAAAGATCTTCAATCCATTCTTCAGCCAAATTGAAGGATATCTTATGTTCAAATCAAAATCACATTACCACAATCAACAAATCTTTTAAGGAGATCGAATCAGAGGATCACACTTTTGTAATCACAGAGAATTGTATCACACATTCATCAATACAAATTCGCACTTGTGACACTATTTCACTTGTTTGACTTTATTTCGAACCGAGAAATTTAGTCGTCCACAACGGTATGAATATTCAACGTGATTCTTTCTATGATATTAGACAATGTCATATTTGATTGTTCAATTAGATTTCTTTTGATGTATTAGTTCTTCTATGCTTCCAATAAGTTCAATCATGTTTTTCTTGTTGTTTAGATGAATTTTTAATAGTTTCAAATAGAAATCAGGTTTTAAAGTGAATGAGTTTTTCTGAAAATTATTCTAATCGCATTATTAATATAGGTTTTTATTGTTTAATTGAATCATAGGTTTTTATTTGTTTAAGAACAATAAAAAATGAAATATATATTTTCTTAGATCACAAAGAATTTTATATCGATATAGAGAAACACTCCAATGCCCTGGTATTTACATTATTGATTTAAATCAGTTTTTATTATTATTCTTATTAACAATCACCAAGCAAAAATACTTTTATTCTTCACCCAAATTGTGGTTTAATTATATTGACTTTGAATTTACCCTACTCCTTGTAGTTCGACCTCGGTACTCTGAGAATTATATTGCTACGATTTCCTGCACTTGGAAGTGAGCAAGTTGGAAACTGTAAGAAAACAAACATGTTGCTTTCTGAATGGAAAAAGAAAATAAATATGTTAACTTCTAAATGAAAACCTCAAATCTACGAGTAGTCCCCTGGATGCACAAGGTGATAGAGTAAAGTCTTTTTTTATTTTTTTTAATAAATCTGAAAATTGAACTACCTTGGAGGCTACAATATGTTTAAATAGTAAAAAAAAACCTTACGGCAGCTAGGAAAATGCCCAGAAACCTTAATATGCGTTAATCACGTAATTATGTGACAAAATAGCAAAAAAGGCTTAATGCCCTTGCTGTTCTAGAAAGGCCTGTGTTGTGTGCTCTACGTTACTTCTTCTAAAAAAAAAAAAAAAAAAAATCTTAGACTAGACAACCAATTCACACAAGAAGCTTTGCTTAGAAAATGTGACGAAATCGTAAATGAATCGTTAAATCAATAGCAGGTTTAAGTGATTAGACAAGCGTACCTACCTTCAGTTTGCCTATTCGTAATCTAACACCACTAGGGAATTAATGAGTGTTACAAGAGTACACGTTAAGAAATATTAAACGATCAATTATAAATTTCAATGCACCTTTTTCAAAAGGAAAAAAAAAAAAAAAATTTGCACGTGCAAATTCATGATGATTGTGTCTTATTAGTTTGCATGTGCAAATCAATATCAATATATATATATATATATATGTGGGTGTGAAAGCCCAACGCTACGTATTGGGCCTGGGGCCCAATTTGAGTATCACTATGTGTCCTAAGAGAGAAAAGGGATTAGAAATGAGTCCATATGGGGGAAATGCACCTAAAAATGAATGAGAGGAGGCATCCAAAGACAATCATATTGGTCCGAAGAAGTCCCCCTCCTCGGATCACAAGGGAATTTGATCAAGTAAATATACTGAAGGCCTGAACGACCTTCCCAACTGACTCCATGATAAGAGCAAGCTCTGGGCATGCCTAGAGATGATGAGAATAGAGAAATATCTAAAAGGAAAAGCTGCTACCACCGCATTTAATGCAATGCAGCAACTTTCCTGGCCGCATTTATGTGGAGAAAACACCTGAACAGTGCAACCTCAGCTACTACCACTCACGGCAGACTAAAGCAGACGTCTGATGTGACATGTACTCAAGTGAATGCTTAGATGAAGAACAAGTGTACGGTGAGGATGAGGAAGAAGGAGGATATATAAATGGAATAGGTCTCTGGATAGGGGGGATGGAAAAATTGGAAGAAAAAAGGAAAAGGAGAGAGAGAGAGAGAATTGTATTCACTTTTCCATAAATATTAAGCCTCTTCGGATTTGAGTATCATCCATTTTACAATTGTTTTTACATCATTTTATCCTTACTGGCATAGATGAATCGTTGCTAAATTTATAACCAGCCCAGCTTGTTCACCCACTCTCTACAAATTTATTGTTCTGGGTTCATTGGGTTCACAATCTGCAAAGTTTGGACTTGGTCTACCAAATTTGGACCCTACAATATATATATATATATATATATATATAAGCAGAGATCTCATGCCGGAGTGCATGAGGTCCTGCCAAGTGACGTTCTGATTTTACTGTTATCTCATTAATATTTCATTAATTGCTTAAGCTTACACCATACATTTCTTTATTCTTCATGTCTTTTAGCATACCTACTGTTTTAGTATTTAAAAAAAAAAAAACAAAAAATAATAAAAATAATTATCACTATATAAATATAAGCAGAGACTTTGTGCGGGAATGCATGAGGTCTTGTCAAATGGCGCTCTAATTTTGCATTAAACCTTTTTTTACCTCTTTCATTATGTTTTTTTTTTATTATCCAAAAGTTCATATTAACTTATTTTACTGTTCTTCTTCTTCTTCTTCTTAAAAAAAAAAAACTTATTTTAATGTTATCTCATTAATTGCCTAAGCTTACACCACACCTTCCTCTATTCTTTATGTCTTTTAGCATACCCACTATTTTAGTATTTAAAAAAAAAAAAAAAATTAAGGACTGATAGTAATAACTAACCAAAAAATGCCCTAGAGAGAAATAAAGAGACACAAAAATGTTTTGGATTGTTAAATAAAACACACTATTTTATTATATATTACCAAAATAAAATAATTGAGATTGACAAAACATTTGAAAGAGAGAGAAAAAGGAATCTAAGGGGTCATCACCTTTGTTTTACTGGCCTTCCATCACCATCAAGATGCCTAAACACCAATGAGTAATTTTTTTAAAAAAAAAAAAAATTAGGGTTTTAAATATGATTTAAGTTTGGATAGTTTTTGTTTTGGGATATAAGTAGAGAGAATATTTGATGCGCAATGTAAAACTATACTCTACCATGGTTTAATTTTAAATCATCTATAAAATACATACATGCATACACATTTGCCCACACCATTTTTATGTGAACACAACACAAATTAGTTGATTTTTATGGTACCGTTACTCTTTTGCATTAATTTTTGGTTTCATGATTTAAAAAAAATTAATTTTACCTTGAGAAGGTTACAAATATGTAGTGAAGTTACTAAACTAATTTTAATATCTCAAAATGTATATGTTTCTTTACTCTAATTTAGTTTATTTTTCTTTATAATATATGTACAATATTATCTAAAATTGTCTTACATAAAGTGTGTGTTTGGTGCAAATTAAAAAGCCATTTTTTTTTTTACTATTTAGCTTAATTTCATAGGTCTCATTGCACTTTTTGATACTATTCATAGGTCCCATTGTACTATTTCGGCTACATTCTAGCTTTATTTACAGTATTTTCAGCAAAAAGTTTTCAGTTTCAGCTAAATAAGCTGTTTCTAAATAGACACAAAATATTACAAAATTATTTATGCGTTGCACGGGCAACTTAGTAGTTCAAGGTAATAGTGTGTTCATTTCTTGATATTCAATTGAGTATTAAACAAGGACAAAACTATGTTTGGATTAGTGGGAACACAGAGAAATTCATATGGTAATGAACCAAGGAAAAATGTTAGTCTTATTTTCACTATACCAGTAAATGTTCGATTCACATAACATACACAATCATTTAAATTGGAAAATCACAATCTTCTCCACTTAAATCCCTAACATCCTTGTTAGGGCCCATTCATCTGCACTATACCTCATAAAAATAAGTTACAATTGAGGATCATTATAGTTGTTAATAAAACCCAAATTTTCCTATTAAATACCAGATATGAGACTTATCACACACCCATACAACACACATAATTATCAATCAAAATGGGGCATCACACACACACACACACAGATATATATATATATATATATATATATCCATCCTCTCATATGACAGTGGGTCCTACATTGCTTCTCGCATAGGATTGGGTCCCACAAGCTGTGTGGGATCCACTTCTATGTGAGAGGTTAGCTACCTGTAGTACCATCTCTAAACTTGACCCCTTTACAAATTTTAAAATTTTAAAATTAAAAAAACTGTGTGTTTGGCTTTCTTCTTCTTCTTCTTCTTAATTTTTTTTTAAAAAATAAAATAAAATTCAAATGACTATTTGTTTGACATTTTGGTTGTTTGCTTACCAAAAATTAAAAGTTGGAACTTTTTGAGATGTGGGTTTTTGCTACTATCTAGCTCTACCTAAACTTTGTGGGTATGATTTGTTTTATTTATTTTTGTTAACTTTGCAGCACATAAGAAGAATATTGGAAATTTTTATAGAACATAATGTTGATCAACTTAAGCCTAGTAATTTCAAAATTTGTTTTTGAGTGGAGAGAGAGAGAGAGAGAGAGAGAGAGAGAGATTTTGGTTAGGAAAATAGCGGACAAACAATAGAGATAATATATACAATTTTTTTTTTTTTTTTTTGGATTTATAGATAATGAGGAAGTCGAAGTATAAAATTTGACATTTTTGCTTGTAAATCTTGTCAAAGTTAGGGTTCACAACTAGATGAAAAATGATTATTTAACAAACTCTTAAATTATGTATACTGGAAGGGCAATTAAAACAAAATTTAATGTAGAATCAGTTATATGATTTTCAAGTGTTTTTTATTTTTTATTTTAAACACAAGTTCTTCTTTGGCATGTGATTGAATGAATATAAAGAAAAACAATTATTTTTTAGATTTTATTTATTTACATTTTTCTAATATTAAATATATGCTCATTTGGATTTTTATATATTAACATAATTTTGAATTATTGGTATTTTTTTAAAAAAAATTACTAAGGATTTGTTTGAGATTCGTTTATTTTGCTGAAACTGAAAACTTTTTACTGAAAGTATTGTAGATAAAAGTAAAACTTAGTTAAAATAGTACAGTGAGACTTATGAATAGTATCAAAAAGTGCAGTGAGCCTCATGAAAAAAAATAGTAGCAAAAATAAGCTATCTAAACACAACCTAAATATTGAAATTTTTTGTTTATGCCTTGACCCCTCAACAATGAAATTAATGTTCCATCCGTTCAAATCTTAGTTCTTTTAATAAAGAACAGCAAACTATGCCAATTTTGATAAAATTTTACAAAAAAAAAAAAAAAAAAAATTAAATTAAAAGAATAAAAAAAATAAAATTGTGCGCTTTCCTAGAGGTAAATGGAAGTAGAAACACATTAGAATGATATTAAAATAATAACCTACAGCTAGAGTCCGGAGAAGCTGGTTTGCCCGAGAGGTTAAGGGGGAAGACTTAAGATCTTCTGCACATAAGTGCGCATGGGTTCGAACCCCATAGCCAGCATTTTGTTCTTTATCTTTTTTCATTAAATTTTAATGGTTTTTTTTGGACATCAATGGATAATTATTAATTAATATATTTCTATCAGCTTACATATTTTACCTCAACAAAATGATACCACATGATCCAGTATAATGTTATTGGATATTTTTGGATGAGCTTATGATACCACTTGATCCATAAGTGTATATTTACCGCTAGGCACTAGTTGATAAATTTTTTTAGACAAGCTTATTTTTTAACTTGTATGTTTGCATAATATTTATTGCTAAAAATTGAAAATACTGTACAAAAAATGCAGCCCATTCACAAACGCAAATGCGTTTTGTATCCAAACTAACACTTAGCTAGGGGTAAGTTCATCAAGCCCAAGAGCAGCTCAATGAGCTTAAGAAACCCAAGCATAAGCCATTCTAAAGGAACCCACAATGCAAGCCACCTTCATCTAATTACAAGATATTTGGACCAGCATTGCAACAACCAAGTACTAACCCAATTTTGAACCACATAGCAAGCTGAATTATTCAAGATACTCAAACAAAAAAGGTGCTTCGTACTCATAGTGGAAAAAATTAATCTTTTTTTTGCATAATATTATTCTTTAAATTTTTGATTATGTAAAATTGTGATTTACAATTATGTTTTATGTTGGCTATATTCCATGACAAAAAGTGTTGTAATTGCCTTAATTTTGTTTCTTGTATTTTGTGAGATTTTATTGTATTAGGTTTAGTATTAAGTTGGTGAAGAATTGAGCATGAATTGAAGAATCAGTGCAGTTTCGCGACTAGTTCGCAAGAAGTTCGATAGAAGAGTAACTCGCAAAAAGGCAACATGAGAAGCATATGCTGGAAGGTGAAGAGTCGTGTCAGGTTATTAATTTTGCGACTGTCTCGAGAGGTACCTGTGAAACTCTCTGCTTGGAGGATTAGTGATATTGGTTACTTGCGCTCTTTTATTCTTGTTCCGCACTTAATATAAGTAAGAGTAAAAGCTATATAGCCGTAACTTATAATTGGGGGTTTGAACAAGCTCTTGTGTTTTGGCACAAATCCGAACTTTCAGATTCCAACTTTAGCATCCTCTTTTTCTTTATTCCCAAACAAAATCTGAAAGTCACTGTTACAAAAAGTAAGCAACCCTATCTAAACAATGCTTGCCTGTTGCAACATATTGCGCTTTTGATTTAAGCTCTATATTTTCCTTGCCTATATCCACAAGAAAATAATTTATATTGAATCATTTCACACAAGAAAGGAATGACCAGTGTTTGTTTTGACAAATCTAAAGAACAGAAAGAGAACTATCTGAATGAATGAATCTCCAAAAAGAACCATATTTTCATCTTCTGTTGGTGACAATAAAAGAGATGTTGAATGCTATTCTTGAGATCATTTTTCACCAATCACGTTCCACTAAGAGTTGGGGACAAAGGTACCAACATAACCAACCCCTGCAATGAAGAAGGCAAAGGACTGGAGAAAGAGGTAAATGAAGTAACGGTTCTTTCCAAAGTTGAGATCATAGCACCCGCAGAAGAAGAGATAGGCCCCAACACCGAGCTCTAGCAGATGGAGCCTGTTTAAGAAACAAAAAATGTAAACTTCAGATTCTCAATTTTCATACTAGATACAGTTCATTAAATTCTTTTATAACATTGTCTAGGTAAACATTAAAAATGAAGGTGACACATTTTTCTGGAATATCAACTCAATTTTTGATAGTTTGAAACCTAATGTTTTATTTATTGCAGAGCATATTGTGGAAATGAAGAAGGTATTGGAACTTTAGAACAACTGTTCCAGTTCCAAGTATAAGAAACATATCAACTACATTTTGCTTTCCACTGTTTTCTGCATAAACAAAACACGGTTTGACCATCAAAGTATACTAGCGCTCTAGTTTCACCTGCACATGTTTACTTTCCTCTAAATAGATTTTCTTCTGAACAGTGAATACCCCACATAGGGCTCAGCGTATTATTTGGATGCATAAATAAGACATTACAGGTGTGTTTGGATACCACTTATTTTGCTGAAACTGAAAATTATTGCTGAAAGTACTGTAGATAAAAGTAAAAAGTAAAAGTAGTTGAAATAATACAATAAGGCCCATAAATAGTAGCAAAAATAAGCTGAATAGTGAAATAATTTTAATTTTTTATCCGCATCCAAATGCACACTACATTAACTTTTACATGAGGATTGGAATATGTATAATCAACTGATCCATAAAGCTGACCCCAATTTAAATGTGATCAAAGGGCTTAGTTAATCATTTACTCTTACCCTTTATTTATTTATTTATTTTCATATATTTGAAAAGCAACATGTCATTTTACAGTATTAAGATTACTTCTATTTTTATAAGTGTTGCAATGCCATTGTTACGTTGAAGACTCCTTTTGACACAGATCAAATGCTATGACAATTGTAACTGCATAATGTACACATCGTAACAATGATTCCCAATACAAGTAATAATACCTTTCTCCAACCCTGAATCGAGGTTTCCTGGGAGCTTTTACACCTGATTTCATCTTGAGAGCATCTCCCAATTTCTCAGTGACAACCCATTCATTTACTCTCCCTGCCTCAAGCAGACCTATAAGTGTTGCCTTAGTTCGATGCAAAGACATGACATTCTCAAAGAGGATCCAGAACATCAATAGGTGGAACGATCTGTGAGATAACATATAGTTGAAGGTATTAGAAATGAGTATAACAAGTCAAACTAAGATGAAAGCGTTATTGCATTATCCTTTTTATAAAGCTAGTAGTTTCTCCAGGATTGCTAGAAAATTAATATTTCAATCAGGTTTGGACTTAGCACAATCCTGCAAAGTAATGAAAGCCAATCCATACCCCATAAGAACCACACTATTGGTGAATTTGGACAGGTCAGAAGGCCTGGCCAGCACTAATGCAATCTATAGCAGGACATCATGAAAATTTGCTTGCCAAAAGAGAGAATATTGAAGGGGAGAGAAAGACCTTGGAGTTCCAACTGCATTGAGGAGAGTAATTATAGCCGGGATGTACACAGAACCCCACTTGGGAACTTCCACCTCAGGAACCAAGACTGTTGCTGGCAAAACAACACAGTAAAAGAAAAATGTGACAATATGGGCTATGACCTTCCGAACAAAGAAAAAGCTGTAGATCACGTATAACTTCTTCCACAGTGAGACTCTCTGCAATGCATTATTAAATAAATAGTGAGTAGAGACATAGACAAAGAAAAATATATATATATAAAAAAAAAAAAATTGGATTAAGAGGGGAAAAAAGTACAAATTGGCCTTATGTTTCTACATTCTTGATTATCACTCTAGACAGAGCAGAAACATATAAGAGAAGCTAAGAAGAAGCATACCTTGTTTCTCACAATCTCCATGACCATTTTTCGGAAGAGATTAGCAGGGCCACAAGACCATCGGTGCTGCTGATAACGGAAGGCTTTGAAAGTACTAGGTAATTCATTTTTCACCTGAAATATATAAATAAATTAGAATTATATCAACTTTGAAAAGGGAACATAGTAAAAACTTATTACAGGACAATTCCAGAATCATACCACTTTTATGGAAATGGTGCTTGCTTCTCAAATTATATAGACTTTAGAATTTAAGGAAGGCTTACATGGACCAATGGGTTTGCTTAGTAGAATGAGTTCAAATGAATAGAATCAAATATGCATATTAATATATTTTGAGACAATTTTATTTGCATGGACATCTCTTCTCACGAGACACTTTACCCATGAGGGTCGGGAAAATGGCATCGCTAGGTAATTACAGTGGTACATTATACAAGTTCTGAGAAAAGTGTTGTGTACAGGTTCATTAGAAATCATTCTGTTGTCTAGTAAGAGTTATTCTTCGTAAGCTGGTTCAACATCACGTCTCTTTGTGAGAATTTAAACAAAAATATCAGGAATATGTGAAAGAATCTCATCCAATGGGGTTATCCTGAAAGTTGAAAAGGGCTAATTAGGATGTCCGGAAGTTTGCATTGCATCCCAAATACTGCGTTTAACTGTTTATTCACCACATATTCCCCTTTTCCTAGGGAGACAAACAAAGGACTGGGTGGAAGGTGTAATTTTAATCATTAAAGCTAGAGGTCGATAACAGAAGTTATTACTGATCATAATTACTATTAAATTTAATCCAAAGCTGATATTAGCCTCTTTATACATAATGAATATTCTATTCTAGAGATTTAGTTCTGTAATTTACCTTTCAATATTTGGGAAGTTATATGTATTCTAAGCAATTACACAAATGGATATTGATCCTTTTATTAAATAATAACAGATATAGCCAAAACAGGCTGCATACAATTAGCAGAAGTAGAAACTAAGTGCAAAGGTTTCAATTACAAAATTTATGACATTGTGAGACCACTGTGATATTAAGCAAGATGCTTTTGTCTATCTAGCTCAAGTATTTTTTTTTCACTTTTCTTTTTCAGCCATAAGCTGTAGACACTAGACAGTGTGCTAGTAGGTGGGTGCAAGAAATGGTATAAGAGAAGGGCAATAAGCTCTAAGCTCGAATGGCACCTCTGCCCCTTGTAGAAGCAAGGGAAGGTGAAGTCATGGGTTCAAGCCTACTAGGTGTGTGTGTGTGTGTGTGTAGGATCAATAAAAAGGGGGAAAAAAGGTCTAAGGGAGGCCAATTGTAAGAGGATAGACAGCCAACAAGGGTAGTAGTATGATAATCCATTTAAATAAAGATCTCCCTGAAATATTTAATGAAAATCCCACTGGAGAATAATGAATACTTCAATAGTCAACAACTTACTTTATCAAATTATACCTAGTTCTACTGGTTTTGTTGTTAATACCTTGATGTTACCAACATATACAAATTTCCAGCCTTTGAGACTTGCTCTGACTGCCAAATCCATATCCTCCACTGTGGTGCGGTCCTTCCATCCTCCAGCCTCATTGATTGCTGAAATTCTCCATACACCAGCTGTCCCTGCATTAAATTCTCTACTGTCATATGATTGGATTTTGTACTAAAACTATCGGCACTTTTTGAGAATATGGCTTACCATTGAAACCAAAGAAGTTGTAAGTTGCAGACCCCACTTCTTGCTCCACTGTGAAATGGTAATCCAGTGACATCTCTTGCATCCTTGTCATTAAGCATTCGTCAGCATTAACTGCAATAACATCCAATAAAGTACCATCACTCCTCCTCTTCTTTGGTAAGTACCTTTCCAGTCATTCTATAGTGTATAATAACTCTATACTTTTCAGACTTTTTGCTACATGGCAAGTGCTTTTCTCTTGTACTAAAAAAAAGATATTTTTCTCTTGTATTTTAATTATAGAAATTGTTCTGCACAAAGTATAAAGTTGAAATGGAAGCCCTGCCAATTAACTTGAGTTCGACTTAATGAGCTTGCCTAATACCTTCTAATGACAATCAATATACAAAGGTCATATTCAGGCTTGCATCAAATTGATATATGCAGATTTCATGACAAGATCTTGACTAAGTATTGTCCAAGCTAATATGCTCAAGATTCATACTTTTTTTTTTTTTTCTTTTTTCATGAATAAGAGTCATCCTTTCTGTTGATGCTAGGTTGCATGCTCAGAAAGCAAAACCACCATCCATGAAAACCAAATGAAAGGAGCTCTTTTCTAGTCAAATTAGTATTAAAAAAGAAGCACGAAATAGCTTTTATTTGACAAAAGAGAAACATGTAGGAACTTATTCTATGCACCCTGTGAAATGTGCCCTGGAGGGATTTTCAATAGAAGACTGGGAAGAGGAGCAGTTTCCATTCAATGACTAATTAAATCCATTAACACTACTTTTACAGACCAAGACAAAAACTTGAAAACTTCACAGAAGTTGGAATTTCTGCAAATGACAGAACTGCTATAAAATCTAGCACCTTTACACATACATATACATGATAAACATGTGTATGCATATGTGTGACATTATTTCTTTTTTTTTTTTTTCCCTGAAAATGTAGGGTTTTTTTTTTTTTTTTTTTTTTTTAAATGATAATTTGATAGACAACAACTGGGGGAGGGGTGATTCGAATCCTGGTTTTCCTTATATAGGAGAACAAGCAATGGTACTAAGCAGCAAGACACTTGGCAAAAATGTACCTCTTTCATATCCACTATATGTGACAATTCTTTAGAACTAGAACAAGACATGTTGTTTTACATGATTTAATATAGATTGATGCTAAGGATGCTATAAAATTTCACACATAATCTTTAAAAACCAATGTGTTACCAATCACAATAATTAATTTAAACACTTATGTATTATATTTTGAAGTGATACTAATCAAGTCATGACATGTTAGTTTAAGTTTTTTATTTTTATTTTTATAGTAAGCTTTAACATTTTCCTTATATATATATATGTGTGTGTGTGTGTGTGTGTGTGTGTGTGTGTGTGTGTCATTTTCTATCTTGGTTGGCACTTTATTCTAGATTATAAACTCCGTCATTAAAAAAAGGAGCTTGAACCAAGTTTAGTAGCAAAGGTGTTACATTTAGTAAAGACTGCCACATACCAAATTTCCAGCGAGCTTGAACAAGAGCAATTTCAGGGTTGTGAACTAGAAAAGGTATGGTGCGCCATAGAAAATCAGGCTCAGGTTGGAAATCAGCATCAAAGATTGCCACATAGTCACACAGTTTGACGTAGCTGTGTTTCATGCCTTCTTTGAGAGCACCTGCTTTGTACCCATTCCTGTTGTCTCTGATCTCGTACTTTATGTTTATGCCTTTGCTTGCCCATCTTTGGCATTCGAGTTCCACCAGTTCCTGTTGTTGTACTTTTGTTTATTAGACCATGAATCACACAGACCCACATTCAAAAAAAATGTTGGTTTTGTTTATGAAATTATGAACAGAACTATTTCATGTTGGAGAATGGTAATGGTGCTCATGGTCATATACGATAATATCTCTATTTGACTGTAACAAATAATGAAACTATCCAAAAATAAACTTTTGGAACTCTATCATCCAACAATCAATTCAAAGTAGGCAGGGTGTTATTTTCTTACAAAGATTTTTTTTTTTTTGGGCGTGACTTATGGTTGTTGATTGGGTTAATTTTAATATTTTTTACAAAAAGACCTGGACAAAGTTGGTAAATCCTAGGAACCTGCTTCGAAACCCAAATTATATATGGGACAAAAAGAACAACTGCTTTGAAATATTTTATTATTTGTTTATAAAAAAAATAGTATATTATTTTAAGTAAATGAAAGCTCAAATAAATAAATGTATATATAATTCAATGGACCATGATGTCGGCACATAACCAATTTCAAACATGTATCTAAATCGTGTTTGAAATGAGATAGGA
The DNA here is from genome assembly GCA_023621385.1 of Quercus gilva. NCBI lineage: Eukaryota > Viridiplantae > Streptophyta > Magnoliopsida > Fagales > Fagaceae > Quercus > Quercus gilva. Next base: position 42,753,078 of record CM042476.1, on the reverse strand, counting down.
TTGAAACAAGAACCTTGATAGCTGGGTCAGTTGAATCATCAAGAACTTGAATTATTATCCGATCAGTCGGCCATGAAAGCCCACATGCAGCTCCAATGGATAGCTGATACACCTGCGTAGCATAGAACAGTCACATGAAAGATTAAGTGTCCATGTTATATTGCAGTAGAAAACAAAGCTTGCAACCATAGAGTTTTGTGATATTGAATTTTAAGTGGAAAACTCTTTAATATTTTGAATATTTTGGTAAATCACAATGAACAATACTTTAAATTTTTAAATTTGTGAAGTATGAATAATAATTGAACAACTTTTTCCTAAAAGCTTCAACTTTTGATAATTTTAAGGATCCCTTAAAATACTTTTTCCCCATTTTTTGAAAAAAGAATTTTTTGAGGCTCTTATATTCTTTTATGATTGATAATGCATAACTAGACGTGTTCTACACAAATTCCATTGTACTATAAAGTAAGAAGTTTGAATTTAATAAAGATGAAGTGTAAAACTCATATTTTACACTATCTAATAAGAAGTTATCACTTTATCTTTTTATTTAAAATTTAATATATTCTATTATACCTAATAAGATCACAATAAACTTTCAATTTAGTTAGATTTTCAAATATATATTAGACTTGATTGAGTATGATTGTGTTTATTTTTTTTATGTGTGATAAGATGAAGTGACATGTTAGGATTAGAGGAAGTAAAACTTATGTTTTACACCTCATTTTTAAATAATTTAATTTTTAAAGGAAGATATAGAGAGAAAAACTTATAAATTAATAAATCAATCATTGGAGCGGAGCTAATGATTAAAAGCTGTGTGTATGTATATTATATTTGTGAGTGGTTTAAACTTTGTCACATAATCAATATAATAACTCTATCATAGAGTCATGTTAATAAATTTTGATTAAATGTTGGTGATAGGAGTGAAATCTAAATTGTCTAACCTCTTTCTCGTTGTACATGGGGATTTGCACTAGAACCATGGGGTAAGCAGAATGACCAAGCTCCAAATCGTCCCTCATAGACTCGCATTTGTAACTCTTCTCTGGCTTTCGACCAAACAACTTGATAAAAACTATGACAATGCCCATGTACACTCGCTCCATGAAAAGCATTAATGACATGACCAAGCACACAACCACCAGCAATTTCAACAGTGGTACAATCAATGGTGCTTTGGTTTGTTGCCAAATCAATCCAATTTGTCCTGTAATGTCATCACGAGTACCTTGGAACGTGTCGGGGAGCATGGTCGTGGTTGAGAGCCTCTCCATATTAGCCTACGTCTTTGTGAGTGATGAGGTTATGGGCAATGAAAGCTTGCAATATATGTGAATATATATATATATATATATGTGTGTGTGTGTGTGTGTGTATCAGTGTATGCTTGGGTTATAAAGGGCTGTGTGTGTGTGTGTGTGTGGCTTTGCGAAAAGAACACGAATGTTTTACTACTATTTTATATGAGCTTGCAAGCTTTTACTTTCTTTTGGGTGAATTGCTGTGATTTTTGCTTCTGAGTTACGCCAAGGCAATGTGGGAAAGAGATGGATTCTGAGTGGACTCGATCATATCATTTCTACTCAAGAAGCAGACCCACTGTCTCTATGATCACAACAGAGCAGAGAGAGAAGCCAGCTATATCCAATTTAAAAATACACTCAAAGCAAGGTATTACGTACCACAAAGAAAACTCTCTTCTCTTCTATCTTCTCTCTGTTTCTGCAGAGAGAAAGGCAGGCTTTGGTTAAACTTGTAGCTAGCTTCTGGTATCTGGGTGCCTCTCTTTTATGCCTGCTATTCAAATTTCTAGAGAGAGATAGAGTCAGTGGTGAAGCTCAAAGTTTGTGTTTGTAAAATATATATAGAAGAAACTACAAAGCAAAGTGCTTGGTCAAAAAAGATAAAGACTTTGGATCCGAAACCAAGCAATGACTGTCAAATTCACGCAGAGTTTTTTAAACTTGGATGTTTATAATTGAATATTTGGGAGGTTTACACAATTATACAACTATGCACAAACTAGTTTAGCTATCATTTTCAGTCTTGATGAGGTGCAAAGCTGGCATTAACTTAATTTAAGCCCATTAGGTTGTTGAATTTTTGTGCACCTCCAAAACAAACTAACCTTTCAGGTTGGTGTTTAACCTAAATTTTGATATACGAAATTTTAAAAAAAATATATATATAAATGATGTAATACATTTCTACGAATCATTTTCTATTGTTCCATATACATTATAAGAAGTTTTAGATAATTTCATAATTAAGATTGATAAAAGAGAGGAAGGTTATGGGTCATTGTAGAGAAACATTTTTATTTTTATTTTTTATATTTTTGAAAATATTCTTCTTGGAAGAGAAATGATTTCTGGTTGTTTTATGACTAATCTTCTTAAGTTACAATGGTCTTTGACAGCCTTTGGAGTGGGTTTTAAAAAAATCGGCATTCTTACATCAATTGATCGTTTAGTCTTGCTCTTCTCCTAAAAAAAGAAAACTTTAGTATTTCTCACTTGTTAGTATTAGTAAGTATGAACAACTTGAAAGTGAGGCTAGTAGGTATACTTCCCCAAAAAAAAAAAAAAAAAAAGAGAAGTGATATTAAGGGGGTGTTTGGTTCATCAGTTTCTATAAATTAATTCTCAGTTTCCATAACTCATAACTCAAAAATAGTGGAATTCATAGTGAAAAGGTTGTTTGGCTGCATAATAACTCTGTTTTCATAATTTTGTTTCTATCACTCAATTTTCTGATTTTTGAGTTATGAGTTATGAAAACTGAAAACACATTTTGGCTATTTTCAGTTTCCATAACTCATAACTCAATGGCAATATTATAATTAAATACTAGAGGACCCACAAACAGTACTCAACCGCACCTTTTGACCACTTTTGACTTTTTTTTTCCCTTTCTTCTCCTAGGTTGGCTGTTCGGTTCTTTTTTTTTTTCTTTTTTTTTTTTTCACTAGTTTGGTTTGTTCTTTTTTTTTTTTTTTCTTCTTCTTCTTCTTCTTCTTCTTCTTTCACTGGTTTGGTCTGTTCTTTTTTTTTTTTTTTTTTTTTTTTTTTTTTTTCACTAGGTTCGGTGAGTTTGGGTATTGAAAAAAAAAAAAAAAATGCTGCACCGGGTGATAAGTATGAGGCCCACAAATAGTGTGAAAAATATTGAGTGATGGGAAGTGAGTGATGGTGCCAAACAAACATGGTATTTTAGAGTGATGAGTAATGGAAATTGAGTGACCAAAAAAATTAATCCAAACATGGCCTAACCTTCTACATTAACCTCTTTTTTTTTTTTTTTTTTTTTTTTTTTTTTTTTTTTTTTTTTTATCATCATCTTAGTTCAAAAACCTTATAGTTTAGTTGTTATTTATTTATTTTTATTTTTATTTTTTTGTATTCTCAATGGAGACATAAAGTTCAATGGTTGACTTTGTACATTGTACATCTCCATTTTTTAAATAATTTCAATGGAGACATACAATGTCATGTATCATGGAAAAAATGGTATAGTGTGTATAATGTAGCCGATGTCCGGTATCTAAACCTTTAAAACTTTTAAAAAGAAAAAAAAGTTAATAAAATGTAGTGTGTCGTGAATTTTAATGTATATTCATAATTATGGTTAAATGCGAAATTGTTGACTTTTGTAATCACTTCCTAATCAATCAATATATATATATATATATATATAAGCAAAGACCTTATGTGATAGAGGAGGATGTAGTTTGCCATGTGACACTTTATTAGAGTAGTTTTACATTTAGCGTTCTACGTTAAGGGCATGTTTGGTATACTGAATGAGGATTACGACAAGAATTGTAATATTTATTACTGAGAATAAAATGTATTGTAATGGAATAACTAAACATATTCATAAGCTTGGTTGTGAGTTGTAACATTAAAATATAACTTAAGATTTATTTTAGGAAATATCTTATTCATACAATTATATTTCCTTAAAAATAATGAACTAATATATATATATATATATCCTTAAAAATAAAATTTATATATATATATAATTTGAGAGAGAGATGAGTTAATTTTAATGATTTTTAAAAAAATATTTTTATACTTGTTACGTGTTTATGGAAAATTTATTTATTTGGAAGTATAATAATTTTAAAAATTATTGCACCTACTAATGAATAACTATTATATCCATTTTAAAGAGGAATAGTTATTCCTCATTTTGAAGAATAGATATTCATAATAAATAACTATTTATTGTAATAAAAACATAACCAAACTAAGGGTATATCTGGTATATTTCGGATGCAGTAATAACTTCTGTAATAGAATAGTTATTCATGTGTAATAGCATATTTATTACATATATTAGTTATTACATAGGAATAATTATTCTTTTAAGAGTAATATTACATATACAAATTATTTTACAACATTTTTACAAATTGCTGAAATGACAAATTCTTACTAGTTTTAATATGAGCCTATCACTAACATCACATTTTTACTTACAATAAATATTTGGAAAATACTAAAGCCACATCAGCAGTTTGTAAAAATGTTGTAAAATAGTTTGTGTTTGTAGCATTACGCTTCTTTTAATTGAAGAATAGATGGATGTTATAACTAAAGAGATGTTATGTCCATAATATTTTTACAACATTTTCACAACAAATCATAGGTGGTTAGTTGTTATTGGTTCAAATTTGAACCTAACACTAAGATTACTTTTTTGTCCCAACAATAACAAAAAGTAACAACTTGCCACTTAAGATTTGTTGTAAAAATGTTGTGGATATATCATTTCTCTTATAACTATTCCTTAGTGTACATATAATAGATTTTAAATTAATATATTTCCAAAAATATAAATTTTCCTTATACATTATCTTTTACAAGTTTTCTGTAATGGGCCTTTTTTACAATGTTGGGCTGAGCTGCCGCCTGTGGTACTGGGCCCAAGTATTCTGAGTAAGGAAGTTGAGACCGGTCCAATTGCAACTCACTCTGGTCTGACTTGTGCACAAACTATGCTCCTTTTGCCAGGTTTTGATCACATACCTATGGTAGGCAGAGCTGCTACGGGGAAGTTATGGCAATAGATTTAATAAAGATAACGCAAGAAATACTAGACAGACTAAATAAAAGGAAGTGGCAAGAAGCACCCCCATACACAAAAGTAACAGAAATAAATAGGGAAATAATAATAATGGGCTTCCTTAATCAAGGAAGGAAAAATCAGTTTGCCACGCCAAGTAAGGCTACGAAGATTGAAACTGAGAAGGGAAACCACTTCCTCAATGCGAATAATCTCCCCAGGAAAAGAAATTAATTGCTTTGAGGGAGTAGACCTAAATGGTTTATTTTCAATGAGGATCATTTTTCTTTGATAGAGAGCAGGGCTTTAGAAGGAGAGAGGAGATTAACCTATTGGTGCATGCCTACCATTCTAAGTTCTCTCTTTTTCCTTTGTTTTTTCCCCTTCCTTTCTTAGTGCTTACTCCTGTCTTACGATTTTCTCCTAGAGATTACTATTACCGTGATCGTGATCCCTCTGTTGTGCATGACAATGACCCTTTTTATAGTGCCTGCCGTGACTGATTTTTACTATTTTAGCCTTTAATTACCTTTGTCTGGTATGGGTATCCTTGCCGACCACTACTAGTTTGTCAGTCGTTCAGCCATCACCACTTATCTGTGCTGGCTGTGCCACTTCTCATTTCCAGACAAAGAATACTATTTTGTTTGTTTGTCTGTCGTGGCCCTCCTATTTGTTATGGTGCGGGTGCTCTCTCTTTCTCTATCCCTTATGGCATGCACCTAGTGGCTCTCACTCATCCTTACTTCTTTTGGGCAGTATGTCATCTTAGCAAGACATATTCCCTAAAAAAGCCTGAGCAAGAACCACAGAATAAGTTTTCCCCTCTCCCTACTGCCAGACCATGCCCTCTTACCTCTGACCCATGACCTCACCACGTCCTATATTAGTTGGGTACAGGCTGGTAATGTCTGGGCCTTGCGCGTGCTTCACTTCAATGTATGTTCAAAGCTTGCTTGCTGCTCATGCATTTGCCGTAATCTGGAGGCTCGTCTGCACATTCTGCCGGTCATTTTTTTTTTTTTTTTGGGCTTCTTATGGCGTAAGTTGTTTTCTGATCTCATATTCTCTATGCCTTACTTCTTTTGGGGGCTGGGCTTTGCCGGATTATGGGCTATCCCTCCTTCAGCCTACCCTTTTACTCTTTTCATAGCCTTGCCATCATTTCCTGTCATATCACTCTGCTATTTCTGCTATGGTGTTATTTGATCTAAGCTTGTTGGGCCTCTTTGGGCTTGTTGCTTATTCTTTTCTTAATGACTCAGTATAGTCATTTGAACTTTTTTGGTTACATTGCTTGCAGGCTCCTGTGTCCCATTTTCCTTTTGAGCATCCTCGGCCTTTTATAGTCTTGTGTTCCCATGGGCTTTTACTAACTCCTTTGGGCTTCTTTGGTCCAATTACTTTATCCTTCATCCTTAGGGCTCATGGACTTTTCATCAACCCCTTACTTTTTTTACTTTCATTACTTCAGGCCTGCTGTGGCCTATTCTCACTTTTTTACATCATATATTGCCCATGGGTTTGCTACTTCTCTCTTTCCGAGCTCCTTTAAGCTCATTTGTTTCCTCAAGACCCATTTGTTTATTTCATGGGCTTGTGATCCATAATTCCTGCTACTTGGCTTAATGGTTTTTCTATCCACTTACTAACTCTTTTCTGTCCATGTTGCTGGGCTTCTTCTTTCTATTGGACTTCCCAAAATGAGCATCAACACCTTCTATATGTAACAACCAAACTTATGGATAACAATAGTTATTCCATTACAATGTCTTCTATTTCCAGTAATAAAGATTACTATTCATAATGTAATCTACATTTACTATACCAAACGTGCCTTAAAGAATAATTAAGCCATATGAATAACTATTATATTATAGTGCCTATTACAGTCTACCAAACATGCCCTAACTTCTTCTCACTGTATTCTAAACAATGGGCTGATGTTTTGAGTTAGCCAAACAATTATAATGCCTTTATTACTTTAAATGCTTTAGATAGATTTAATGGATAACATTTCAATTTTCTCTACATTGCATAAGAGTTAAGTTCAATGCAAAATTGCAAGAGTTGGATTCAATGGATTAGGAAATATGATTATTTCTGTCTACTCATCTATTCAATCAAGCATAAATGGCAACCTCATTAATAGTTATCTTTGAAGAACTAAGTTCAATGTAAAATTGTAAGAGTTAGATTCAATGGATTGGATAATATGATTATTTGTTTCTACACATTTGTCCAATCAAGCACAAATAGCAACCTCCTTAAGAGTTGTCTTTCAAGATAAACTTTGATAGAGCGATTTTCAAAGAACAAAGCAAGATCAGGAGTTTTAATTTGAGATGATAATGGGTCGCTCATTGTAGCATTGAGTTGCAAAGGAGAGCAATTTGAATTCAGAGTAGGCAAAACTAGCAGCGGCCATCTAGGCTATTAATTTTGCGTGCAATTAAGATAGGTGTTAGTACATTTTAAATTAAATATGTTAAAACTTAAAATAACTGAAGATGAATAAAGAGATGAGTTATAATAAAATTTGTTAAAGAAAGAGTTACTTGTATGGAAGTTAGATTAAATAAATTAAGAGAAGTTTTCTAAATTGATAAATAACATGTAGGCTATGTGACGAGTTGTAAGACTATATATACGACTATGCTATGGACTAATTTCATATCAAAAGTGAATGAAGAGAAATAATTAAAAACAAAGAGTATTGTGTGAGAGAGTGAATTTAATAATATTGCTAAATACTTGAGAGATTTCGGGCCAAAGAAAGGTGTTCTTTTGGTGGAGCTTTGGGCTTAAACACTTTGTGCAGAAGCTGTTCTAGCCATACAACATTTGTTGGGCTGTTATATCCTGGGGGAGACAAGTCAGAGAAGGTCTGCACCGGTTACAAAGATTAGCCAACCAAGGGCTTGAATCTCCTTAAAGAGAGCGAGTGTCGCGCCTCAGTCTAAATAGTATTGTGTTAATCTTTTCAAATTAATAATATTCAACGTATTATTCAGTCTCTCTTTGTGTTGTTTCCATTATTATTGTGTTTGCACCAACAATTTTTAAGGAGATTCAAAACATGGATCATACACAAGAGAGACCTAATGAGCTTGTTGGAGATCTTAACAAGCCTTTTCGCTTTAAGGGAGCCCACTTCAAGAGGTGGAAAGGAAAGGTCCTCTTCTACTTGAGTCTTCTTAGAGTCTCTTACATCCTCACTTACAAGAATCCATCAAAAGTTTTTACCGATGAGATGAGTGAGGAAGAATATAGTCTCCATCAAGAAAAAATAGATAAGTATACAAAAGATGAATATAATTGTTGCTCTTATCTTTTGAATTGTCTTGCCGATCATTTCTATGATTATTATGATACAACTTATAATTCTGCCAAGAAAATTTGGAAAGCTTTACAAAGCAAGTATGATACCGAGGAGGCGGGTGCAAAAAAGTATACTGCTAGTAGATTTTTCCGTTACCAAATGGTGGATGGAAAATCGGTGGTGGATCAAGCACAAGACTTCCAAATGATTGTGGTAGAATTGAGATCTGAAGGCACAAAGATTGGAGACAATTTGGTGGTAGCTGGCATAATTGATAAATTACCACAATCTTGGAGGGAATTCCAAAAGAGTTTGCGGCACAAACAAAAGGAGACATCCTTAGAGACTTTAATCACATGCATCCGTGTGGAGGAGGAGGCTAGAGGTCAAGATGCACTCATGACACAAGAGAGCAATGGTAATTCCACCACAAAGGTAAACCTTATTTCAGCTAATAATAATATGTCCAAAAATCATTTTCCTAGAAATGGTCAATTGAAGCCTAAAAAGAAAGTCTTTAAAAATAATAATAGACATAATAATAGATCTCAAGGAAGGGGGAACCCGAATAAAAATTATAATAAGAACCAAGGACCCCCTTCACAAGATCAATTTAATAGATCCTGTTTTGTCTGTGGCAAGAGTGGGCATATTGCTCAATTTTGCAAATTTCGGAAATGTGAATCTGTCCTGCAAGCTAACGTAACCGAAGAGCCTTTAGTGACTATGATTACAGACATCAATATGGTGCAATATGTTGAAGGGTGGTGGGTAGATTTTGGTGCTAATAGGCATGTCTGCTATGACAAAAATTGGTTCAAATTGTACATTCCTTTTGAAGAAGAAAAAACTGTTATGCTTGGTGACTCTAGCAAAACCAAGGTTCTTGGGAGTGGTGAGATTGAATTGAAATTCACTTTTGGACGTGTGCTAACACTGAAAGATGTACTTTACACTTCGTTCATGAGAAAGAATTTGATGTCAAGTTTTTTGCTTAACAAGGTTGGCTTCAAGCAAACTATGGAATCTGATAATTATATAATCACTAAAAAGGGATTATTTGTGGGCAAGAGTTATGCTTGTGATGGAATGTTTAAATTGAATGTTGAGAATAATAAAGCATCTACTAGTTCAGTTTATATGCTTCCTTCTATTAATTTTTGGCATGCTCGTTTGTGTCCTATAAATAGTAGATATGTGGGAATCATGAGTAGTTTAGGATTAATTCCAAGACTATCAAAAGATTTTCAAAAATGTGAAACTTGTAGTCAAGCTAAGATTACAAAAATGCCTCATAAAAGTGTTGTAAGAAATACCGAATTACTTGAGTTAATTCACTCCAATTTATGTGAATTTGAGGGAATTTTAACTAGTGGAGGAAATAGATATATTATCACTTTTATTGATGATTTCTCAAAATATACAACTATTTATTTGTTGAAAAATAAAAGTGATGCTTTTGAAAAATTTCAAGATTTTTTAAAAGAAGTTAAAAATCAATTCAGTAGAAAAATAAAAAGAATAAGAAGTGATAGAGGCCGTGAGTATGAATCAAGTGCATTCAACTCATTTGTTCAGTCTTTGGGAATTATCCATGAAACTACTGCACCATATTCACCTGCTTCTAATGGTGTGGCTGAAAGAAAAAATAGAACTCTAATTGAGTTAACAAATGCCATTTTAATTGAATCTGGTGTACCTTTACATTTTTGGGTGAAGCTATTTTAACTGTGTCATGTTTTGAATAGGGTGCCACGTAAATAGTCACATACCACACCTTTTGATATGTGGAAAGGACATAAGCCAAATTTGGGATATTTGAGAGTATGGGGTTGTCTTGCTTATGTAAGACTTACTGACCCTAAAATGCCTAAATTGGGTATTAGAGCTACTACCTGTACTTTTCTTGGTTATGCAATCAATAGTGCAGCCTATAGATTTTTTGATCTTGAAAACAAAATAATTTTTGAATCTGGTGATGCAAATTTTCATGAAGAAAAATTTCCTTTTAAATTGAAAAATAGTGGGGGTGAAGAAAATATTTTGTCACAACCTAGTTCTTCTACTTCACATCTACAAAATCAAGAAAATTTTGAAATGGAACTTAGAAGAAGTAAAAGAGATAGAGTTGAAAAGGATTTTGGTCATGATTATTATGTTTTTAACATTGAGGAAAATCCCCAAAATTTAAAAGAGGCTTTAACATCACCTGATACTATATTTTGAAAAGAGACTGTAAATGATAAGATGGAATCTCTAATTTCTAATAGAACTTGGAAATTAGTAGATATTCCACCGGGTTGTAAGACCATAGGTTGTAAATGGGTCCTTAGAAAAAAGTTGAAACCGGATGGATCAATAGATAAGTTTAAAGCTAGACTTGTTGCAAAAGGCTTTAAACAAAAAGCTGATCTTGATTTCTTTGATACATTTTCTCTGGTAACAAGAATTGCATCTATTAGATTGTTAATTGCTATTGCTGCAATCTTTGATTTGAAAATTCATAAAATGGATGTAAAAACTGCTTTTCTAAATGGGGACCTAGAGGAAGAAATTTATATGGATCAACCCGAAGGCTTTGTAGAGCCTGGACAAGAAAGCAAGGTATGTAAGCTAACTAAATCCCTATATGGCTTAAAATAAGCACCAAAACAGTGGCATGAAAAGTTTGATTCCTGCATGATTTAGAATGGTTATAAATCAAATAAATGTGATAAATGTATTTATTCTAAATCATGGAATAATTTACATGTTATTATTAGCCTCTATGTGGATGATATGTTAATTTTTTGCTCAAATATGCATGTTATAAATGAGACAAAAAATATGCTTAAAAGCCATTTTGATATGAAAGATCTTGGTGAGGCTAATTTTATTTTAGGTATGAAAATTACAAAAGCATGTGATGGAATATATCTTGATCAATCACATTATGTTGAGAAAATATTGAGAAAATATAACTTTCATGATCACAAAAGTGTAGCTACTCCTTTTGATTCTAGTGTTCATTTATTTCCTGTGAATAATGATGAAGAGATTTTTAATCAAAAGGATTATGCTAGCATTATTGGTAGTTTGCGTTATGCTACTGATTGTATTAGACCTGACATTGCATATGCAGTAGGAGTGCTTAGCAGATTTACTAGCAAGCCTAGTAAAGATCATTGGCTAGCTATTGAGCAAGTCATGAGATATTTAATTGGTACCAAAAGCTATGACTTATTTTATAAAAAGTACCCTGCTGTGATTGAAGCTTTTAGTCAGGTGATTCTCTCTTTACCACTGGTTATATTTTTACCTTAAGTAGAAGTGCTATTTGTTGAAAATCTAAAAAGTAAACAATAATTGCTAATTCAACAATGGAAGCTGAATTAATAGCATTAGCTTCAGCTAGTGAAGAGACAAATTGGCTTAGAGATTTGTTATATGAAATTCCACTTTGGGAAAAGCCAATTCCACCTATATTAATTCATTGTGATAGCACTGCCGCAATTGGTAGAGTTAAAAACCGTTACTACAATGGTAAATCCAGACCTATAAGAAGAAAGCACAGTACCGTGCGATCTTATCTGAGTAGTGGCATCATAACTGTGGATTATATCAAATCTAATGATAATCTTGTAGATCCATTTACCAAGGCCTTGGCAAAAGATAAAGTCTGGAGTACATCGAGGGGGATGGGACTAAAGTCCATAGAATCATGAGCCATGTATGAGGATACCCAACCCAAGGACCAGAAATCCTGAGAATTGGGTTCAATGGGAAAAACGAATCATATGATGGTCGTAAGAAATGCACTATTCATTTTTTAAATTATTTATTTTGTAAATAATTTTTTAATTGTTCATCCCTATGATGTAAGTGCATTTATCCTGTAATGTGGAGAGGTTGAGTAAAAAACTCTTAATGAAATTTGTAGCTTGTATGAGTGGGGTGTCAGAATTACAAGAGCACCCTTGACAAAATTTCACCTATGTGAGTGTGGGGGTGGGGCCACTCCCTATGAGATTTGGACTTAATTTCAAATACACTCATGAAATTGGGATCAGCACACGGCCGTAAAGTGCTAGCTATAAAAACTCATGTCAACACCTGGATCATTATGTGTGAGCAGCAATACTTTATTTCCCTTAAGCAGTCATAATTCAAGTCGGAGACCACTACTGACTCTAGAGTAGAGATTGTTGTTTCACTAAGTGAAAGTTCAATGCAGAGCACACCTTTATGATGCATAATAATCCCTCTTTGCCCAGTAATCTCTCACTTTCCAAATTTAATATTAAAATGAGTGGGGGAATGTTAGTACATTTTAAATTAAATATGTTAAAACTTAAAATAACTGAAGATGAATAAAGAGATGAGTTATAATAAAATTTATTAAAGAAAGAGTTACTTGTATGGAAGTTAGATTAAATAAATTAAGAGAAGTTTTCTAAATTAATAAATAACATGTAGGTTATGTGAAGAGTTGTAAGACTATATATACGACTATGCTATGGACTAATTTCATATCAAGAGTGAATGAAGAGAAATAATTAAAAACAAAGAGTATTGTGTGAGAGAGTGAATTTAATAATATTGCTAAATACTTGAGAGATTTCGGGTCAAAGAAAGGTGTTCTTTTGGTGGAGCTTTGGGCTTAAAAACTTTGTGCAGAAGCTGTTCTAGCCATACAACATTTGTTGGGCTGTTATATCCTGGGGGAGACAAGTCAGAGAAGGTCTGCACCAGTTACAAAGATTAGCCAACCAAGGGCTTGAATCTCCTTAAAGAGAGCGAGTGTCGCGCCTCAGTCCAAATAGTATTGTGTTAATCTTTTCAAATTAATAATATTCAACGTATTATTCAATCTCTCTTTGTGTTATTTCCATTATTATTGTGTTTGCATCAACAATGGGTGTAAGAGATATTATCTTAGAGGGAAACATAGCATATGTTATTGACAGGCTTTGATTCGAGGAAGATAATTCATGGTTGGAGCTAAGGTAGAGACAACAATAATAAGAATAAGTATTAGCCATGAGATAAAGATAATTGGAAAAAATATAGTTTTTATAAAATATTTTAAAATAAATTTATATTGTACATCGTATGGTACATGGGCTAGTAGCTTATTAATTAGATGGCTACTTGAGTTAATTAGTGGCCACGTGGCTGGGAAACAATTAATATTGGTTGTGATATCCATAAATATGTGAGTTAAGAATCAAACTAGAAATACTAGAACTTTATGCATTTTTTGATATAATATAGAAATTCTCCTCTAACCTAATCTAAGTGTATGTGTTTGTAAAGCTTCCTCTTGGAGACTTGAACACTAGCCCTTACCTCCCCCCACCCCCACAAGCACTTATACTTGTAGAGTAACCATCGCGTTAAGGGTGTGCAGTTGTAAAACTTTATGTATTAAATTGTCAATAAAATTGTATAAGGGACTGCCTTTATAAAGCCTAACATATATGTGAATGATGTAGAAGTAAATAGGAGTATAGTACAAGAAAATTACAATGGGCTTGCACTTCAAGACCCCTCTCTAACTTATGTAGTGTGGTGAGAGACCAACTTGAGTTTGGAGACGATATCATAGAAGTGGCCTTGTGGAGAAGGTTTGGTGAAGATGTTGGCTAACTAATCCTATGAGGAGACAAAACATAGCTGTAATGTAACCTAAAATAGATGATGATGAAAAAAGTGACAATTAATCCCAATTTTCTTAGTATACTCATGGAACAGATCATTGTACGCAATTTGAATGACACTTCGATTATCATATTATACCTGTACTAAAGTTGAGTAATCAACCTCTTCATCTTGTAGAAGCCAACGTAGCCAAAGAAATTCAGATATAGTGTTTGTAAGTGAATGCTATTTTTCTTTTGTACTAAAATGAGCAACTACAATTTGCCTTTAACTGAGCTAAGAAATGAGGGAGTCACTAAATAGGAAACAAAATCCTATGGTGGAATGGCAGTATGTTAGATCTCCTAGCAAGTCGACATTAGTGTAATTCTGGAATGTCAATGATGATTGGAAGGAGATGAGCCTTTCAAATATGACCAAAGGATTCTAAGGATAATGGCATAATGAAATGATTGTGGTGTTTCCCTGAATTGACTAACAATGTGGTATTTCCATGAATTGACTGACATTGTGATTCTTCCTAAATTTTGAGTTGACAAAATATTTGATTGTTCAATTAGATTTCTTTTGATGTATTAGTTTTTCCATACTTTCAATTAGTTCAATCATGTTTTTCTTATTGTTTAGATGAATTTCTAATAATTTCAAATAGAAATCAGGTTTTAAAGTGAACGAGTTTTTTCTAAAAACTATTCTAATCGCATTATTAATCTAGGTTATAATGCGTTTTTGAATTGTCTCAGTTCAATCGAATCATGGGTATTTCATTGTTTAAGAATAATCAATTATGAAATATATATTTTCTTAGATCACAAAGAATTTATTGACATAGGGAAATTTTAGGTTCTAAAGACTTAGGAACTAATGTATTTAGAACTCTAATTTGTATTGTTGGCAAACCATGATCAAAACAATTTTTAGTCTTGTTTAGACTTGCTCAAAGTATGTTTTTATGTAAAGTTGGAATCGAGTGGCTGCAGAAGTATTATTAACTTTCTGTCTGGCTCGATCGATCGAATCTCGAGCAGAACGTTTTTTTTGCAGAATTTCCAACTCAGCCCAAGCTCATTAAGGATAAGGGTTTCAGATCTAATTCTCCCACTATATAAAGGAAACCCTAGCCACGTTTTTAGAGTAGCTTATGTTGCTCATATTTTTTGTTTTGTGTAAATCTCTTGTGAGATCTAGAGGAGTTTTCCTTTACACAAAACTTAAGGTTTTCAAGGAGGAGATGTTATCTACACCTTGATGATCATTCAGTTACTGCCATAGGAGCTTAAAGATACACAAGCGGGGGTGCTTGTACTTATTAGAGAATCCAAGAAAGAAAGAGTCTGTGAATTCGGAGCTTGCACGTAATCGTGTCAGTAAGTTCTACTGGTGGGTAGCATTAGGAAGTCAAGCGGGGAGCTTGTAAGTCCTTTTGTATGAACTTCAATTCTTTCATAGTGGATTCAGGTTTACCTTGAGGATAACTAGGTCAAATCTTCCCCAGGTTTTTACCGTGTGGTTTCTTGGGTCATCATATCTTGTGTTCTTTATTTTTCCGCTGCTATATATATTCTTGCTATGATTATGTGATTGTGATAACCTAGAATTGCATAATTTGACTAAATTAATCACTTGGCTAATAACTAAGTTAATCCAATTGTTGTTTTAAGGGGTCTAAAAACCAACAGAAAACATCCCAATGCCTTGATATTTAAAATATAGATTTAAACCAATCGTTATTTAATTGTTAACAATCACCAAGCAAAAATTATTTTGCATCTTCACCGAAAGTGTTATTTAATTACATTGTTTTTGAATTTACCCCACTCCTTGTAGTTCGACCTCAGTACTCTGAGAATTATATTGCAACAATCTCTAACACTTAGGAGTGTGCAAGCAAATCACAAAAAGGTTCTCCATCATGCATGTAGGTGAGTGTTATATTCAATGAGTGTGCGAACTATTTTGCTATTTGTGATTCATTGGAAACCCTAGTGCACAAATTTCCATGCCAACAAGTCATTATGGGTTGAAACAGGAAAAGAGAATCAGCAGGCCCGAACCTCAATCGATTGTGAGGAGTCAAGCCTTAATGAAACTTGATTAATCACATGGTATAAGGCTGGTGTCAAGGCAACAGTTCTTCTATGCTCTTGAGTAGTTTTTTAAGTTGTTTTCGTGTCTTCAAAGTAATCTTTCAACACTATTCTACACGTAAGAACTAGGAACTCAATAATTACTTTAAAAATGCATTTTAACTCAGATTTGCCAACAAATACAAAGTTTGATCCTAACAAAGAGTCAAGAGAGAAAGAAGTCACAAGTCTTGGCTATGAGTGAGGGTGGAGGTGAAAGAGAGCTTGAGAACGGAGGGGAAGGTAGCCTGTTTTCTTTTCTTTTCTTTTTGAAGCCACGTGATCTCTATTAGCAATTGGAGGGTACACTAATAGAATGGTCTATTTTGTGCATCATCAAAGTTCAAATACCAAATTGGGGAAAAAGTTAAGGGGATTTTAGTGCAATAACATAAAAATCAGGGGGGGGGGGGGGTGTCTTAGAGCAATTTATTAGAAATTTAATTGCTAATTATAATTCTTAAAACCACTTCTTCCTCTTCTTCTTCTTCTTCTTCTTCTTCTTCTTTTTTTTTTTTTTGGTGGTTGTTGTTGTTGTTATTGTTGTTGCTGCTACACCCTCCTTTTCAAGAAGAAATTCATTCAAGGATGTGAGAGGGTGCAATTCCCATTTTGTTTGTGTGATAGCTTTGGTAATTCGTTAGTGCTGTTAATTTAATTGATTATTTTGTAACTTCAACTGCTCAACATGTTATCTTCACATGATAGACCAATCCCAAAAAAGCAGAATCAGAATGGCATACAATCATAGCCCATATGATTCGCATGTTCTTCCACCATTAATAATAGGGGCAAGAGAACTCACACATTGGTGACACATAAATTAATCAAGTTTCAGATTATAGTCTTCGATTTGTGACAAAGATAGACAAAAAGAATAACCATAAGAACTTGGGGTCCAGAGGTTGGTATAGGACATCGATTAACCAAATGATTGGTACGAGAGAAAAAAAAAAGGGTTAATAATTGTTTTTGATGACCATTGAAGTGGGAGATTGCCGAATGCCCACTTTTGTTGTACCAATACCATTTTTTTTTATTTTTTATAACAATTTAAAAGTTAACCATTTAAGAATAAAACTTCAAAGCCATGATTGGCTTTAGCTAACACATACACGCACACAGAAAATTTTAGGCAAGACTATGTGAGCATCTATGCAGACGCATGAAAAGCTAGCGAAGCCTATTGGCAAGGCTATAAAGTTTGAGGCGTAAGGAAAATTTAAACGAGGTATAACAAATAAATAAATTTATTAAATAAATAAAAAGTTATTTAATATTAATCAAATTAAAGTTAATTTGATAAATTACAAACATAATTTAATGACTTAATACTAACCAAACTAAGATTAATTTTATGTAAAGAGTCAAATAGAGTCTGAATTTGGTTAGGATGAACCAAATATATCACTAGAAAAGTTATGCTAATAATTGTTACTCACGGTTTATAAACAGGAGGAACCACGTTTATCTGGCACTAATGGCATTGTCAAAACTGGTTAACCTAAATTTTAGACCATATTGACTGTTTAGGATGGTGTCATTATCCTTATTTTGAGAGAGAGAGAGAGAGATTTATAGCATTATGATTGTGGGGTCTATGGAAAAGCGTGATAATAAGGGAATTCCTCTTAGGTCAAAACGTGGAAGTAAAGATAAGAAAGGGTGTTAGATGGGGAATAGAGTGGGGTGTAGTGTTTAGCTCAAGCCCAGGAAGGGGAGTAACAGAATGTTGGAAAGAGAAGAAATAGAGGCATCAACAAAGTGACAGATAGAAGCCTCACAAGCATCACATTCAACTCATCTTCCTTTTTACAATATTATATAGTTTAAGACTAGTCATGGCTGATGGCACATCATTTTAATTAATAATGTCATTAGGATCCTAGACACCACCATTGCTCACCAACCACGTCCCCGGAAAATAACAAAAAATTTGATGAGAACAATTACTTGTAATTTATAAGTCACTAGCTTGCACCATTATAATTTTTTTTTCTAATTCATATAAGGTTATTTCATTTGGTTGAAAGATAAAGAAAAATGAAAATTCTTTTTATGTTAATCATTATGTTAAATGTAAATTCTTTTTATTTTTGTCATCAAAATTCAACCAACATCATATTGCAGGATGTTGAGCGCTTAATAGGTGATCTCAGAATTAGATTATGAAATTCTGTTGCTCTTCAAAATAAATTGGTTAGGTCAGGAGGTATTTGAAACCATAGATTAACTCCTTTTCTTTTCTTTTCTTTAAATCTTCGTTTAGGGGCATAGTTGAGGTTCTAGATGTCAGAGTGAATTTGAAGTGCATTAAATATTCACTTTTGAAATTGAAGGCAACTTGTTTTTGAATGATGATGATGATGATGTTAACTTCAGGTTTGTTTACCTTTTAGGTATGAACCAATAGCATCATGCTCTCAATTGATAAAATATGTTTTCTAAAGTCAATAAGACAAAAATAGGAACGGCCTTAAATAATCTTTTTTTTTTTTTTCAATTCTTTATTTATTATATATGATGGTGTAAAGAAAATGTGCTTTGTTTTATCTCGTCCATATAGGTCGTCCATGACAAAATGTAAAGAATGGGATGAGGGGCTCATACAATCGTCCCTCTTGTGCTCGTCCTTCCTACACTTGTCCCTAAAGCAAACCTCGTCCGTCCTGAGTAATGGACGGACGAGGTTACTGGACCTTGGGTTTTTGATAACTTAAGTTCTTCCAAACGCAGAGGATGGGTTGTGTCGTTACGAAACAAACCCTTCATTAACCGTTACAGAGCACAAGTCCCAATGAAGTAACTTCCATGACAGTTATGGAAGTTATCTTATAATCTTCTAAATTCCTCATTAACAGGAACGATTATTAAATGAATAACCGTTCCACGAATACTATATAAACATTCCCAAACGAAGAAGAAAGGTATGAAAAACATTTTTACAGAATACAAAACTTTAAAAATACTTTCTTTTGGCCTGTAATAACGACTGATTTTACCATCGGAGGATTCTAGGCCGGCCTCCACCGGTCTCCTCTAATTCTACATTTGTTTTTTCAGGATTCGGCCTCAAGATCATCAACGCTCGAGATATTCAGCCTATTGATTTTTTTTAGGATATATCAATATATATATATATATATATATTTGTTTTGTTTTGTTTTACAACTTGTCTACTTTCAATCATATCATTTTTATAACATTTTTCATTTGGATTTTATTTCATAAAAGAAAAAGAACTAAGCATATGAGTGGGTGCCTTCTAAAATATTACTTAGTGTGCATTTGGATATCACTTATTTTGCTGAAAACAATAAAAAAATATTTTTCACATTACTGTTCACAAGAAAAACACTGTTCACTTGCCTTCTTGCACTATTCATGTCCCATGAACAGTGCAAGAGGCGTTGGGTTAGTAAAAAAAAAAAAAAAAGGGCTGAAATGCAAAACACATCCAACGCAAACGCAAACCAAACGAACACTTAGTGTAGGAAAGGTTCATTTTTCATGATTATAATCCAGCATAGGAAGAAAATATACTCATGTATCTTAAATGTGTTACATGCTTGCATATTTTCTTATACCACGTTGTGCTTTATATATATATATATATATATGGAGAGAGAGAGAGAGAGAGAGGATATGTTCATAACATTTTTTTACAAAAAATTAAGTGCCAGGTTGTTACTGGTTGTTATTATTGGGGTAAAAAAGTAATCTTAGTATTATGTTTAAATTTGAACCTATAACAACTAACCACTTATGATTTGTTGTGAAAATGTTGTAAAAATATTGTAGACGTAGTATCTCTTATATATACATATATATACACACACCAAAAGTGCCTATTGAAATGTTATAACCGTTCAAATTGAATATTACCAAAAGGTGTCTATTGAACGAAAAGGTACCTATTAACCGAAAATGTGCCTGTTGAACGAAAACGTGTGCCTATTGACTGAAAATATGCCTATTGAACGAAAAGGTACTTGTTGACTGTAAAGATGCCTGTTGAATGAAAAGGCACCTATTAAACGAAAATGTACATGTTGAATGAAAATATGTTTATTGACCGAAAATGTGCATATTGAAGGATCATAATTCTTTAGGTATAAATAGTGGTTCATATTCATTTGGTAACTTTTTCTCAATTTCTTCTTTTTAAGATTGTGTGAGAGGAAAAATCTGTTTTAAGAATGTTGGATATATTTATCAAAAAAAAAAATTTTGTGGGTACTATAAAAGGACTTGTAATTTTTTGTGCCGACGTTAATCTGTGAATTTTCTACTGTGGGCTAAAGTTGAAAATCGTGTTTATCAGGTTTTGTTTTTTGTTACGGCAAACTATACGCTTATTAGGGGTGTCCAACTCAACCGGTGGCCTGACCCACCCGGTAAATCCGACTAGACCCGGGCCGACCGCCTACCGACCCGACTACTCCAGCGGTCGGCGACGGGTTCTCTTCTCCAGAATCCGATCTAGGCGGTTCGGTCTCGAATCTTCTCCCCAAAACCCGAAGAAACCCGAACCGACCGAGCTATATAGCATTTTCCGGCGAGAATTTTTAGATCCAACGAGATTTCAGCTAGATCCATGAAATCTCCACCGGATTTGGCGAGATCTTGTCGTTTACGCTCAGATCCAGCTACAATCTAATGGGTTTTGCTCAAATAAGGCTCAGATTCGTTGAAAATATGATGGGTTTTCTTCAAATCCGTTGAAACTTTGATGGTTTTTACTCAAATCCGGCGATGATTTGGTGTATTTTTGCTCAGATCTGGCGACGGTTTGGTGTATTTTTGCTCAGATCTCGTGAGTTTTGCAAAAATCAAGTGACGATTTGATTTTTTTTTGCTTAGATCTAGTGATTTCTGCACAAATTCGGTGAAGATTCGGTGAAAAATATAGATCGTCGTCAAATGTAATCTTCGGCAGCATCATCGTTGGCTTCAACCGATCCGACCGCCAATCAAACCACTTCGATCCGACCTGACCCGTGGGTTTTTTCGGTCGGCGGCGGGTCTACTCGCAGAAAACCCGATGTCATCGGGTCGGTTCCGGGTTGGGCACAAACCCGACCCGGACCGACCCGTGGACACCCCTAACGCTTATAGTCTTTGGCATTTGAGTACGTTAGTTTTTCTTTTCTTTTTTTTGACATTTGATCATTGAAATTTGTTTATTTTGAGAAATGTTTATTCCCCATGAATTTACTTTTTTTTTTTTTTTTTGTTATTAGGTTTTTTTTTTATGATTTATTTATGTTAGATTTTTCGTCTTTTGCATATCATTTACTCACCTAGAACAAAACTTAAAGAAAAAACTTAGATAGGACACGAAATGCAAAATCAGACAATAATTGAAATATAATTTAGAATATAATTAAATTTTTTCTCAGTTTTTACTTGAATTATATATATAAATATAGATTTTTTTTTTTTGAAAGATAAATTGTTAATGTAAAAAACAACTCAATGGTGAAATGTATTATCTCCGATTCTCCATTTCACTTTAAATGAGTAGTGGATAAGTTAGCCATGATTACCACTATATTAGGAAACATTAACAAATACTTTTTGCTCTATTTTACTTCAAGACTCTAGGCAATGATACATTTTACAGTAAGATGATTTGTGCTTGAGGATAAAATTAAGAGGCACGCTACGATCAAAGCGACTTTAATTTGTCATTCTTATCATGAGTTCTCATTTTTTATACCAACTTGATATTTATAAAATGTCTTCATTTTTTTTTGGTAAACTTTTGGTACCCTCTTGTACTTTGCACTATGATGATCCTCTTGGCAAAGTTTGAGCAAAAAGAACATCAAGATGATCTCATATGCGTCGATCAAATTTGATTGAAAAATTTTGGTCAATACTATATGAAGTACGACAATATCGAAGTTTGGTGAAACATGTGATTAATCCTAAAAGCATTTTAAACAAAAATATTGTGTGGAATCTAAATTAAATTCCCTATTGAGCGTTAGGAGGCGTGTGTTTTAAATAATGAACCATAATAATTGCTTATATTGAGAAGAGCTCATTACACACAGCTACCAACTGGGTGCCTTATTTATGCCAAATTCTTAATTTTGATATTGAAGTCAAGGAAAAGGACCTATCTATAATTGCGTATGCCCCATTGTGAAAACATAGTAAGTAGAACCTGGATATTCTTGCTAGCTAGGTTAGCAAGCCAAGAAGACAATTTTAGACAAGGAAAAAAGTCTAATTGTTTACCCATTTTAATAAGTAGACCCAAGATAGTTACACATTACTTGTGGACTGAAACATTTGTGGTAATTTTGCATATAATGCGCCAAATGGAAATCATTTGTCAAGAGTATTCTAGTTTAACTGATATTTTTAGATGTTTTCAATATAAACATCCACGATTTAGATGCTCTCTTCCCGAGTTATCGTATTATCCAAAAAAAAAAAAAAAAAGAGAGAGAGAGAAGAAGAAAGAAAGAAAGAAAGAAAGAGAGAGAGAGAGAATCATTTGCATTCCTATGTTTAAGAGATTAGCTATTTCTCTTGTCCACTAGAGTGTCTTCTCTGGTACAAAGTCCAACTCCCTACCATAAAGATTAATTTAAAATTTTCCTGATGTTAATTTTTCTAAAGCAGGGCAATTCAACCTTCTGATATCATTGTTTATTCAAAGCAATCATTTAAAATTGTAAATAATGATCTTCGGTTGTTATATGCATAATATAAAAAGGTTTCTGAGCCACCCCCTCCAAAGAAAAGGAAAATAATTAAAGGAAAGTTAGTTAAACAGTGAGATTATTAAAAATAAAATAACAACGAAGATCATTGTTTTTATTTTTCTTTGAATACGTGGCTATTTTAATTTCATGTATGAAATTAGAGTTGCCACCGACAATATATGCTTGAGTCTAAGAGTAAACGATGATATCATAGACAACTGACCGTATAACCTCTAGGTAGATAGGATACGGTACACTCATGCATACACACACATTTTATTATCCTTAATAATAGACTCATTACAGTCTTTGTACCATTATTTTTTCTGTGATTAGATCTTCAATATTTTGTGTACCTAATAATGTCGGCTGCTAATAGACCCCCCAAAAAGAAAATGGGCTAGTGTAAATTATATGTATAATCTATAAGAAGACAACAAACCTTTGATTTAATGGCTCAACGGTACGAGTTGGTATTATTAAGCTGCCCCCGGGTTTAGAAGTCCTCCACGTGTGGACTGATCGATGGTCCTATTGATTCTATTAAACATTGTGCCATACGATTCTTTCATCGTCAACAATACCACTTACATAATCATTCCCATGTCTAATTTCACAATAATTTCCTTGCTTTTAATGATTATGAGCGGTCAACAAAAAAAAAAAAATGATAGGTTTATATGTACAGAAAGTATTTACCATTTACAATACCACAAGTCAACGAATTGTAAAATCGGATATGTCTCTAATATTATTCTTCTCCCAAGTTATGAGAGAATAATAGGCCAGTATTATATTTTGATAATAATGATGATGATACTGATTGAGACGTGAAGATGTCACTGAAGTAGAAATTTTAAAATGGAGCAACTCCATTTGATCAAGCTTAAGGAAATAATTTAGCAACAAATATAAGTTAAAGTTACTAGAGGATTAATTATTGTGCCAATTTGATATTATTTATTATATGTCAAATGTAAATTTTTTTCCAATCGAACATTACTATATTCTTTATGGACAAAGTTTAGGTACAAAACTTGTTGTAACCTTAGGTTACAACTTTACTCAATATTTTTTTTTATTGGAGGTAAATTTTGACAAACCTACCATTAGATTACATATTTTTCTTATATTCTCCATACTTCTAAAATTTCAAGAAAATTAAATATCGATAACTATGTCAATAATAAATTATTTAAATTGCAAGTTTTTGTATTTTAAAATTATGCATAAAATATAAGCTTGTAGATCACATAGTAAATAATATCCGATTGACACAAAATTTGAGATGTGTATTAAGAGCATAAAGAATATGCAATTCAAACAGTTAGATTTTCAAAATATGTAGCAAAATTTATTTTATTGAGTAATGTTGTAACCTAAAGCTACAACTAATTTTGTAGCTAAACTTTGTCCATTCTTTACGTTCTTAATACAAATGTCAAACTTTGTGTTAATCGGATATTTACTATATGATCTATAAGCTTATATTTTATGCATAATTTTAAATTACAAAAATTTGCAATTTAAACAATTTATTGATGTTATAGCTATTGATCTTTAATTTTCTAGAAATTTTGCAAGCATGGAAGATATATAAAAAAAAAAAAAAAGGTAATTCAATGATGGATTTGTCAAAATTCACATCTTATAAAAAGATATTTAGTAAGGTTGTAACCTTAGGTTATAACCAATTTTATAACTAAATTTTTGTCCTTTATTTTTTACCTTTAATTTTTTTTGACAATATTAAATGTGGGGATGAGAGCCCAAAATTGTATATTGGGTCTTGGGTCTTAGCAGAGGACGTTAGTTGGTCTGAGAGCGAATAAACGGTTGTGGAGGTATTCAGCTCAAAATCCCATGAGTAGGTTGCGAACGAAAAGGTTGAGGAAGGTGGTCCGAGGAGGGTTATCTCCTCGGATGAGCAAAGCACAAATCAAATATATATCCTATCATTCAAAGTGACCTTTCAGGATGTTCTACTGATAGAGACGTGTATTATAAACGTACAAGAAGGATGAAAGCTCAGAAATATTTAAGGAAAAGCTATTGCCACTGCATTGAATGTTCTATAGCTAACTTTTTGACCGCATTTATGTAGAGAAGACCCCTGAACAGTGCTGTCTTGACTATCCCAACTCACAGAGGGCTAGAGAGGGTGTCCGATGGGACAATCACTCAAGTAATGGCTTGAATGATCAACAAATGGAGGGTCAAGATCATTAAAAGGGAGATATATAATGCCAGAGACCCCAAGAGAAAGGGAGACTGAAGAATTAAGAAGAGAAACATTGTAGCAATCAGGAATAAAACTTGTAATTGAACTTCGAAAGAAATATATAGGAACCAATCTTCTCGGACATTGCCGAGGACATTTTTCCTTAGTGTAAATTTGTTATCTCCATTCATTTGTCATCAAGATCTATTTTACTTGTTGTTTGATTCATTAAATCCCAGTTTTCCAACCTACTTTCTACAAATTCATTGTTTTAGGCTTTTTGGGCCTAAGTCAATCCATCTTTTGGGCTGGGAACTCAAATCTGGTCCTTACATTAAATATATAAATGTATTAAATTTACAAATTCATCTTAGGTAGTTTTAATTTTACATATTCATCTACTTTAATTTTAATATTATAACTAAATAATAAATTAATGAAAATCAAAAAAAGTATTGTCTAATGTCTATATATATTTATTTTGGGTGGTTTTAATTTTACATGTAATTTTTCTCCTTTATCTTCCTATTTTGGCTCTTTTCATTCTTATTCTCTTATTATAAATTTGTCACTCTCTCATTCTATGCATATTTTTCCCACACAAAAAAGGTTACTTCTCTCTCTCTCTCTCTCTCAATTATTTTATTTTATTTTTCTTGCATCTCTACCTTAGATTGATGAATATTTATGTTCTTTAGAACCCTACTTTTGGTTGTTTACAACTAAAAATTAAAGTCAATGAAGAATAAAAAATATTTATAAAAAAATTGTCTATAAAAAGGTATTCATAGGTCTTGCTTAATTATTGATGGTAGAAAAGATGTAACCTAACAACTGCCCCATAGGAGGATCTCTTACTAGAGTTTTGTACCCACATTGTCCTATCAATGACTAATTCATATGTGCTCCTTAATGCAACTATTTTTTTTTTTTTGTCATTTTATTTACAATACTAAATACTTTTAATGAATGTTGTTTGTCGTTACATGATTTGGGGGAAAAACATATTATAATATGTCCATATTTTGTTGTTGTTATTATGTTTTAGTTCATTTGGAAAAAAACAAGATAATCTGAACGATATGATGAAAAACAGTTATGTAGGGACACGGTTTGCAACCCAAGCCCAAGATGTGTGAGATCTTGGCCCAGTGTTCCCAGTACAATAAATTTGTAGAGAGTAGGTCAAAGAACTAGGTCCTAATGAATTTAACAACGGCTAGTATGAGTTTGAAAGATGATTAAGCAAGAACAAGGCGCATAGGACTGAATAATTTCACTGTCCGAGGAGGCAAGTCTTGGCATAGATCAATAGAAATACTTACTAGTGCAACTACGATTGATATAGTGTTCTTTCTTTTATTTTTCCAATCCCCCTCTCATGGAGGGTCTCTCACATTACATAGTTCCATTTAGACCATCTTGACCCTACACTTGTTGATCATTTAAGCCCACACTTAAGTATTTGTCCCATCAGACATCATTTAAGCCCACACTGTTCAGGAGTTTTCTTCACATAAATACGACCAGAAAAATAGCTGCAGTGCATTCAATGTGGAAGTGACTACTTCTCCTTAGATATTTTTGGGTTCTCTTCCATTTCGTGTGTTCGTGAAGCACCCTTCTAACACTAGAACTTCCAAGAAGGTCATTCTCGTCACAGGAATGAGTATCTGAGCTATATTTAACGTGGCCGAGGAGGAATTCCTCCTCGGACTGCCTTCTACCCCCTTCTTATTTATGAGACTCTAAACTGAGATTCCTTATAACTAATTTTCCCTTCTCGGACATACCAACGTCCTAGGACAAAGTCTAAGGCCCAATACATAATTTTGAGCCCTTAACCTTACAAGTTAGTACAGTTGAAGAAGATGGTTTTTATGCATTTTTCTTTCATTGTTTGTAAATATTTTTTTTAATAAATTAACAACAAATTGTTATGCCTTTGTTATAAGATCGATATGCTTAGACATGCTTGAGTAATTGTTTTAAGCGTTTACGAATATTTTATATTGCTCTTCATCTTTCTTATCTCATTAGCTTATCCTTTGAGATTTAAAAAAAAAAAAAAAAAAATTCAATTTTGTGTTTAAAATTATTTATTTATCTATTCATTTTTCACATGATGGATTAGATGATAGATTAGATTATGACTGTATTAACACAACACTTCTTCTTCTTCTTCTTTTCAAAAAATTTTCTCTACTTTTTTCCCCGTTGGAATTGTATTCTTGTTTTTTTTTTATTTTTTATTTAAATATATTAAGGAAAAAGAGGGACAATCATTATGTATAAAGTTATAACCAACACTTTGAATTAGGAACAATGGCATATTTCTATTGCGTTATTTCAAAACCTTATTAAAAATTTTGAATTTGATTATGTATTGGATATTTGACTTGATGACATTACATTTGATATTTTTACATATTTGGGAGAAGGAGCTTGACTTTGATGTGAGTTTTATTTTTTTCCTTTCTTTTTTATTTTGAATTATAGTTTTGTTGAGTTTTATTAATTTTTTAGATACGTTTTTGGGTGGTTTTTTAATTGTATGGTAGAAAAAATTGGATTTGAGAAAGTTTGTTTAAAACTAAAAGAATAATTTTCAAATTTTATATACTTTTTAATGAGACTCAAAATATTATAAGTAAATTTAATTAAAAATTAATATTTTTGCTACCTTTTGATTTTGTGAGATAAATTATATTGTTTTCATTTTGGTGCGACATAAATTATATATATTACATTTGTGATTGTACCTATAATATGTGAAAAAATGATTATGAAATACATTAATAGTTATTTAATTAGTCTAAATTGCAAAAATTAAATTTAATAGGACCACCCTAAAAATATTATCACCCGTAACGTGTGGGTTCATGAGTCCGTGATTAGTATATATATATAATACTCTATTTCTCTGGAAGTTTTAGCCCTCACTCCTCATTACTTTGTCTGTTTGGTATTCCATATTTTTTTGGTAGTTTTTTTTTTTTTTTTTTTTTTTTGTTAGTCCCCAAAAAAAGAGGTTTTTTAAAACATAATAATTTTTTTAAGTGAAAAAAAAAGAAAAAAACAACAACAACTAAAACATTTTGCCTTTTGCCAATTCCAGTCCTTTTGCAGTTTGTCAAAACCGCAACAATCAGCATCCGTAGCATATTCTTGTCTTAAAAAACAATCATGTTCCACAGCTACTACGGATTATATGCATGATATAGATGTTAAAGAGAAGAAAAAGAGGGCCTAGTTATGTGAAATTTCCACAGTAGATTGCTTCCAAAAGAAGGATTAAGAACATACAAAAAGTAGGTTTTTTTTTTTTTTTTTGATAAACACAAAAAGTAATTGCTCAGTTTTTGAAAGTTTGTTTGATCTGGTTGTTATGGCATAGTTGCATTAGTTGCTCTTTTGCATTTTCTGCCTACTTAAATTACAGTGAATTTTATGAGTGGCAAAAATTAATTTCAGCATATCAATTTTTTTTTCTATACGTTTGGAATTGTTAATGTGCTTGTTAAAGTCAGATTTGAGAAAAGCATTATTAGTGATAAGAAATCCATTTCAAGATAAAAGATCTAATTTTAATGCATCCAAATGTGTAAATTACATGGTATCACCTCATTTAAATTCATAAGCTACTTTTTGTTTTTTTTTTTTTTAAGAAAATTTCAATTTATGACATCCGCTTCTAATGATACGCTCCTGATGATAGTTTTTTATCACCACACCAAGACACCAATCGGTTTTTGGTATAGGCAAGAATTGATCGTTAGATTTTTTATTCAACTATCAAAGACTTTACCAATTAAACTAACTGAAAGCCACAAATTCATAAGCTACTAAATAGGGAATCATAATTGATTTTAAATGAAATGACACCGAGTTATTCTTTATACCCTTGGGAACTATCTTGATCACTACTTCACCTTGAAATGGACATTCTATTTCAAAGTAAATTCTATTTCAAAGAAATGCAGAGGGAGAGCTGTTGAAGATTAGACTGTGCTACAAGTAGTTTAGACTTCAGTATGACAGAATGCTACAAGTCGTTTCTGTTAGTGTAAATATTACATAAGTGTGAGTAAGTTTGGAAATTTTCTATTTAGGAGGCATTTAGTTTTTTTTTTTTTTTTTGAGAAAATAGGAGGCAGTTAGTTTGTTTATCTTTCCTGCTCTATTTTTCTCTTATATAAATAGAGCATAATGTATTTCTTTCTTAGTTATAAAATCACAGGCAGTAATTAGTTAGAGATATTTTCTCATAGCTTTTCTCTCTGTCCAAGCACTGTGTTTCTTGATAAGAGGGTTAAGATTGAAGGGAGAAGAAGGAGAGAGATTCAAATCAGTCAAAGACAACCTTAGCCCAAAAAAAAAAGGGGGTTAGAAGACTAAGTGACTAACAATAAAATAAGGAAAACAAACCCAGATAAATTTAAAGAAGCTTGGAGAATGAAATCTGGTTATCACAATGTACATAATGGAGTTATTGATTCAAATTATGTTCTTTCTTTTAAAATTGATATTAAATGTAACAAGGGCAGTATTTAGGTACAGTATTTAGGTACAATATTTAGATGTTGTTCTTTGTGAGAGTGCTTTTTTTCTAGCACACAGGCCTAAGTAGAAAACAAGGATCTTGGGCCCTTTACTTGTTGTTTTGGTGGACTGGGCTTGGTTTACCACAGCTAAATGGGGCTGATTACAAACCAAGTTGTGCGCAAGTACATAAAGCTCCTCAAGATGAAAAATGCAATTCCTCCTAAACAATAAAATATCATTATAAGTGTTTTAATCTCGTAAAATGACCATTACTCTTATGAAATAAGTAAAATAAGTGTTCATAATATTCACAATGAGAAGAAGATTGAAATAGAGTATTTAGGACTTATCTTTTATTGTATAAAAATTTAAAAGAATTCCTTCACTTGGTACCCCAAGGATACTGTCGTGGGATCTCGGGGTGCACTAGGCTTGTGAGAACCCAGAATCTCTGGTTCTTTGAGCTATATGATCTTTCTCCATGTTTATTATGCAATAGAGTTTGGTTCTTTTCCTTTACCTCTATAGGTGCTACATGTAAAACACACTATACAATACACATATCCTCAAATAATTGTTAGTTTCTTAGATTAGGATATACGTTTTAATACATATACGTATATGTAAATGAATTTAATGGAGATGATTCAGCCACGAGGATCCTGGCCCCAATTCTCACAGACTTAGTGCTTTTGCACAAGACTTGTGGGATTTGGAACTCAAGTTCGAGTGGCTTTGCTTGGGCTTTGCCTTCCAAGATAGTTAGGTGAGAAGGATTTTAGCAAGAAACAGTAAAGGAAGACAACATAATAAAGAAATACACCAAATAATTGTTAGAGATCCTCAAATCAATATGAGGTATTTCATTATTTTTCTTAATTGTGGATTACAATATGCTCACTAAGACGTGATATAAGGTCCAAATAAGCTCAAAAATTACAGACTTAGATGGCTATCTAAACCTCTAAGACTTGCAAAGTTTGAATCCTTTTGGATCAGAGTATGTGCTATAGTGGCTGTTTCTGGGATACTGGGAGATGTTTCTCTGTTTTCCTTGAGTTTTGACAGAGTTTTCTCAATGATTTTTCTGTGATTTTCTATTGCTGCATAATGCCCTTTCATGTTGGCTGCTTCCCCCTTTTTATAGTGTCATTTTAGGGTTTGGATACCATTGATTCTTCCCCCTTGGCTCCTTGGGTACCAGAGCCCCTGTTATGCCAACCATTTCTGACCGTTGATTCTTTCTCTGTTTCTCATAGTTTTCATCTTTTAGTTCTGTTTTCCTAAAAGCCACTTACTGACTTTCCATTTTGGATCATTGATGTTTACCCTCTGTTCTTTTAAGTTCTTTTACCTCTTGGACTTAGCTTTTTGGCTGTCCTCCTTGTTGTCATTTTTCCCAAGTGAGCAAAACCCTTTTCTGCTGGGTTGAAGGTTTTCCAGCCACTTCCCTTTATAATTCTTCATTCTGGGTTCCCCGGGGTACCAGCCTTTTGTTCATGAATTGTTACTCTTCAAGCTTTCTGATTCATTGCTGCACCACTGAGTGCTTGAGAGGGACATATTTGTTCTTCATTTCTTGTATTTCATGGTACTCCTTTTGAGCTGTCTCAATCCCACTTTAGCTGTGTTGCACGTCCCGAGGATCCCGAGCCTCTAGTAACCTCTGGGGATCCCGGCCCAGTTCTTTCACTGGAATTTGCTGGACTTTTTAATGGCCTTTTTTGCTGGAAATCTGAACATACATAGGGCCTTGATGTCAATTCTTCTTGCTGCATGAATTGGGCCTTCTTTTGTTAAAGCCCATGGTCTTTCCTTACTTTTTATAGAATGGGCTTTCTTGTGAAATTTTGGCCTTCAACATTCTTTAGGTTCTTTCTTAAAATTTAGTCATGTGACTGTACTTAATTAAAAATACACTTTCATCCTATAAGAAAAAAAAGTAGTATGACTGAATTTTAAGAAGAAAACTTAAAAAACAATTGTACTTAAGCTTTTTCCAATAACAATAGGGTTTTTTTTTTTACTTGGCATCAATACACATTCACCCAAATATCATGACTTTTTTAGTGTAATTATAACTTCTTTGAAAAAAATTGAGAACCTAATTATTATAACATTTTATCAGTGGAAATCACGTTGCATTGAAAGGGAGAGAGTTCGATTCTTGTCCAGTGAGAAAAGGATGGAATATATTAGGAAATTTCCATGTGGATTACTCTCTTTTTGAACAGGATGAGCCTGAGCCATGCCAGTGTTCCATGTAAACAGAATTTCCCTAGAATTAATGTTTACTCTCTCTCTCTCTAATAATAAAAAATATATCAAAATATATATTCATTCTAATAATAGAGTGGTTGTGTTAATTTTGAATAAAATATAATAAAACCTTGTTCCTCAAAATAAATTAATAGCATACGCATGCTTGTTGGTACTTATATGCCCAATAGATTAGGAAGTGTATAAGAATTTCAAAACCTAAATGGAGAGCATATTTTAAGCTTTGAATACAAAATACTTGTCTACAACTTAGGGTTCCAGAGTCTGGACCGCAAGTCTGCAACATGTGCCTCAAAGGTTTTGCATTAAATTGTACAAAGATGAACCAGCTTGGCAAAGTTGGACTACACCATATATTAATTAACTGACCTCTATATATAACTTCTGTAACTCATTCAAACATGTGATCATGTATATATATAGATGTATTCAGAATTAGCGATATTTTTTTAGTAGTTTAGATGTACAATGCAAGCTATATCATAAGGAGTCAACTCTAAATTCTTGAAGTATCAATAATGGAGAGCACGCTGGTTCATGATCAAGAAGGGAAATACCATGCATAGGTTGAACCAGTTTCGTGTTAAAATAATTTTCTTTTAAAAAGCCATTAGTCAAAATTCCCAAAATAAATTCCCCCAAGTCCATGACTCTGTCTGTCTCTGTCTGGCATAAGCTAACAAGTTGTTAAATCGGGTGTCTCTAAAATTATTCTTCTTCCACACCATGAGAGAATAATAGTTCAGTTTTATAATTTGATAATAATGATGAGATGCTACTGGTTAAGTACGCTAATTCCTTTTGACCAAGCTGAGGCAAATAATTTAGCAATTAATATAAGTTAAAGGTTTTTTTTTTTTTTTTTATAAGATATAAGTTCTACTTTAACCTAATCTAAGTATAACTTAATCTAAGTATATATGTATGTGAATCTCCCTCCTGGAAACTTGAACCCCAACCCTTGCCCTCCCACACCTTACAGGCATTTATATTTGTGAAGTAACCATCGCACTTAGGGTGTGTGGTGGTTAAGATAAGTTAAAGTTACTGGAGGATTATTGTGAAACTACATGCAATGATACAGTCGTACGTTCTTGCTGCTAGTCTATTTTAGGGAGAGAGGGAAAGGCCGAAGGTATCTTAAAATTTAAAAGATGAGTAGTTATAGTACCATATAAATTGTGACAATTTTTGCCATAACTATTTCATGTGTCAGACTATAACTGACTGCCTGTCACTTTCACGTGAACCCGCCACTTTTTCTCAATCATTCGCTACTTAGATTATTATGGCACAAATTGTGCCATTTTCTGTAGTCTTATAATTTTTCTTAAAAGAGAGCCATGATTTTCAAATTTCATTTAATGTAGTCTGTAGGTCACTGCCAAAATATTTCACATAGCTTTTGTTTTCCTATCTTCTTTTTTAAGTTTTGTGATCCGTACACTTACATTTTAAACTGCAAAACTATAAGGATACAAATTTTTTTTTGGGCATGTGAAAGTTACTAAATTATTACATATTGCTGGAGCATTGCTCCTACAGACAGAACCAGGATTTGGGGGTGGGGGGCGCCGAGGAATAAACGAAAAAAAAAAAAATAGTACGGACCAAACTTAACATAAACTCAATCAATTTCATTGCATTAATTAACATCATAATTTTATTTGCGGACGCAATCCTAGATTACGATGTAATGAGCTAATACCAATTTTATCATGGGTGATTTTTCAGAAGTTTTTTTTTTTAAATGATTTTTTGAAATTGGGACCTCAACCCTAGATGTTGCCATCACTTTATCATCAATATCAAAATTGCAGCTTACTTTTCTATCATCTTAAAAGAAAATGGTAACAATCAATTATAAGGAATGAATCCTACGCCTACCTACCATTCAAATAATATTTTCACATAAGTTTGACAAATTTCTCACATTTCTTAAAAAGTAACACTATCATACAAATACCACTGCATGCATACTCTTAGTGCGATAGTCACTCCACAAGTATAAGTGCTTGTAGGGTGTGGGAGGAGGGAGGTTAGATTTGGAATTCAAGTCTCTAGGAGGGAATTTCACATACATATATATTTAGATTAGACTAGAATATAATTTTTATCTTGTATGAAAAAAAACACACTATCATACAATTTATTAAAGCAAACTCATTAAATTTTCCTTTTAATTTTAAAAAAGTGACATTATAATTAGTTATTAGTTATTATAGCAAACTCAACATAAAACTTAAAAAAAGTACTTCTAAAAAGAAAAGTAACATTAAAGTTTAAACACTCGCATTATGAACTAAGAATCACATGGTAAGTTGCGATTGGTGAAACACAAAATAGAACACAAAAAATAGTACAATTTTATAATTTTTATTAATATTAATCACTTCACATTTCACTTTTTTTTTTTTTTTTTTACAATATAGAAATTCTACTCTAGTCTAATCTAAATGTATATGTGTGTGAAGCCTTCTCTTAAAGACTTGAACTCCGGCTCTTACCCTCACACCCTATAAGCACTTATACTTATGGAGTAACCATCGCATCAAATGTGTGCAGTGGTACTTCACGGTTCACATAACAATAACACTTATCACATTATTAGTAAATCTAAAAAGAGCATAGTGCAGACAGCAGTGACATTAACGAAAAAAAAAAAACAAGTTATCATTCTCACAAAACACATAATCATAGCCATACCTCTCAGCTAATTAACCTAAGATGGAGTGTGGAGATGCCAACAAAACAAAACTAACCCACGCCACTAGCTGCGATTGAGTGAAAGAAAAATAAGAGTAAGAGAGCGAGACTAACCTAGAGATTTCTAAATGGGTAAAAATTGGGGATTTATGATTTGGGTTTTTTGATTTCAGGCTTAAGATTGTTTTGTGTATATTTTTTGTTATTATTTAGAATGGAATTTGGGTTTGTCTAAAGGTTGTTCTAGTTATTCTTGGGGCAATTGGGTATGTTTAGATTGGATTTGTGCCTTATTTTGTTTTTAATATTAGTTTGTCAACAGGTTATTCATGTTATTTTTGGGCAAATGGGTTTCTTTAGACCAAAATTGTGCCTTTATTTTGTTGTTATTGTCCAGCGGTTACTGTAATTATTCTTGAGGCAACTGAGCTAAAGGGAAGGAGCATCTTTTTTTTTTTTTTTTGGGATCTCATGCCCCAATTTATAAGTTTCTTCTGGAGGAGAGGACCAAGATTACATATTTTTAGGACAAATTGTAAATTTTCTTAGTGTATATATATACTAGGCAATATTTTTTTCTTTTTTTTTAGGGGGAGGGTATGGCCTAACCTAGGTCCGCATTTAATTGCTCCATCTTCTCAAGAAGTGGACCCCATGGTGAGACCTACATGTAAGGCCCACACCTATGTGAGAGGAGGGAGCATTGCTCTCAAAATTATGATCCTCACGGCTATCCATTTGATATCTTGTATTTTTTATTTTTTAATATATTTGTTAAATGCAAAAAAAAAATAAAAAAGAAAAAAAATAAAAAAAGATACTAATAATTTTGTTAAATTGGAAAAAAAAAAAAATTAAAGATAAGGCAAGACAACAAAGAAATGATCCAATCCATTCCTTTATAAGGTATCATAAGCGTCCATTCCTTTATAAGTTATGTCCAGCAGTTTGTCAAAATCATAAGAATCAATATAAGCACTCAGACAACACAAACTTGTCTATTATACCTACAAAAATTTAGCAACACAAAAAAATGCACAACTTCTGCCACAAAAACTACTAATATGGCTGACTATGATTGGTGGAAAAATTCTATAGTTGATTGCTTCCAAAATAAGGATCAAGAATACAGAGAAGTAGGATCTTATGCAGCTTTAGGTGACCATGTTCAGATTTTGAAAGATAGTTTGATTTGGTTCTTATGGCATAGTTGCATTAATTGCTGCTTGTATTTTCTCCTACTTTTAAATTACAGCGCATTCAAATTCTTTTTTGCCTATTATACGTTTGGAATTGTTAATATTCTTGTCAAAGTCAGATTTGGGAAAAGCACTATTAATGTCTCAACTTGAAGAATAGAATCGGAAGAAATGACATTTTGGGCATAAGAGAATATACATTGTTTCATGATTATCCTCAAAGACCAAAACTTTGTGACATTATCCCTTGGTAATCAACAAAACCAAGGCTCTTCAATACACTGACAATTGAGATTTGGGAGATTACTAATTTCCTATACCATCTATCGAGACTCAAAATTGACCTCTGCCTTAGTTCAAAATCATATGAGAACATGACATTCTAATACTCTCATCAACTGTTGCAAAAGTAGTCAGGCAGACACTAAATGAACAAACAAAGCAATTTTATGCTTGTGGTAAAGATGACGTGGGACCTTGAAAGAATGACTCAGTGATAAAAGCACATCCAACTTTCATTGTTGCCACATGGATGATGTAAGCTACAAGTATCTTAAAGCTTCAGGAACTGCCTGCCCACATTGTTCAAGGATTTCAATCAATGGTCCAGCAAGCGCAGAGTTTTCTTTAGTTACAAAGCTGTGCAACACACCATTGACGGTGTGGCGGGCCATCTTCGTGAGAACATGCACATAACTGTCTATTGGTAGTTCAAAACTTGGTATTATTACAATCTCATACTCCTCTAAATTAGCAGTACTTATCTGATTTATGTTAATCATAGAGACTGGAGGTTTCTTTTTGCTGTCAAAATCAAGAGTACACAATTAAGACATTATTTATATGTGCAGAATAGTTCTAAGCATCAGATTTTGTGCTGCAGAGAACTGACAAGAAATTTAGCAATCCTTTATAAATAACAGTAATTAAACTTTTATTTGAAAGAATAGATAACTGTAATTAAACTTCTACAGCTGAAACTTTTTGTTTGGAGTTTAGGTATAATTTGAATGTAACATGGAAAGCTCCATTCTCTATTACAATTTAAGGTGAGGATCTGAAGAATCCTTGGATGCAACCTACCGTAGAAGTGTTATCAGGCCTGAAGTTAAAACATCTTTCTCTAAAATGGCACATTCATCTCTTTAATTCTTATTAGTAGAATATTCCATTTGCTGAAAACCTTTCTTTAGAATACAAAACCCCACGTCCACACCCTTGTTCCTCTCAACACCATTGACCCTTCAAGTCTACCACCCAAAAACCTTTTTGAAAAGAAGTAGATTATTTGTAGCACATTAAGTTCAAGACCCAAAACTTAGTTCTTTTTTTGCCTCAGAAAAATAAAAATCCAAGCCCCACAACTACTCACTTGCAGCCTTTTAGCCAACCATTTTTTAACAAGTCATGGTAAATAGCAGTATTCCACTTATCAGTGTTGTCCTAAATAAGATATTTGAATTTGGGGGGATATTACATAAAAATGGCTGAGATAATACACATTCCCAAGTTTTTAATTTTGTCAATTAAAGTCCCAAACTTATGAAATCACTTCAGTTCGAAGCTTCCATCCATCTCCATTATTTTGGGTAATAACAAATGAGAGAAAAGCAAGAAGCCATTGATAAAATTCTGTGTTTCACCTATGGTATGTTCATAAATCAATTTGGCAGCCATTGAACACAGAAGGTTTAGAGAAAGATCCGATAAGAAAGAGAGAGTTTTGCTTAGAGTAAGAAAGTGAATGAATCTTCTATAACAAAAAAAAAAAAACAAAAAAAAAACGAAACGAGTTACCTAGGCGAAGGTATTCAGTATTTTTCTGCTCTGTTATTGCTCAGAATAACATAGATGAATGGAGGCTCCAAATTGAAATGGTTTCATAAGTTTGAGACTTTATTTGAAAAAATTAACTACCTCAAACCTAAATCTGAAACAGTGCATAAATTCTAAGCCAGTTTTTGTAATTTCCCTTTAAATTTTCCAATACATTCACTATAAAAATTTCTACTTTTATCTACAAGCCTTACGGTTTACAACATGCAACCAAAATAAGATGAAAAGATCAAAAAAGTATTATGAAGATTGATAAGCCTTGACTTAAGCAAATTTCACTAACCAAACTAAGATGCATGAACAAATCGCAGGAGCATTTCAAAACAAGAACTTATATTTTCAACAGGCAAATACGAGCAAGGTTTACTTATCAAAATAATAATAATAATAATAATAAGAACAGGATTTTCTGTTCACCTGTTTTCAAAATTTGATATGGTACATGATGGACCAGTTGATATGGAATAATCCTTGACTTTGAGAGCAGTGACTAAATCACGGAGCTTGCTATCTTTACCACATATATATAGCACCTTCAAAGGCTGAGAGTAGAGTTTATTGCAATAAGCTTCGTCCAGAATTCGGATGCACTGCGAAAATCAATGATTGTAAGAAGATGCCATTTCAAGGAACCATTGTCCTATTGCCCAACCAGAATGTAAGATGGAATAAAATGCTATTTCTCAATGAAACAAATTTAAAATGTTTGCTGATTTATTTTTGGCTAAAATACACTTTACACCTCACCCTCTAAGTTTGGGTCTACTTCTAAATTGGTTCCTCAACCTTCAAAACTTACAATCTCACCTATTACAATGATGTCAATTTTCTGACCAAACAATGTTTGATATTCGCTCATATTATAATGCATTAAGAGGTTCCTCTTAGGTCATTTTCCCTTGGAAAGGTATATGGGGGGTCATGGCATCCAGACAGGTTTCATTCTTTGTTTGAACTGCAGCGTGGGGGAAGATACTCACTAGTGATAAGTTGAGGAGGAGAGTTTTCCCTATTGTAGATTGGTGTTGTATGTGTAGGTGTAGTGG
This sequence comes from Quercus gilva, assembly GCA_023621385.1. NCBI lineage: Eukaryota > Viridiplantae > Streptophyta > Magnoliopsida > Fagales > Fagaceae > Quercus > Quercus gilva. The sequence continues at coordinate 42,714,350 of CM042476.1, read as the reverse complement.
AGAGACCATGGATCATTTAATGATACACCGCGAGAAGGAATATTAGTTGTGGCATTTTGTCCTCAAATCTTTTAGTATTTCTTGGGTTTTACCAAGAAGGGTGATAGATCTTATTTTTGGATGGAAGAATTGGTTGGGGAACACTTGACATTTGGAATTTGACTCCATTGTGTTTGATGTGGTTTATTTGGAAGAAGCACAATAATAATACTTTTGAGGACGTGGAGAGCTCAGAAAATCAGTCTTGCCTCCTTTGATAGCACCTTGTTTGATTGGTCTTGGGTTTGGGGACTCACAACTAGCGAATCTCTCCTGATGTTTGTAGATTCGCTTTTTTCTTGTATATATTTTTCTTTTCTTCTTTTTTTGGTAATCTTTGACTGCTTTATGTTTTCTTGCATAAAGTAGCCCTTTAATAATACTTTTTCTTACCTAAAGAAAAATAATGTTTTTGGGTGAGTTAATGAAAAGAGGTAATAGTTGATGGTGTAAACTGCAAGTTTCAAAAGTGAAGGGACCAATCAAGAAGTGACCCCAAACTTCAGGGTGTAAAGTGCATTTTAGACTTTGCTTTAGCTCAACCACAACTAATCAAGAAAACTTTTATTATATAGTATCTAATATGACATAATAGAATATATAAGTAAAACAAGCATTATGAGAATAAGGAGAAATGTCTCATTCTAATTCCATCTAGCAAAAGCAAACAATGAAGTCCCTTGAAAAAGAGATTTTCTTTCAAGCACTTTTATCTGTGCAATATAAGAATTCTTGCAGATTATACTGATGGAAACACATACATACCTTTGATAGTTTTTCTTCTTCCGAGGCGCACACATTCACAGACTGGATAATGCATGAACTTAGACTGGTAATGGCATCATTAAGAGATAATCTGAAAGCTGATCCCAACAGAAGATTTTGAACCAATGGAACAGAGGTATGGCTAAAGCAATCATCAAAAACCACAGCAAGGGGATTTCCCAATATAGATTTCCTAATTGATTTTATCATATCAGAAAAACCTCCATTTGAAAGAGGTTTGAGCCCATCAACAACCTGTACAATCATCACAACATTAAATTAGAAATTGAAGACCAAGCTTGAAGTAGCATTCCCATTACAATCAAGGGCTTTATTATAGTAACAGAAGACATAATTTTGCCAACTATTTAAGAACAATTCATATATCATACAGCAATCATTCAAAGGCTCATCAACTTAAAAAAAAAAAAAAGCAGAAAAATGGATGGGGTATGTATAAAACATAAAACGGAAACAAAGATACAGAGAATCTTGAGAAGATCCTGTATAGCATGAGGATCATCAAAACATACACAGGAACACACTCAGTTATATTGGAAACCACATCACTGACTTAATCAACTTCAGTCACACAAGCACTAGAGAAGGAATCTTTCACTCTAAAAGAGTTGTATGACCCAAAACCTTCACTTGTTTCTGTGTATAATCATATTCCTAATTCATCAACACTAAACAAATTTCAATCCTGACATTTGAGGTGACTTTAGTTCATGGAGTTGTGGATAAAGTTATAGAATTAGAAAAACTGTGAATTTGGGACAAGTATCAATGAAGCATGGTAAACAGAACTGGAATAAATTACTGGATGAGTTGCTTGTAGAAGTATCTGCGCAGATGGTCACATGCAAACATGGTTAACATTTGCATGTCACCCATCCAAAACATTAAATTCCACATAAGAAATGCCATAGACAAGCTTTTCAGATGAATCTGTAATAATAAAGATACTTCAATATTATAACTAAGCCTAAATTACCATTTTGATTTATTATACAAGGGACAAGCTGGTAACTAAAAAACAGTAAAACAATCATCACAGGTAAAAACACATACAAGGGGAGTAAGAAAAGGAAACTTATTTTTCATATGTACTACGTATTCAACAAAAAAAAATTACCAACAAGGAGACACCAGATATATCAATGGCCTTAGATGTAACAAGCTCCAGTAGCCTCTCAGGTGTAGACACAAGGAACTCAGGCTCACAGCTCTTTAAACTGTCAAATACAAAATAAAATTTTAATGAAAAGGAAGAGAAAAACTTACATTTTTTAAACAAGAAGACTGTTACAGCAGTGCACATTGGGTGTGTAACAGTGGCATAAAATTAAAAATTATGTACATACATACATACATAAATAAACAAGTACACCCATGCAGATAGGCACAAGTGCATGCCTAAATGGTGCACGCATACAAACACAGCTTATGCTTGATTAAAAGAACGTCCACTTGCAATAGAAAGTGGGTTGTGATTACGCAAACATGCAAAATATTACCAAATGCAAGCATAAGCTACCTTTTAATGATCTCATCACCACTTTACATTATAAAAACACAGATGCCAATTCCATACTTACCCTTGAATCTGGTGATCCAAGGATGCACCTGGATGTATACTCACAGTATGTATTCCAAGAGCCTTCAAAGGCTTGCAGATTGAGCGAACCTGCACATAATATTGGAGGATAAAGAATTTATCACCAAAAAACAAATAATGGCTTCATACGCTACATACCCCACAGGCAAATGCAAATTAGTTTACTTATTATTCCATGTAAATGAGATAAGATCATTTGTATTTTGTAGCTTTTAGAGCTTATCAAAATTTTTCTGCAGACGTAGAGTATTATTAAGGCAGTAAGACAAAAGGCAAAACACGCTTTCATTTAAGCATTTACAATGTCTATAAGACTAACAAATGATAGAATTTCCAATCACCCCCAAATTAAGGTACTGACTAGAGACTTAAAGAAAAATTTATGACTCAAACAAAAAAGGTCCATTGGGCAGCAAGAGAAGAGGATAACAGTTAAGGCTGAGAATGGTAAAGAACATATATATTCACAAACCTTAGCAGCTTTCTCCTGGGATGGTACAAGGAATAAGAGAAAGGGACTGGTAAACGATTGACCTTCTTTCTCCTTTCTTGCAATCGTGTCAGCAGCAATGGAAACAATCCAAGCAATTTGCTCTATGGAAGAACAAGCTCCACTTGTCTCCAAAATATCCTTCCCAGCTGAATAACATTTCCAGAACTCAACTCCCCAATCATTAACAAATAGAGGCTTGTCCTCTTCAGTAATGTAGGTACCATCATGCCGCAATGCATTTTCTATTGAATTCAAGCACATAAAAAGAAACTTTGATGGAGTTGAGTTTTCAAAGGCCCACCTATCTTGACCATGGTTACCTTCCTTCTCAATCACTTGAACCTTTTCTTCCGGGTCAACAAGACATTTCTGGCCCATATCATTAACAGAAATCACTAAACCTTCTTCATCATCCATGAAATCCACAACCTTCACATTCTCATTTTCTAGATTGCTAGATTGCTTTTCATTCCCCAGTGCAGCACCCTTCCCTTTAACAAAATCCTCCTCATCCTCTTGGGAAGGAATTTTGTTCTTGCGTCCCTTTCTTTTAAAATTCTTTTTATCATGCCTGTTGTTGAAAGGATCCTCAGGAGTAGGAAGGCTAAAGCACATCCCCTGTAATGTCAGGATAGTAATGTCAACATAGAGTCATCATATATGATAATTGACTTGGGAAACAAACAAAATAATCACAAAGACTTGCATAAATTAATATGAGCCATATCAGATCATAAGACAAAATAAAGAGCACATTTTCTTAATTTTCCACAGCTTCAGTGAATCTAATGTGCAAAGATCTAAATCACATAATTGCAAGAATTTTACAGACAATATGAAATTGGAACTTTTCATAAAGACCAAAGATGCCTGTATAATCCAAAGCAACAAATTCCATTAGAGAACAAGTGCAACCAAAAATTTTATTTTCAGCTATCACTAGTACTTAATTCCAAATAAATATGTATTTTCAAGCAATTCCTTGATTCACACGTCATTCACCTTAATATAAATATATATATATATATATATATATATATATTTATTGGAAACCAGATAAACATAAAACACAGCATCTCTTTTGTAAAAATTCTCATTTCATATAACTCAAAATCAGAGAAAAACTACCATCTTTTTGGTAGCTAGATAAACTAACTTGTTTTAGATGAAAAGTTTCTTATTGTTGTTATTAAACTCTGAAAAAGCCACAGCCAACTAGGCCATACGGTTGTCTGTTTTGGGCCCCTAAATCAATGTTGGTAAAAGCGAGGGGCGCACTTAAGCGCAAGTCTGATTGAAGTGAAGTGCACATTTTTTAAAAATTTAAAAAAAATTATTAATGAGAAATGCAACAATCAAATTATCATATAAATTGAAGTAAAATTTTTTATATAATTCATATAACATTTAGATAAGCCCTACTTTTGTAATTTTAACACAAAAATTGCAAGTCAAGTTATTTTATTTTTTTTGGATTAGCTAGATATGAGTACTTCCTTGTAATATCCTTTCTTAAATCTCCAATATCCATAATTCCCTATGACTAATTAGTAATATTAGTTAATAATTTAATCACTTAATGACTATAAGTCTATAAGAATTAGTTTGCTATGTTCAACATCAACCACTAAAGTAACTAAACCATTACCACAAATATATTATATCATACCTTTTTTTCCATGAATGACCTAAGAATATGAGGACATAGCAATATGGTAATTGGTACCAAGCAAACATCCAAAAGGGTAACAATTAGAATATGAAGAAGAAGCTGAGTGGGTTACTGTTTCAAGGAGAAAAAATCAAGAAAAAATAGAAATAAAAATAAAGAAGAACTAGGAGGTTGTGGGTTTCAGGACCAGTTACACTCAAAATAAATAAATAAATAAATAAATATATATATATATAAGTTACACTAAAAATATGTCAAATCAATAGTTTATATCAATAATGTCAAGATCCTATAGTTATTTTTTAGTTTTTTTTTTTTTTTTTAATATAAAAAAGCGCCAAAAGGTGCACTTTGAGCTTTTTGAAAAAGCGCAAAAAATCGCACCTAAAGCGCGCTTCTTTGAATGAGCCTAGATTAGTGCCTCATTGTTTGATAAGGTGCATTTGGCATGATAGGAATGCTAGAAGCTTTGAGGGTTGTGAATGTTATTTGCTAGAGATTAAGCCTTTTTTCTTGCACACTCTCTTTGAGTGGAGTGTGGTCTTTCCTCATTTTTCTTGTTCTTCCCTTCCTGTTTTTCTTGATCGTTGTAATTTTGGTTCTTGATTTGTGGCCCCATAGTACATCACCAATGTACTCGGTTTGGCACTTTTATTAATAATATTTTTTCGTTATCTATCCAAAAAAAAAAAAAAAGAATGAGCCTAGATTTTGAGGCAAATAGTGCTAGAGCTTTGGGGCTTCGCGCTTTGAGCTTAAGCGCTCTTTTACCAACATTGCCCAAAATTGAAACCATATAGTTCAAAATCTTAATTTACTTTACATATTATTTTTTCACGAAACCAATCAGAGCATATATGTGCTTCCACACACAACCAAATTCTCGTGATAGACGCAGCCATATATCATGGAAACAAAGGCATCGACCAAGTGCCAATAGCAAAACCATAATGTAACTAAATTACATACATAAAAACCAACTAACAATCTTTAAAAGAGAATCCCCAAAAAAAAAAAAAAAAGTTCTGGAATTTCACTACTCATTAGTCTTCTATTTCCATTTAATATATCTTATTAATGAATCATTGCTTTATAACCCATTTGAATAAAATTCATTAAAAAAAAAACTTCAAAATCAAAGACCAAAATTTTCAATTATTTTTCTTTTCCAGGATCCCTCAGCTTCCAAACAGAACATATTAATGAAAACATGCTGCAAAACCCAACGCCCATAATAGAAAATCATCTAAAAAAACCAAACTTCAAACAACAAGACCAAGTTCAATCAAGTTTCCATCTTTTTCCAACGTATTTCTCAGCAACCAAACAGACCCACATAACCAAAAACCCCAAACTCCAAAACCCAGTTACCAAAACACAACAAGAAGCGAAAAAGAAGGTACCTCACACATGCGGCGTTTGCCTGACTTGCGGCGCTTCTTGGAGGCGATGATGGCAGCGACCCGAGAAGAGACCTTAGCCGAAGAGTCCCTCTCCTTCTTCCTGTTGGCTTTGTTTCTCTTCCGCCTCAATGCATCGTCACCTTTCGCCATTGCACAGAGAGAGAGAGAGAGAGAGAGAGAGAGTCACAGAGGTTGGCTAAAAGAGATGGGATTTCGCAAACCTTTTTGTAGGTCAGTGGCATGATCGATATTTACGGGACAAGTGTAAGGCTCAAAGAGTCATTTCGATAACCTTTGGAAATCTTGGAATGAAACCTTGGGCCCTCTCTTTGTATTTGACGTTTTCGGTTTAGGCCCAACATTTTTTGAACTGATTTTAAAGTTATTTGGGCCGGCAACATGAGTGTAATTAATGTTTTTTTTTAATAAATATTATTGATTTTTGGTATACGTGAGAATTGAATTTCAAATTCTCTTATTTAACAATAATTAATAATTTATTTTACCAGTCAAGTTAACTGAAGTCCATAGAAATAGAAAAGTTAAGGATGAGGAACTAGCAAAGATCTAGTTAAATTAACCCACGCACTTGATTGAGTTTGAATTTAAGTCACATAAAGTGACCTTTTGATATTATACCGCATAAGTTTTTAAGATTTCATAATTTTGCATGTCATTTTTTAATATACATTTTTTCTTATTGAATTTAAATTCTATTTATATTTAATAATAAATTTATTTTATAAATTTGAATGTATGGTATTTTTAAGTTAATAAGAAATGATTTTAAAATTTTAAATATATGGTATTTTGGGCTAATAAGAAATGATTATGTGGGGGTCGGAAATTTTCAAAAAGATTCTGAAAACCTTTAAAGGAAATTCCTAGTTAAATGACCGATTAGCACAATTTATTTATCTAATGAATAAGATGAAAACTCCACAATGGGAAGCTCAAACAACTAATTTATGGAAACAAGGTTGTATTAATATTACCAGCAACAACCATTACACTCATTTCTTGTGGTAGTGGGACTCAAAGATAAAGGAATATCTCATCTCCTATTTTTGTTCTCTCTTGCTTGGTCTCTTTTTTCTCATGGCCCCCTTCTTTGTTGCCATCCCCTCCTTTTTTTATAGGCCTTCTCCTTTCCTTATCCCTCTAATTGGCTTAACCCTAACTGGATCATTTTGGGATATTTTCCCTTCTTCTATTGGTCTCCCCTCTATTCTTATCCTGAAACAGGACTTTTTGGAAGTGTTTATACTGTTCAGGTTATCCTATATATATTTAATGTGGCAGAGATTAGGTAGAGAACCTCTCATTAATGCAGATGTGGCAGTCTTTATGATTCTTATCCTCTCAGGGAGTTTCTTGAGGTATACATAGTGAGAATGACACCTCGGTTTAAGAAAAGAAAATTAATTCTCTGGGATCACTCCTTTGTATTCTTCAAGGTCACCCATGTTTATTACCTCAGATGAAAGTTTTAATGTTGGTGGCATATCCAAAACTCCTTGGAAATTATCTGGAGAGACACTTCCCTTTATGTTTCATAGAGATGGACCTACCCCATCCTTTCTAGTATGAGCTTTCAAGCCCTTTGGGCCTCGGCCCAAAATTGAATCCACTCCCCACATATGTATTTTGGAATGAATTTTACTATACGGTATTTTGAGTCAATAGGAAATGATTTTATAAATTTTAAAAGAAAATACTCCTTTAAGAAATGCAACTTATTGTTTGTAAAATTCATATGATCTTATTGAAATAAACTAATAAAATAATATCAACAAAATGGAGGAGAGCCCCATCATTTTTCTTAAAGGGGCAAACCATAAATTAATTAACAAAAGTTTACTTCTTTTCCTTGGGGAGGATGTCATTGACCCCTCTAGATTCCCATCATATAGTGTAGGTAACAAAAACACTATATCCACGTATAATTATTTTAAAAATATATAAACGGAATTAAGCTCAAAGCATGATTTAATAGAAATAGAAATAGACTCATTCAAATACACTAAAAACATCCCAAAATACAAAGCCACGAGCTCTAGCTTCTAAGTTCTAAGAGAGACACGTGTGATGGCTTGGGCCATCCTTTTTGAAACCTTCTGTTAGATACATGATACTTAAATTTAATTTAAAAAAAAAAAAAAGTAAATTTTAACGCCCAATTAAACAGTATGGGCAACTTACATTTATTAAATAACTTCGGTAGACTTATGAGAAACCTTGAAACTAAAGTAAAACTTTGTTGAGTGTCTCATTGACCAATTTTTCTCTCGCCAGTGCTGTCTCTGGATGGCGCTCCCGATGATGAAACCCTAGTACCTATCATTGAATAGGCCCTCTTTCCCCTCACTGGTGGAGACTCGGTACCCACTCCATCCTTATACCACACCATTGGCCCTATACTTCCTTCCCACCCTCTTCCTCACACTCTCTACACTCACACCATGGACGACTTGACTGGTAAGTGGGCACGCTTGTCACTTAACACACAAGAGAGTTAAACAGTCCCACTAGTGCCAACCAGTGAAGACAATGCCAGAGTTCTTATTGCAAAGCTCTTCACCAAGCACTGAGTCATCATTGAGGTGCTATCAAGAACCCTCAAAAGCATGTGGCGTTCTACCTAGGAGTTCGAAATCCAAGACCTTGGGTCCAACATGGTTCTACTCTTCTCTGATGAGACCGATACTCTCAAGATCTTAGCGCAACAACCGTGGTTGTTTGACAAGTATCTTATTGGTCTCTATAAGCCTATGGAGCATGAATCAATGGAAGCTGCCACCTTTGACTACACCACCTTCTGGATCCAACTACACAACCTACCTATCATGTGCATGAACAAAACCAATGCAGAGGCCATTGGACGAACCTTGGGTAGAGTAGAACAGGTTGATACCTCTTCGAGTGGCGAATGCCGCAGAAGATATATCAAAGTTTGCGTCAATCTCGATATACGCCAGCCCCTCTCATGAGGCCGATTTGTGGACATGGGAAACTCTAAACCTTTTTGGGTTTCACTCTAATATGAAAAGATGCCAATCTTCTACTATTGGTGTGGCTTATTAAACCACGACGAAAAGGATTGCAAAGCATGGCTCGATAGTGGCGCTACTCTGAATAAGAATTACTAGCAGTATGGTCCTTGGTTGCGGGCCAACTACACCAACATCCAACAACCTCAGGTGGTGAATAGTAAAACCTCCCACACCCCACCACCCCTTTCAAACCACTTCCCCACTCCCTCACCACATATAAAACCGTCACCTCCGTCAATCACAACAACCACCCCATCGCAGCAAACACCATCATCAATACCACCCGCGAATCACGCAACACTCCAAAAACCGATGCCTACGAATAAGGAAATACTATCTAACCCTAATCTTTTCCTTTTGCATATCACAAACATTGACCATGCATTGAATTCCTTTCCAAAACCAAACTCCACAACACCAACACCACAGCTGGCACAAGACCCTAATCCCGAGACTTTTGCCCTCTCAAATGCTCCTAAGTCAACTGTACCACACAAGGAAAGCTCCAACTTTGAGGATACATTCCACCAATACAGCCAACACACAATAATTGCACCGAAATCCCCTAACTCACAACATGATGCTGACACCTCCACTCACCTTAGCACCATACAAACTGTGGGCCCAAAAACTGCAACTTGGCATAGACTTGGGCCTTCCACACCCCATGCAATGGAAACCTCAAATGAACCCATACTGGGCCCAAAAGGTAAAAGCCAAGTTCTTGATACTTAAAGCGCCATTTTCATTCAGAAAAAACACAGGACATTAGAGGAAGAAGCAAAAGCTTTGGGGAAACTCATGGCTGACAATCTGGGATCGACGATGACTGTTACACAGCATTGCTTGCAATAATGAGTGTTTTAAGTTAGAACTGTCGGGGGCTTGGGAACCCCGGAACAGTTAAAGCTCTTAAGAGAGCAATGCAGCAAAAAGATCCCATTTGTGTCTTCTTGATGGAGACAAAGCTCACCACAGAGCAATGTAGCAAAAAGATCCCATTTGTATCTTCCTGATGGAGACAAAGCTCACCACAAAGCAACTAAATAACATGAAACAAGATTGGGTTTACAGCCAAGGCCTCGTAGTCTCAAGTGTTGGCCTTAGTGGTAGTCTTGCTTTTTTGTGGAAACCTGGAACTCAGGTACATGTCCAAAATTTCTCTCGTTGGTTTATTGATGCCCATTTAGTTTGTGATAGTATAGGTACAAAATAGAGGCTCATCGGTTTTTACGGCCACCCCGAAACATGCAAACGTGAGGAAACGTGGACTTTGCTTGAATCTCTGAGACATTCCACCAACCTCCCTTGGCTTTGCCTTGCACGGAAAAGAGTGGCGGCTCCTTATGCCTTACCTGGCAGATGGATCATTTTCGCTCTGTCATTCATACATGCGGTTTCACTGACTTGGGCTTTATAGGCTTTCCACACACCTGGTCTCGGAACCACCCTGTTAAAGGCTGGATCCACATCTGCCTAGATCGAGTACTTGCCACAACTTTATGGAAAACTCTCTTCCAGGATGCCACCGTACACCACATCTCCATGTCCACCAATGACCACTCCATGCTGGCAGTACACTTGCAACCCCATATACACCATCCACAAAATCGAACCCAACGTCCATTCCGCTTCGAAGCAATGTGGCTAAGGGATCTTCAGTGTGCCGAAGTTGTCCAGGATGCTTGGAGCGAGGGTTTATACAAAATTGTAGGTGTACCTATCACCAACTGCCTTGACAGTTGCAAAGCATGTCTAACTTATTGGAACAAAACGAAATTTGGCCACGTGGGAAGACAGATCACTTGATTGGAAAATGAACTACAAGACCTTGGACATAACTCGCAGTGCAACTTTGAACAGATACAGAGCGTCCTTAAATCACTCAACTCTTAGCTTGATGCTGAGAATACTATGTGGCACCAACGAGCAAAACACATGTGGATCATTGATGGAGACCGCAACACATCTTTTTTTCCACTAGAAAGCCTCAAACCGCAAGCAAAGAAATACCATCCACAGCCTCATTGATGATACTGGCGTGTGGCAAAAAGATGACCAAATTGTGGAGAATATAATATTAGATTATTTTTCTAATATATTCAAAACAAATGGGCCCACTGACACATCTACAGTTATTGATGCCATTCAACCAGTGGTCACTAACTCTATGAACAAATTTTTATGTCAACCTTTCCAAGCAAAGGAGGTCCACAAAGCACTCAAACAAATGCACCCAAAAAAATCACCGGGTCCCGACGGTATGCCACCACTTTTCTATCAGTACTTTTGGCCTCTATCTGGTGAGTGTGTTGCAAAAGTTGTACTTGACTTTCTCAATTTGGGCATCATTCCCCCAAAGTTTAATGAAACTCATATTATCTTGATTCCAAAAATAAAAAATCCCACCAAGATAACATAGTATAGGCCAATTAGCTTGAGCAATGTCATCTCCAGACTAGCCTCTAAAGTCATTACTAATAGACTTAAACGTTTCCTTCCAAAAATTATAAGTGAACATCAAAGTGCCTTTATGTCTGAACGCCTTATAACTGATAATATTTTTGTTGCTTTTGAGACCATGCATTATCTAAATCAAAAGAGGAATGGTAAAAGTGGGGAGATGGCCTTGAAACTTGATATAAGTAAAGCTTTTGACAGAGTAGAATGAGGATTCCTTAGAGATGTAATGATAAAAATGGGTTTTGATGGTAGATGGGTAAACCTTATGATGTAATGTGTTACTTCTGTTAATTACTCAATCAGATTGAATGGCAGACCCCGTGGACACATTGTCCCATCTAGGGGCTTGAGACAAGGAGACCCCATCTCCCCTCCTTTTCTTATTTAGTGCAGAAGGACTTTCATCTCTTCTCCAACAGGCCACTTCAACCAGTACACTTCATGGAGTAGCAGCCTGTCTACAAGGTCCACGGATCTCACACCTCTTTTTTGCAGATGACAACATTATTTTTTGCCAAGCCACACGGGAGGAATGCACCCATCTTAAGCAAGTCTTGGACACATATGAGCATGCTTCTGGCCAAAAAATAAACCGTGACAAAATAGCTTTGTTCTTCAATCACAACACCACATCGGACATTCAGGAGAACATAAAGCAATGCTTTGGAGCCGAAGTCATAAAACAACATGAGACATACCTAGGACTACCTTCTTTGGTGGGTAGATCGAAGAAGAACACCTTCTGGGCATTAAAAGAGAGACTTGATAACAAGCTGTCTGGCTGGAAAGAGAAAATGCTCTCACAAGTAGAGAAATAAGTGTTCATTAAAGCGATGGCCCAAGCAATCCCAGCCTACACTATGAGTGTCTTCAAGCTTCCTGATACACTTTGTGATGAAATGACTAGCATGATCCATGCTTTTTGGTGGGGACAATCCAATGGAAAAAATAAAATAGGTTGGCTATCTTGGGACAAGGTCTGTACTCCTAAGGAAATGGGTGGTTTGGGCTTTCGTAATCTCAAATCTTTCAACTTGGCACTCCTCACCAAACAAGGATGGCGACTACAAGCCAACACCCCCTATCTGGTGTCCCATGTCCTAAAAGCCCGATACTTTCCACATATTGATTTTCTCCAAGCTGAGTTAGGCCCCAAGCCATCCTTTGCATGGCGAAGCCTCATCGCGGCACAGTGTGTGGTTAGAGAATGTTGCAGATGGCAGATAGGTAACGTTGACTCTGCCCAGATTTGGCATGACAGGTGGCCCCCACGACCATCCTTTTTTCGCCCCACAATACCTTGCCTGGAGATGCAAGGGTCAGTTCACTGTTGGATGAACATACAGGTGAATGGAAGAGTGACTTGGTCAAGCAGATTTTCATGCAAGACGACTCTAATGTGATCCTCAGCATGCGACGTAGCCATAGTCAAGCCGCTGACCAACTGGTATGGGCTTCCACTCCAAGGGGCACCTTCACAGTTCGTAGTGCCTATAAGATAGCCCTTTCATTATCAAATCATACCCATGCGGCAAGAGCTTCCAATAACCAGTCTCAACACTTGTTTTGGCACACACTGTGGAGTCTCAACATTCCACCAAAACTCAAAATATTTGCATGGAGAGCCTGTTGCAATATGCTCCCTACCAAAGTCAATCTCTGTCATCGTGGGGTTATAGAGGAAGCCACGGGCGAAGCTTGCCAACTTGGGGAGGAAACTAGTGGACACATGTTTTGCGAGCGCACCAAGGCTCGTGACACATGGATAGCTACGGGTCTACCACTGGACTCTAAAGGCATGCGTTTCAGGGAATATGTCGACCTTCTCTGGCACCTTATCTTCATTCAACATGCAGGTAAGGACATGCTTGAGTTGATAATCACGATTTCATGGTGCATGTGGTATGATAGGAACAAAACTCGACTTGGCTCTCCTTGGCAGTCCAGTCATGACATCATAATGAAAGCCCGATCCATGCTTTATGACTTCCACCTTGCACACTTTCGGTACTGCCAACCCAGTGCTGCAGAAGAAGTCAGGTGGACCCCTCTTGTGTTCCCATGTTATAAAGTCAACATGGATGCTGCGGTCTTCAAGAGTACCAAGTCGGTCGATATTGGGGTCATTGTTCGGGACCATGTGGTGATGTGGGTGACGTAGTAGAAAAGTTAAGGGTGAGCAATAAGCAAAGATCCAGTAAAAAATTAACCCACATGCTCGATTGAGTTTGAACTAAAGTCTCATTGGTTGACCTTTTGATATTATGTTACATAACTTTTGAGATCTCACAATTTTACATTTCATTTTTCTAATATATATTTTTAATCGAATTTAGACATATCATTTTTTCTCTAAATTGAAGAATATATAGTTTTATATATACAAACACAATCATAATAAATGCCTAGTGATAGAATATTTAGTTTTATATACACAATCATAATTTAATACTTACTAATCAAATTTCATATTTAGTGAAAGAAATAAAATTGAGGAAAAATATCATGTCATATTTTGCTCGGATTACCAACAAACATATATATATATATATATATAATTGAGACTAAATAAAAATTGAGACATATATGTGTGTGTGTGTGTAACTCATTAGCGGTCATGCATTATATTTTGTTTTATTTACCATTTTGTGACCCCAAGGGCAAAGGAAAGAGTTGAAAGGGTAGAAATTATTTTAAATTAAAAATAAAATTTGATAAATGAACAGTTTTATTTAATAAAAAAATTATTTTAAAAAAGAGCTATTTTGGAATAATGACTTTTGGATTTCTTGAAACCAAACAAATATAATTAAGTCATGTTTGTTATTGGTTAGGGATCATGAATTTTAATCTATATCATATACTATATAATAAAAGTTAGGCTTAGACACTGCGGTTGTGCTAAGTGGCTTCACCATATTGAAGAAATTTTTTTAGATTTTTAAATTTAAAAAATATATATATAATTTTTCTTCTCCTATAATTTCTAAGTTGATAAAAATATTAATTGATTACAATCCAAATTCTTCATCTTATCTATGTAATCCTAATTTTATATGTGTAGTGTATTATAAAAAAGAAGCAACTTTTTCTTTTTTTAAATTACTAAATTTCACGTAAAAGAGAACATTTATTAAAAAAAAAAAAAAAAAAAGTCTAATGCATCTTAAATTGCAGCAATACTACACTAAAAAAAAAGGTCTAATGCATCTTAAATTACAACAACGTAGACATAGTGTAATCTAATTCTTCTTATTTTTTAATTACTACACTAAAAAAAAAGTCTAATTTATATTGCATATATTTTTTTAAAAAAATTTAAAATGATAAGAAACATTAAAAAAAAAAAAAAAAAGCTTGGAAACATGGATAAGATAACTAATTTACTTAGATTAGGATGGTGCAACCATTAGTATTTTATTTAAAATTAAAAATTATAGATAAAAAATAATTTTAAAAATAAATAAACACTATTTTTTTTGGATAGAAACATTTTTTAACTATATATATATATTTGATTAGAATTTCACATAGGATATGTGTTTCTTTAATTCCAAACCATCTAATAATTTCTCTTATAATTTAACTTCAATATAATTTGAAATTTTATGTCTAATAGAACTCTTCCAAGTCCTAACTTCCAAGTTTTTTGGATAAACATGCATCCTTTAAGTGATGAGTTTTACCTTTTTTTTTTAACGTTAATTGTAATTTTTTTTAATACATATCTTTTTCCTAATAATTCTATTTCTCTTATAATTCCTAAATTGATTAGAAATCTAACATCTTCACAATTGAAAATTCTCTCTATATATAGAGTTTTTTTTAGTGTATTCTTATATATTTATATGCACAACTTCTTCATTTATGGGTTCTTCCTTTCTTTCTTTCTTTTTTCTTTTTTTAAATTTTTTGGAGATAGAAACACTACTTATTGTTCTAATCATTTATTCTCTCCCCATTATTAATAATAAGTTTGTATTTCTCTTTTTGTTTGCAGTAGAATGCTTTATTAAAACCACACTATTACAGGTATGTTTCTATTCTTTGTTTTTATTTTTATGGTTTTGCTTATGAGTCATAAATGCAATTTTAAATCCATGAAATCAATTATATGAATCTATATAAATATTATTTGAGTTTGTTTTGTTTGTAGTAGGATGTTTTATCAAAGCCACCACCCACACTATTACAGGTACGTTTCTTCTCTTTGTTTTTGTTTTCTATGGTTCTGTTTATGAGTCATAAAGTCAATTTTAAATCCATGAAATTCATTATATAAGCCTATATAAATATTTCGCGTTTATGATCTGTCCAACATTAGTTATTTTTGTGTGTATGTTTTTTTTTATTTATGGTTTTGATTATGAGTCATTAAAAGGTAATTTTAAATCCATGAAATCTATTATATAAACCTCTATAAATATTTCACCTTCTTCTATAAATATTTCACCTTCATGATTTGTTTGCATCAATTATTATTTGAGTTAAACTTAAAGGTATGGAGATTTATCCTTCTATTGCTATACTATTCTTCCTTTTTATCCTACAAAAATGTGTTTAGTTTTTTTCTTCTTCTTTTGTTTGGTTTTGCATTTATGAATTATTTGTACTCATCTTTTTTTCCCCCTCACAGGCTTTATCTATTTATTATTTAAGAATTATCAAATTTTGTATTTCCTCCTACAACAAGGGGTTCATCTTTTTTTTTTTTTTTTTTTTTTCTATGTTGTATTTGAGTTATACTTATATGTGCATTATTAGATTAGATTAATTTTCTTGAATAGTAAAATTTTTATGTTACTATTTCTCATTTTTATTTTTGTTGTTAGTAATATTATATGTGTGTGCTGCAAAAATGTCATTATAAGACAACCGAAAGCTAGAAGAGAATTATGTTTATTTTTTTGGCTAATGAAATACCTTTGGTTAAGTTTCCATAGATTCATAATTATTAAATTTAAGATTTTTTTTCATATAAATATATTGTGTGATTGCTTGATACTTTTAAGAACAATAATTTATATGCAATTTATATAATCTAGATTCAATTGATTATTAATTTATTATTTCTCAATAAAATTATACTAAAAGTTTATAATTAAAACCGTCTAACGCATGGGCATAACACTAGTCTATATATATATATATATAAAACTGAAACCTCTGAAACTCTCACAATTTTCCACATCATCACTATTTTCTTTTTCTTTTTATTTTAGATTCTTTTTATTTTAGGTTTATATCTTATATAGAATCCACCAGAAAAACAATAGACAAAAGTTTAAATTTTTATTAATATCAATAATATTGAAAAACGTACACAAACTTGGAGGCCTATTTAAGGGCTCCATAAAACTTGATGGACAAAAAAATATATTCTAAAATAAGTCCTAATTAATACCTAACCATAATAGGAACCAAATTTGACCTAAAAAAACATTAAAAGAACCTAAAAATAAGGAAATAAATCACCTAGACCTAAAATAACGTTTTTTTTTGCATAAAAATACCAAAATAACAATATCCTACATCAACTTATCACAAAAATACCAAATAGTTTCTTTTTATTTTAGATTCTTTTTATTCTAGGTTTTATATCTTCTTATATTTATTAGTGTTACAATAGTTTAGTTTAAGTAAAACTCTATTAGATATATTTTGTTGGTCTATCACATCATTATTATTATCTATATATAATATAAAATTGAAGATTAAAAATTAATTATAATTTTTTAAGATACCTCACGTTAGAATTAAAAAAAAAAAAAAAAAAAGACTCACTTTAGGTTTGAATTTTTTTTTTTTTTTTTTAAAAGGACTCACCAGAAAAAAAAAAAAAAAAAAAAAAAAAAAAAAAAAACTTTAGGATTAAGAAAAAAAGAGAGAGACTCCTGGTAGGACTCTCTCTTCTCTCCTTAAAACCCTAGCAATTACCATCTCAAAACCCTAAACTTAACTTCACTTTAAGATTAAAAAAATAAGAAAGAGAGAGACTCACGTAAAAAAAAAAAAAAAAAAAAAAAAAAAAAAAAAAAAAAAAAAAAAAAAAAAACGTAGGTTTTGTCTTTTTTATTTGCTTTCATATGTGCCTAAAATTTTCATTCTATCTTATTGTTTTATTATGTTTAGAATTGATTTTCTTCTAAGTATTTGGGTTAATCTCTATATTTTGATAATGTTTTTATGGGTTTGGTTTTTGGGTTGAAATTCTAATAATTATTTTATATTGTATATGGCAGATGAATCATCTCTATTTTTTAGAGAAAAATCAAAGCTGCAACCTATGTCTTCCAGCCCAAAGTGTGGTAAATTTTTATATGTTCTTGCTTTATTGAGAATTTTTATTTGGGTTCATGTGATTTTTTGTTTTTTTATTAAAGCTTTGATTTTTAGTTGATTAATTATTTGTTTGGATTAATTTCAATTAATTATTTGTTTGAATTCAACATAAAAGATAATAGAATTAGGTGTTATAAATTTGATAATGTTCCATATTTTGAATTGTTTATATTATTTAGACTCCTAGTAGGACTCTCTCTTCTCTCCTTAAAACCCTAGCAATTACCATCTCAAAACCCTAAACTTAACTTTACTTTAAAATTAAAAAAATAAGAAAGAGAGAGACTCAACTAAAAAAAAAAAAAAAAAAGTAGGTTTTGTCTTTTTTATTTACTTTCATATGTGCCTGAAATTTTCATTTTATCTTATTGTTTTGTTATGTTTAGAATTTATTTTCTTCTAAGTATTTGGGTTAATCTCTATATTTTAATAGTGTTTTTGTGGGTTTGGTTTTTTGGTTGAAATTTTTAATAATTATTTTATATTGTATACGGCAGATGAATTATCTCTATTTTTTGGAGAAAAATCAAAGTTGCAACCTATGTCTTCCAACCCAAGGTGTGGTAAATTTTTATTTAGTATATTATATATGGATTTTTTGAATTTGAAGGGTTTTGTTTCATTTTGAAGTAGAATTTGGAGATTCTATAAAATTTGGAAGGTTTAAGTTTTGGGGTTTTTAGTATTTGCGTCTTAGTAGGTTGATCTTAATTCTTTACCTTATATGTTTTTTCTTTATTGAGAATTTTTATTTTAGGTTCATGTGATTTTTTGTTTTCTTAATTAAAGCTTTGATTGTTTGTTGATTAATTATTTGTTTGGATTAATTTCAATTAATTATTTGTTTGGATTCAACGTAAAAGATAATGGAATTATGTGTTAGAAATTTGATAATGTTCCATGTTTTGAATTGTTTATATTGTTATTAATACGACTAAATAAGATTTGTTTTTATCTTTGTAGTTTATATCAATTTTGAATGTGTGTATATATATATAACTTTTGGGAATTTTGCTTTATTAATTTAAGAATTGTAAATTACTTTGTAGGTTTCAGTAACTATGCACCTGCAGTGAGACATTGACAATATAAGCACATATATATGATATATACATTTTATAAAAATCTTTCTTACAACCCAATAACATTTTACGTTAGGCAATACTTCTAAACTATAGAAAAGTATAGAAGTTAAATATTTATTCCCATTGTATTTTATTTAATTATGACAGATCCATTTTTTTTTTAAACGCTAACTAGCAAAATGTCTATAATATGCATATTATTAACCCAATTTTCTATTTCTAAATTTCTTAGATTTTACTATATCAATCTTTTTTTCTTTTAAATTCTTGGTGGGCAAATCATTTTCTCACTAATTCTTTTACCTTAATGTGATGTTGGTTAATTTTCCTTTTATTTAACTATCCCGTGCATCACATGGGTTAGCGACTAGTATATTTATAAAACTGAAGCCTCTGAAACTCTCACAATTTTTCACACCAACACAATATTTAAATAAAATTATCATTTTATTTAAATAAAATTATTTTTGTTTAGTTCAAACTTAACAAAGAGTGAAACTCTATCTCTTTAACAAGTCCAACTTAAACTCAAACTGATCATTATCATTTTTTTAAAACAAAATTATTTTTGTTTAATCAAAACTTAAAAAGGAGTGAAACTTTATCTCTCTAACAAGTCCAACTTAAACTTAAACTCAAACGTTGATAATCTATATGAAAACAAAAATTATGATAGGACTCAAAAAAGAAAAAGAAAAAAAAAAAAGAAAAAAGAAAAAAAAAAAAAGAGACTCACATTCATTAATCATTTTGTGGCACATTATCTTTATCTCCCTCTAAATTTTGTTCTACTATGTCAACTGCTATTTGTAGTAATGAATGTCTAAATCCAAAGTGCACCTCAAAACTAACAAAACTCAAATTTTGACTGTTGATGTTCAACAATCTATCAGGACAGGGCAAGCTTTCTATTCAGTTCTAGAGTAAAATCATAAAAAATTAGATCGATGGACAACTCTGATCTCTCTATACATTTTTAAAAAAAAAATAGAAGCAATTTGATTCAACTTTCTTCTTTGATTAATGAATTTTATGTCAAATTTGTTTATATTGTTATTAATGAATTTTATCTTTTATGTCGAATTTTTTATTTGCTTTCATATATGCCTAAGATTTTTTTTTTCTATCTTATTCTTTTGTTATTTTTAGAATTGATTTTCTTTTGAGTATTTGGGTTAATCTCCATATTTATATTGACATTGTTTTCATGAGTTTGGTTTTTGGGTTGAAATTTCTACTAATTATTTTTTTATATTGTACATGGCAGATAAAACATCTCTATTTTTTCAAAGAAAAATCAAAGCTGTAACCTGTGTCTTTCAGCCTAGGGAACGATAAATTTTTATTTGGTATGTTATACATAAATTTGTTGAATTTGGTTTGGTTTTGAAATAGAATTTGGGGATTCTATATATTTTGAAATTTTAAGTCTTGGGGTTTTTGGTTTTTGCATCTCAGTAGGTTGATCTTAATTCTTCACTTTAAATACTTTTTATTTAGGTTCATGTGATTTTTTGTTTTCTTATTAAAGGCTATGATTTTTGGTTGATTAATTATTTGTTTGGATTATTTTCAATTAAATTTTTTTTTTGATTCAACATAAAAGATAATAGAATTAGGTATTATAATTTTGATATTGTTCCATGTTTTGAATTGTCTATATTGTTATTACTACAAGAAAGTCATATTGCTACTCAAATTTGAAACTTGGTATGTCTTCCTTATATCATAATCTTTGTTTATATATTTGCAGTTTATATTAGTTTTGAGTGTGTGTGTGTGTGTGTATAACTATTGGGAGTTTTGCTTTATTAATTTAAGAATTGTAAATTACTTTGTAAGTTTCGGTAACTATGCACTTACAACTCAATAACCTTGAATATTAGACAACACTTCTAAACTATGGAAAAGTATAGAATTTAAATATTTCTTCATTTTTTTTAAAAATACTAACGAGCAAAATGTCTATTTACTCATTGTTGGATTTTTTTTTTCAAAGTCAATAGTTTTTTCATGCATCACACAGGTTAGCGACTAGTTTTTAATTATTTAGAAGCTTGTGACTTCAAGAGCAACGAAAGGGAAGGTAAAATGGGCAATGACACCCTCTCCAAGGAAAGAAACAAACCTCCTTGTTACAACCCACAAATGTGTAGAATATATTATAAATGATAGTTAGAAAATACTAGAAAATTTGGCATGGAACAGCAAAGATCTAGTTAAACTAACCCACACACCGGACCAATTTTGACCTAAAGTTTCATTGGTTAACCTTTTGATATTATGTCACGTAAGCTTTTGAGAGTTCACAATTTTATATGTTATTTTTCTAATATATATTTTTAATTGAATTTAATTCTATTTTATATTTAATAAGAAACGATTTTATAAATTCTAACATATGCTATTTTGAGTTAATAAAAAAGGATTAACCCATGGTATTTTGGAATGTATTTTAATATATGTTATTTTGAGTTAACAAGAAATGATTTTATAAATTTTAAATGAAAATACTCGTTTAAGAGATGCAACTAATTGTTTGCGAAATTCATATATTCTTATTGAAAAAACTAATAAAATAATATCAACAAAATGGAGGAGAGCCATATGGTTTTTATTAAAGAGTGCAAACCATAAATTTACAATAATAACGAGGTTTACTTCTTTTCCCTGGAGAGGGTGCTACTGTCCCCTCTAGATTCCCTTCCTTTGCCCTTGGAGTCATAAGTAGGGCTGTCCACGACCCGCCCAGACCCGAAAAACTGCCCAGAACCCGATCATCTTCACCTAAAACTGCCTGATCAAAGCTTGGTTTTAGTCGAACGCGGGTCGATGGCGCAAGGAACCGAGCCCATCGGTTCAAGTTGCGGGTTAGCTGTTTGAGAAATCGACGAACCCGACCCGCCTGATGAGCTGTTCTTCCCTCATCGGAAAACATGAGTTTCAGCCAAAAACTAGTAAGTCCAAAGACTCCAAACTCTTAAGTTCGACAATATAGGTATATTTCGACCCGATCTTTATAAATATAGGAAAATATCGGCCAGATCTTGTTAGATCCGACCAAATCTGATGAGATCCGGCAATATTTCGGCCAAATTTCTCTCCACTCCAGCAAACCTGAAACCGACCAATATGGACCCGAAACCGATACGACCCGAATCGGTAGACCCGAAACTCTAGCCGGGTTGGTTACGGGTTAAAATTTTTTCCACCCGATGTAGTTGGGTCGAGTCTGAGTTGGGCACAAACCCAACTCGACTCGACCCGTGGACAGCCCTAGTCATAAGCTTGCAAATAATTAAAAGATAAAAAAATAAAATTCATAACCTTTAGCCAATAACTAACATGACTTACCCACATTTGTTCGATTACAAGGAATCCAAAAGTCACCATGTTAAACTACATTATAAATTATAGCAAGCAAATACAAAGAATTTGGCATGACATATGTCAATTTTGATTGGAAGAATGGAATAGTGGAATGATAGAAAATGAGGAATAGATATATATATATATATATATATGAGGATAGAAGAGATTTTAGTTTCCCTTATTTATGAGTTGGGGATGAAAAAAATAGAGGGATGGAAAAAAAAAATGAGTTTGTATAAATTTACTCATATGCTCTCGTTGAAAATGATGCCCAATTAAAATTAAAAAAAAAAAAAGTGAAAAAAAGGCAATCACCCAAATTTATTAAAAAAAGAAAAATCATGCCAAAAAAAAAAAAAAATTCACATCTACTTAAACCAAAAAAAAAAAAGCACCCACACAGCCTATATGTTGTATCATGCCCTGGAAAGCAAGGAAAAAAAATAAAAAGCAACCAACAAGTCAATCATGCCTAGGAAAGAAAAAAAAAAGAAAAGAGAGAGAGAGAGAGAGAAGAAGAAGAAGAAGCTATTAATAGGACTAGCACCTAAAAGCAAGGGTGTCAATGTTTTACCCAATCGAGAATATGACACAAACACAACACAAAATTTTGTGGGTTAGGGTTGGGCCTTAATTAGTTTGGTTCATCAACGGGTCGACTCGAAAGTAACACGATAAGAAATGTGTCATAAGCGAGTCAACCTGCGTGACCTGCAATAAACATATTTGACATGCCAATTTATTTGTGTCAACCTGAAATGACACATTTAACACAACTCATTTAACTCGTATAACAAATAAATTTTCATTTTATTTTAAATTTATCAAATACCTTTTATATCCAACCTATATGTTAGGACATATGTGGATATTGTTAGAGACATATGTTATGTAAATTCACTAATCCTTTGACAAAACATACTTTACTTGTAATTAGGTAGATTTAGAATGAGTTTGGTACTTCAAGGAACAAGAGTTCAAGTTTAGTATTGAAGCCATGCGAATCTATCCAAGAAATAATTGAAAAAGTGTTGTTCATTAAAGCTCGACAAATCTATATCCATCAAGGTTTAGCAACTTGACAGAAGCTATATCTATCGAAAAATACGAAATTTAAATTTTCAGATCTAATTTCATGCATATCCATGTGTATTTGTATAAGGTTTCTTTTTTTACAACCCTAGACATATATAAGGATTATTTTAAGGGTCGTCAAAGGTAATGCAAAGTGATGCAACTCAATGCAAATTGATTGTGTATGCAAATTGTGACTAGAGACAGAAATTGTCCTAGTTCATCATATTCCTTGTAGAAGTTACTACATCATTGCGCCAAGGGTTTTGTGACCAAGGAGCTTCTTGATCTTCATTGTTAGATGAACTGAAGAACTTTGCAGCCAACATCTTCCTCAAGTTGCTGTGTTAGTCACATACTTGGATCCATGCATTAATGGGTTAGTCACGTACTAGGAGCCGTGCATTGAAAGGAGAGATTGTTACTACATTACAAGTCCAATTGGGTAATGGGGTAAAGATTCAACTGTAGGTTGGTATTAGGTACTGGGATTTCTTTTACTTGTAACCGCTTGTTTTGATAATAGTAGATTTTCGAGAGTGGTGACCTTAAATTCACTCGGCAAAGTTTTGCTTTAGTGGTTTTCCCCATTTGTAAACAAATCACCTATATCAAATTTGTTTTCCACTGGATTTAACTTAGTTGGTGATTTGTTTGTGCTATCACACTTATTGCAAGTTACCAAAGGGGTCAATACATTCTTGGCCTATCAAGCAGTATCAAAGCAGGCACACTCTGATTAGGGTTAATCTTTGCTGTGTGATCCATTAACTCCTGTTGTCATGGCTGCAAATGGCATGAAAAGATCTTTTATTTCAAATACATCTTTCTTTTCTAATCTCTATTTGATTGAGTGTTTTAGAAAATGCAAGTCTAAAAGTTATTTGAAGGTTATCTTGAGGATTATTGAAAAAGGTCTTCGTATAACAAAGAAGAAATTAAACTGTCTCAGAATGAAAATGTGCCAAGGAGTTCGTCTGAGAAGGGTGAAACTTAAAGGCTTCCTTCTTAAATGGTAAATGAGAGAGAAAACCATTCATACTAATTTGTCATGCAAGCATGAGGTATGCTTTATGATGAAATCTGCATTTAAGGTAATGGACACATGTTTGTGGTACCTTGATAATAGATACTCAAGACACATAACTGGAGACCACTCTCTCTTTAAGGTTTTCGAGTCTAAGAAAGGTGGAAATGTCACTTTGGTGATGGGAGCAAATCACAAATTAAAGGGAAGGGAACATCTCTCTACCTGGACTGCCAGACATTTCAAATGTGTTATATGTAGAAGGTCTGAGAATGAACTTGTTTAGCATAAGTTAAATTTGTGATCAAGACTTTATAGCATTGTTCTCAAAAGGGAAATGCCTTGTGTTGAATGAGTTTGGGAAGAAACTCATAAACGGTGTTTGCACTTTGGATAACTACTATGGATTGGTACCTGATGCTGATATTGTGTGCAATAGTTCTCGTTTGCCAAATGAAGACCTATGGCACCAAAGGATGGGACATACTAGCTACAAGCATCTGTCAATTGTATCTAAGCATGAATCAATCTTGGGGATACCAAAGCTCAGTAGAGTTAGCAATGTTGTGTGTGGACCGTGTTAGCTTAGGAAACAGACAAAAACAAAAAGAAGGTCTGAGAATGAACTTGTTTAGCATAAGTTAAATTTGTGATCAAGACTTTATAGCATTGTTCTCAAAAGGGAAATGCCTTGTGTTGAATGAGTTTGGGAAGAAACTCATAAACGGTGTTTGCACTTTGGATAACTACTATGGATTGGTACCTGATGCTGATATTGTGTGCAATAGTTTTCGTTTGCCAAATGAAGACCTATGGCACCAAAGGATGGGACATACTAGCTACAAACATCTATCAATTGTATCTAAGCATGAATCAATCTTGGGGATACCAAAGCTCAGTAGAGTTAGCAATGTTGTGTGTGGATCGTGTTAGCTTAGGAAACAGACAAAAACAAAACATCTAGGCACTCAGACATTAGCTACATCTAGACCTTTAGAGCTATTACATTTGGATCTCATAGGTTTAACTAGAACCGGGTCTCTTGGAGGAAAGAGATACATCATGGTTGTGGTAGATGATTTCACCAAGTATACTTGGGTCATTTTTCTAAGATCCAAGTCAGATGCTCCTGAGTACATTGAAGCCTTTTGTACAAGATTGCAAAATGAGAAGAACTTGAAGATTGATCAAATTCGAAATGATCATGGTAAAAAATTCCAAAACTCATACATGGAATCCTTTTGCACTAGAGCAGGTATATCTCAAGAATTCTTTGCCCTTATTACTCCTCAGCAAAATAGTGTAGTAGAAAGAAAGAACGGAGTCATTCAGGAGATGGCTAGATCCATGTTGCACAATAAGGATGTGACTAGAAATTTATAGGGAGAAGCAATCAACACCGCATGTCATACGGTTAATAGATTGTATTTCAGACCCGATACAAAGAAGACTCCCTATGAACCATGGAAAGGAAGAAAGCCAAATGTGAAGTATTTCAGAATATTTGGAAGTACTTGCTTCATCCTTAAGGATAGAGAGAATGGAAAATTTTGACTCTTGAAGCGATGAAGGAATATTTTTGGGATACTTCTCCATTAGCAAAGCTTATTGAGTGTACAACAAAAGAACCGAGAAGGTGATGGAAACAATCAATGTTGTTATTGATGAAGTTTTAGATTCTGGTTCTGAGAAAATCAGTGAGGAAATACCTAAGGAAATTCTTCCTTCAGAGCCTAAGGTTGTTCAAGAAATAGTTGATCAAGAGCCCGTTTCTCCAAGTACTCCAAGTGTTATAGAAATCTTTGCAAACATTCCTACCTCACTTGATTCTGAATTTTATGAAGAGAAAGGACATTCCTTAAGGATCAAGTTGAATCACCCTCTTGAAGTTATTGTGGGATATATGAATGAACTTACACTGAGAAACCGTACAGTTGATAAATGTGTTGGTAACTTTGTGTCTTATTTTTGTTATTTGTCGCAGGTTAAACCCACCAAGGTTGAGGATGCTCTCCAAGATGAAAGCTCGGTTGAGTCCATGAATGATGAACTGCTTCAGTTTCAAAGAAATGATGTCTGGACCCTACTACCTAGATCGAAAGGAGAGCACATCATTAGCACAAAGTGGATATTCCGCAATAAAACTGATGAGGAGGGAAATGTGATTCGCAACAAGGCTCGACATGTGGCTCAAGGATACTTTCAAGTGGAAGAAGTAGATTTTGATGAGACATTTGCACTTGTAGCTCATATGGAATCCATTAGGGTTCTCCTAGCCCTAACTTATCACTTGAAATTCAAGTTTTACCAAATGGATGTGAAGACTGCATTCTTGAACGGGTTCCTTAAAGAAGATGTCTATGTGGCTCAGCTTAAAGAATTCACTAATCCACACTTTTCGGATCATGTGTTGTATCTCAAGAAGGCACTCTATGGACTAAAGCAAGCACCCAGAGCTTGGTATGACTGGCTTACACAATATTTGGTCTCACATGGTTTCACAAGAGGACAAGCTGATCAAACTCTTTTTATCAAAAGGGAAAATGGCGAGTTGATAGTTGCTCAAGTCTATGTTGATGATATCATCTTCGAGTCTACTAAGGATGAACTTGCTCATAATTTTTCCAAGCTTATGCAAGCCGAGTTTGAGATGAGCATGATTGGAGAGCTGAATCACTTCCTTGAATTGCAGATCCGTCAACAAAAGTCAAGTATATTCATATCTCAATCTAAATATGTTAAAAATCTTGTGAAAAATTTTGGATTGGAATCTGCTAGTTCTGTTAGAACCCCCATGAGCCCAAATGTTAAACTCACTATTGATTTGTTAGGAAAAAATGTTGATTCTTCTCTATATAGAAGCATGATAGGTAGTCTTTTTTACCTTACTGCTAGTAGACTTGACATTAGTTACAGTGTGGGAGTGTGTGCTAGATATCAGGCTAATCCTAAAGAGTCTCATATGATTGCTTTGAAAAGAATCATAAAGTATGTCAAACCCACTACCAATGTCAATGTGTGGTATAGCAAGGACACCAATGATGTCTTAGCTGGGTATTATGATGCAGACTGGGCTACTAATGCTGATGATAGAAAAAGTACTTCGGGAGGTTGTTTTTATGCGGGTGATAATCTTGTCTCCTGGATGAGTAAGAAGCAAAATTCCATCTCTTTATCCATGGTTGAGGCTGAATACATGGCTGTCGGTAGTTGTTGCACCAAAAACTCCTCCTTGATTATGGTATTTGTCAAGAACATCTTACCATCTATTAAGACAATACCAGTGTCATTAACATCTCTAAGAATCCTGTTCAACATTCTTGAACAAAACATATAGAGATTCGACACCACTTCATTTAGGAGCTTGTCGAAGATGGCACACTTACTCTTGAGTTCATTCACACTAATGATCAAAAGGCTGATTTGTTCACTAAGCCTCTTGATAGCAAACGGTTTGAATTCCTACGCCAAAACATTGGTGTAATCTCCATGGAGTGATCTTCTCTCCTTCTCCTCCTTCTTCATTCATTTGCATCTAGTTTTATGTTTTGCTTTGTTTGACATGTTTTTGTTTGCTTGTTTTCAGTTTTGCTTTATTTTATTTTTCATAAAAATAAAAATAAAAATTGAAAAATCAAAAAAATATAAAAACAGTGTGTGTCATGTGTACTTTGGTAATTATGTACCTTGGATGGCCATTGAAACAGAATTTTCTAAACTTTATATCTTTTGTAACTTAGATGAGCACCTCAATGCACAACTAAGCAAGTGAGCTTTTTGACTCGTGTTTGTGATGAGTAAGATTAAGTAATCTCTTGTACTTAACACTTATATCACTCTTTTTTACGGGAAAGACTAAAAAATCTTAAAAGAAAAGCATAAATAATCATCTCACCACTAAAACCTGCCAATCATGTATAACATCTGTGCATTTCGGCATAGCAAAATTGTGATGTTTGTGGCTTAACATAATTGAGTATTTCTTTTCTCTTTCTTATATACCCATGCATGATATGCTCAAAAAGAAAAAAAAATATGTAAAGAATATAAAAACAAAAAAAAATCAAAATGCTTTTAAATATGGTTGCAAGCGTATTTATAGGAGATGTGGGAGTTATAAGATGTATCTTGAATGTGATAGTCTCCATCAAGTAGTTATGATTGGGTGTGAGTTAAATTGATTTTCTCATATCTCAAATCGTCATAATATGAGACACTTATGTACTCTTACTATGTTTTCACACACAACATGCAAATTCTTTGCTACTTTTGATACATGTGTAGGTACAATATGATTTGATCATCACAAGGGATACATGTGTTATTGTATGCTCACTAAACTGTCTAAACTTGTTTTTGAAATACAAAATTGGTTAGATATGTTTAGTGTGTGTGTGTGTGTGTGTGTGTGTGTGTTTTGGATCTATGAATGCTTTGCATTGTTTTTATTGAGAGATATTTTTTAGAGCTTAACATGCTGATTAGATCTATGTTTAAGTAGCTTTCTTGTTTGCATTCATCTCTTTGTGTTTTTTCATCTTTTGAAAATTCTTTTTTATCAAGCTCAACATCTTCTTGATAGATTCTCGACAGATTTCTATTTATCGAGCCTTTTAGACTTCTTTTTCTCGACAGGTCTTATTGCATATTCGATCCATCAAGCTTTCTGGACTTTTTCTTGATAGCTTTTCGATCCATCAAGAAACTTTCTGTCTGGCCGATAGATTATTGACAGAATCTCGATCCATCGAGGAACTTTTGCCGTCAACAAATTATCGACAGAACCTCGACAGATTAATATCTGTCGAGATTTAGTGCTCGACAGATCTCGACAGCTCCTCGATCCATTAAGCTGCGATTTCTATATATACCTTTAGCATGAAATCAAATTCATTTTTTTCTCTTCTCTCTCGATAGAAATTCTTTTCTCTCTCTCCAAACACTCTCCTCTCACTCTAATCTCCACTCCCTTCAAGATTTTAGCCTATTCTATCTTCAATCTTGTGGTATGAACTTCAAATCCCTCTCTTCTCATGCATTTCACGCATTAGACCTAGGTTTTTGGGTTTTCTTTGAAAATTTTGGGGTTTTGAAAATTTTTGAGATTTTTGTGAAAGTTTGGTTTGGTGTTGTTTATTTGATGCTTTATGATCATGCATTGCATTCCATTAGCATTTTCACAATGTTTCATGCATTTAGATATGTGTTTGATTGTTAAAAATTGTGTGCTGCTAGGTTTGGATTGGGTTGAACCCATGATGCAATTTTTTTTAGCACGTCACATGTTCATGCATATTTCATGCATATGTACCCTTTCTTCTCTATCTATTTGTTCTAGGTTATGATTGTGTTTCCTCTCTCTCTCTCTCTCTCTCTCTCTCTCTCTCTCTCAGATAGACTGCGCATGTCATTTTCCTCTCTACACTATCATGGGTGTCATCAGCACAACTTCTGTTCGGCGGAGCGAGGCTCAAATTCGACCGAAGCGGCCGTGGACCGAGACGACGGATCCTCCAGCCCCTACCAATCTTTCCACCTCCGCTCCTTCTTCTTCGGCGAGTGGTGTGACTCTTGAGGCAGTCATGACGCAACTTTAACGCATGGATGCTCACCTTAATACTCTTACTACTGAGTTGTATCAAGTGAACACCCATGTCAGTCGTATTGCACGATGACAAGCTCGCCTTGGTGGCTACGTTGCTTATCCATCTCCTTCTCCAGAGGATTTTAAGAATGAGGATGCTGCTGGTGGTGATGATGATGATGAGGATGAGGATGTTAGCTCTTCCAGTGATGAGAAGATGACGACCTCTTAGTGACTTACCTTTTGTCATTCGTGACAAAAAAGGGAAGTAGTTTTGGGATGATGAGAGTAATCATGTATTTAGGAGGAGAGTTAGCATATGACATTTTGGTTAGGTGTATTGTCTACATATTTTCAGGAATGTAGTGAGGATTTTATGTATTTTTCTTTTCTTTTTTTAGTTACGTTATCCTCTTGTACACCGGTCTTATGACCATTTATTTTTATGACATACATTGTATTTATTTCTCATTTATATATATGATGATGTATGTTGTTATTCACATATCTCTTCATGTGTTGTTTATTTTCTATCTTTATACACATGTTTCTTTATGTATACAATCCTTTATTTCCGTTTCACACTAAGATGTCTCGATGAGTTTTGTTTAAAGTGTTTTAAAAAGACCGGTTGTCAAAATCTATCATGCCATGAACTCTTCTTGCAAAATTTTTCAAGAGTTTGTGTTAGGATTAGATTTTATTGTATTTAACAAGTGATTATGAGTTTAGTAATTTAAGACTTTTCTCATACTTTATTTGTTTGTTGTGGTTTTGTCATGGATTGCCAAAGGGGGAGATTGTTAGGACATATGTGGAAATTGTTAGAGATATATGTTATGTAAATTGGCTAATCCTTTGACAAAACGCACTTTACTTGTAACTGGATAGATCTAGGATGGGTTTAGTACTTCAAAGAACAAGAGTTCAATTTTATTATTGAAGCTATGCGAATATGTCCAAGAAACAAGTGAAGAAATGTTGTTCATTAAAGCTTGAGAGATAGCTCGACAGATAGCTCGACGGATCCATATCCATCGAGGCTTAATGCTGATGCTCGACAGCAGCTTGACAAAAGCTGTATCTGTCGAGAATTACGAAATTCAGATTTCCATATTTGATTTCATGCATATCCATGTGTATTTGCAACTTAATGCAAATTGATTGTGTATGTAAATTGTGACTGGAGACAAAATTTGCCCTAGTTCATCATATTCCTTATAGAAGCTACTGTGTCTTTGCACCAAGGGTTTTGTAACCAAGGAGCTTCTTGATCTTCATTGTTGGATGAACTAAAGAACTTTGCAGCCAATATTTTCCTCAAGTTGGTATGTTAGTCATGTACTTGGATTGCATCAATTGGTTAGTCACGTACTAGGAGCCATGCATTAAAAGGAGAGATTGTCACTACATTACAAGTCCAATTGGGTATTGGACTAATGGTTCAACTGTAGATTGGTATTAGGTACTGGGATTTCTTTTACTTGTAACTGCTTGTTTTGATAATATTGGATTCTTGGGAATGGTGACCTTAAATTCACCCAGTGGGGTTTTGCCAAGGTAGTTTTTTCCATTCGTAAACAAATCACTTGTATCAAATTTATTTTCCTCTACATTTAACTTAGTTGGTGATTTGTTTGTGCTACCATGCTTATTGTATGTAATTGAATCTAATTAATTTCACTTGGCTAAATTAATTGATTAAGTTACCAAAAGGGTCAATACATTCTTGACGTATCACTATATTTTCAACTTAAAAAGAAAAGTGAGTAATTATAGAAACTTACAAGTGATATAATTGGAAATTGAAACTTTATACACCTAATCATGATCAGTCTACTGTTTGCACAAACTCTTTTAATATTGATACTTAGCACTTAGGCAAGTTATGTGAATGTTATATTTTTATTGAACTATATTATTTTGAATTTGGGTTGAAGTGTATGCACTTCTTTTGGAGTGTAAAGAACTTATTTCTATATAGATGTTATATTTTTGTTAAACTATGTTATTTTGAATATAGGTTGAAGACATGAAGTGCATGCATTACTTCCGGGATGTAAAGAACTTTTTTCTATAAAGATGTTATATTTAATATTAAGCGAGCTGTGTCACATTCGTGTCAACCCAACACGGCCCATTTATTAAGCGTGTTAAATGGGTCAGGTCGTGTCAACCCGCTTTATTAACAGGTCGAGTTAGGGTTGAAGAGTTATAACATTATTATTAAATGGGTCAGGTTTAGATTGAGGCATTTAATCGAATACCCTTTCCTCAACATGATACGAACCTCGACATACTAACTCGAATTGACACCCCTACCTAAAAGGATGAGAGGAGGGTAGCTTAGACATTGATTTCCTCTCCCCTCTATTTTCACCCCAAATCAGAGAGATAGAATTTTGGTGGGCAAATGGAGCAAACACATATGCCCCACCAATTTTCCATCCTCACCTTCTTTTCAACCAAACATCCATAAAATTAGTTTTCTTTTTCAGTTTTCTTTCCTTTATTTTCTATCCTCCCTATTTCACTCCCAACTAAACAGACCCTAAGATCCTAATTAAAAATGTTAAAACAACATATAATCATAATTTTATATTAAAATATTGCAAAGAAACTCTTGGTAAATATGATTTTCTTTTTGGTTCTATTGTATATTTTTCATTTTATATCGAACTTTCTAATTGAAAAAAAAAAGAAAAAGAAAAAGAAAAAGAAAAAGAAAAACATTTGTCTGAGTTAAAATCACTTTAAAACTATATTTAATTTAAAACTAATTTAAAACTCATTATCCTAAAACTCATTATATAAGGATCAAAGTCTATGAATTTTTCTTTAGAATTCAATTTTCAAGTTCCCTCAAGATACGGGTAAATAGCATGTGGAGTCCTGATTTAATTATAATGGCATGGGTTATGCTTACACTTACTGTAGCACAAGCTCATCACCGTTTGCCTTCTAGCCAGCTTTCTCCCCACTCCATGGACATTATGAATTTCTATCCACATCTCCATCCATCTTTTAATGACCCTAAAAGTGTCTTTGCATCTCCTAAACTTAAAGATATTAATGGCGACAACAGGTTTGAAAGAGAATGCATGGAACATTGCAAGTCCCTCATGATCGGAACATTGCCGTTGCATGTGTGTATTGCTGGTTGTATGTTCCTTAGCATTTATCAAAATGTTGAAAGGGAAGAAGCTACACAGGCCCGGCCCGTAGACCTCGACCTCGATGTCCTAAGAACAATTAGACCCAGTAAGACTTTATATGTCTAAAACGAAGAATTTCTCTTTCAATCTTTTTTGTCCATGAATTTGTATGTGCTTAATGACTATCTACTTCTTTTTTTTTTTTACTAAGTATTTTAACGCACACACGAAAATAGGAGAAAATGTCTTAAAAAAATTTACAGTGGTATATATCTAAAAGGGTCTAACTTTTGAATACACAGTACATGTTTTAAACTTTTTTAATAACTATTTATTTATGCGTCTAAAAGAAAGGATTTGTGTTTTTCATTTAATTTTAATTTTATTTACATTTGGGTAGTTAAGCTTACAATCAATTCTTTATTATTAATCATTATTAATATATTCTAAAAGTTATTTTTCCCTATATATTTTTGTGACAAATAATAAAAGTTTATATTCCTTTCACTTAAGTAATTTCGAGAAAATTAAAGTTGAAAATTTATAAGATATTTAAACCAGAATTGTTTGATCCAGCGGGTTTAGTTAGTCTCATTTTTTAGCCTCGCAGTTATTTTCAAATAATATTTTATGAATTTCATAATTAATTGAAATGTGTGAGGGAAATTTGGGCCACGGAAAGACAATTACTATAATTTATTTATTTTATAAAGTTTCAACCAATGATACCACTTATGATGATTGTTAGGGATGTCAATTTGGATTAGTGTGTTGTGTTCATGTCATGTCGAGGTAGAGTATTTGACTAAATGCCTCAACTCGAACCTAACCCATTTGACATGATCCTTCAACCATAACCTAAATTTTTAATGAAATGGGTTGACACAACTCTACTCACTTGACACGCTTAAAAAACGGGTTGTGTTGGGTTGACACGAATATGACACAACCCAAAAGTAGGTTATTTTCATCTCGCTTAATATTAAAAATAATATTTATATAGAATTAAGTTATTTACATCCCAAAAGTAGTGCATACACTTCAAGTCTTCAACCCACGTTCAAAAGAACATAGTTTAACAAATTATAAAAAGGTTTAGAGATCTAGCGTTTGTAAGGTTTAGAGATCTAGTGTTTGTAAAGTTTCAATTTACAGTTGTGTGCACCCAGAACGAGCTCAAAGGGCTAACTCACTCTTGGACTCACAATATATTTATAATGTGGGCTTTGGATTTCTTACTTTGGGTGATTCTAGCTTCGAGACCCAACGATATCTCTTAGGCCTTTGTATTGCTTTCCTTTCACTTTTTAACACTATCGTTCTTAGCTCTAAACTCCCTCCTCAAACTTTCAACAACCCTTTTTCCTCCTTTGCCTTTCTTATTTATAGCCTTATAATTAGTGGAGAGTCATGATTACTCTTGTGGTTAGTGGTATAAGAGGTCCAATGTTAATATTGCTAAGTGGATATTTTAGTTGGGAGTGGGGTGTGGTGAGAGTGGCATTGGAATTGGTTCCCCACTTCAGGAGAGATGTTCGGCAATGTAGTGCCGAATGACCGGGGTGCAATGTCTCCGAGCAATCATGTTTCCGCCCGAGGTGTACTTTGTCGAGCAATTCCCAGACGAAGAACGATGATGTATATGTATTATAATGACTTGCTCGACAGGTTTTGGATTGAGCACAATGACATGAGGCCTAGTTTTAGACGAGTAAGTCGAGCCCATGGGCCATGCTGTAAAGCTAGAATTCAAGGCGCAAGGCCCAAACGGGCCCAAGGGAGTCTCATGTCGTACATTAGCCCCCCCTTGATTCGCGCTCAGCCACCAGGAACGAATCAAGGAAGCCGAGTGACAA
The DNA here is from genome assembly GCA_023621385.1 of Quercus gilva. NCBI lineage: Eukaryota > Viridiplantae > Streptophyta > Magnoliopsida > Fagales > Fagaceae > Quercus > Quercus gilva. The sequence goes on along the minus strand of CM042476.1, from coordinate 42,679,346 downwards.
TGACTACCCCAGGAAGCTCAACGGGCTAATACCAGATGGCCAAGGGCCTCTTTAATGCGTCCTAAAAAGATGCGTTGTATCAAACTGTCGGCTAAGCTATCATCATTGCCTAACAGTTCGTGAACCGAGGCGGCACGTGTGTGGCAATTGAGGTGGGGATTTGCAGGGTTTCCCGCTCCTCATTTATTAAATAGCATTTATTCCCTCCTTTCTGGCTCCTATAAATAGTTCGTTCTGAGTCATTCTTTCACTTTTGCATTCTTCACTCTCTGAATTTCCTCTCTGCCATGCATTCATTCGTTCGCTTATCCTTCAGCCCAGAATACAACTTTTTCCTAGAGCCCAAAGTAAGTCCTCTTCCTCTTTCTTTTATTTTAGTTTCTTCCTTCAAGTTTCCTTCTTCAATTTCTAGAGTTTAGGATGGGTTACGCTCACCTTCTAGACAATGAGGCATCCTTAGCCACCTTTAGGCGCACATTCAACATCTTTGAGGATGTGAATGTGGCATATTGCCATGAGAGTGAGATTGCTCTCCACAGGGGGTCTAATACTGCTTTTTTCCCTTTGATGGCAATCTTGGAGGGTGGGGTTCGATTTCCCGTGGATCCCCTTCTGCTCAATACCCTTAGGTTTTATGGTTTGTGTCCAGACCAACTTCCTCCCAACTTTTACCGAGTAGTTAGTTGTGTCAATAGGCTGAATCAGATGTACGATTTGCATTTGAACCACCACGATATAAACCACATGTACAGTCTCTGTGGGAGTAAGAAAACCAATTACTACTTGAAAGTCAGAGATATGCAGGTACGGCTAATTTCATGCCTACCAGATTCCAATAGGAATTTCGCTGGGGAGTTTGTCGGGGTGAGCGGCAACTGGTTTGCCGATGAAATCCCTTGCCCCCTCTCACGGCGTGAAGTTGGTTTGTACCGATCGTTAATTTTCCTTTCTCTTTATGTATGGTTGTTTTGCTTATCTGAATGCTAACTCATTGTATTTTTGTGTGGCAAACGGTAGAGTATTTACCATGGATATCAGAGTAGTGCACATAAGGGACCTGAATTTTGTACTCAGGTCCGAAATATTTGTTCATACGGATGGGTAGCTCCGAGCTTCGCACCTCATACTCGGTTGCACTCTCGCGTACAAGACTTGGCAACCCTTCATCCAAGCCCTTATAGTAGATAGCCCGTTGTTGTCTTACATCGACGTTCGGCACGCCAATTTTCTCCCCCCTTCATTGACCACTGATGAAGCCCGAGATATCGGCCCTCGCTACACAACTGCTGACAACCTTGCCACAATCAGGGACGAGTAAGCCAAACCAGTTTCCCAAGCTCTTAGGGAGCGAGAACACATTCTTGTCGAAGGGAACGAAGGCCAAGCCCAAGCGGCCCAAGTCCAAGAAGCCGAGCAAGGCAAAGCCGAGGTCGTTCAAGACGAAACCATGGTGACCAAGAGGAAGATGACCGCTGGTCAGTTCATTCCCAGGGCACAACCCTTGACCCAGCCTCAAGATAGGGCCCAGGCTCCCTCTTTCCCTACTGCCAGCCATCCCAAGAAGAAACAGAAGGTTGGTGACCCTCCCACAAAGGTCCCTGGTGATGTTCCCACAAAGACCCCCCCGGGAGGGGATTACGATCCAAGAACCAGTGGGCGATTCCCAGCCACCTGCCAAGGGATGTAAGGATGTGGCATCTTTATCCCGGCTCGAGAACATCTGGCAGCCCAACTTCAAGTTAGGTGACGAGCCCCTGTCATCCACCGAGAGCATAATAGCGTGGGATAAGGGTCACGAAGGGAGGGTGGCCCAGAGCTTAGTGCGCGGCCTCCTGCTGCCCGAGGACGTGCGATTCTTCATGGAGAGGGATGAGGAATCACTAGTGCGGCGGTTACAATGGCACACCGTAGTGGTAAATTCCCTTCCCTCTCTTTACCTGTTTGCTTTGATGCTTGAGTGATCCTCTAACCTTTACTGTCATTGTGTTACTAGTTCGTGCAGATGACACATGTACTTGGCGAGAGACTGAAAGAACTCATCGAGGATGCTAATCAGGAGAAGGTGCTGAAGGACGTTGCCAATGCTACAGCCAAGGAGAAGGGAAAAGTTGCCGAGGCTGCAGAGAAGAAAGCTCAATCCTCGGAGAAAGCTCGGCTACTGGCTAAGGAGAAAGTAGCCGAAGTGGAGGGTCGACTGGAGGGCGTTGAGCTTAAATTAATGGAGGCAGCCAGTTTTAATTTGGCCCAGGCTGACCAAATAGCTGCCCTTGAAGCCTACGAAAATAAATGGTACGACAAGGGCTTTGTAGATGTTGAGAAATTTGTGGAGTCTGTTGTTCACCAAGCTCGGCTTCGTGGGTTCGATGAGGGATGGCCGGCAGCCCTCCAGGTGATGGGAGTGGCCGAGGACTCCCTTTTGAGAGACCCAGGCCAAATCCCCTACCCGGCTCCCCCACCCCCCTCCTAGAGTCAGGCTGATGCCGCGGATGAGGAAGAAACCACCAACATGAGGGAGCTGGTCTAAGCAACTGATGCTCATGTTGATCTTGAGGTTTCCAGCAACCTCCATGCTGAAGGTAATGAATAAGCCCAACAACTACAGATCGAGGACATCCCCAGTCAGACAGCCGATGAAGCAGCCCATCCCCCGCCTGTCGATCCTACCGTTTAACACTCATGTTTAACTAGCTGTTTTGTTTACACTTGTTTTTACTTTATCTTTTCTTTTTATGGTTTGCTCAAGGTCACTGGGCTGTGGTGACCGAATAATGGCTTTAACTTTATTTATTTTCGGGCTTATTTTCCTAAGATCACCGAGCTGTGGTGACCAAATAATGGTTTGATTTTACTTCTATTTGCATCAACTGAGTTATTAGGCTTTGTTTTAGCACACCTAGGTGATTATTTCGTTCTTCTGGCCGGGAAATTTAGGGGTGGGTACCTTTGTACCTTTGTAGTGGTTCGAGATGGGCCTGAAAAAATTCTTAGGCATGAAGCCTTTCGCAGCGAGAGGTTTTGCTAAGGCACTGTTAGGAATACTTTGCACGAGGCCTTGTCTGGTGATGGGAATCGAACCGAGGACAGGTTTCTGCCCTTAGGTAATCTAGATTAAGGTTTCCACTTGTCCGGTGATAGGAATCGAACTTAGGACAGGCTTCTACCCTTAGGTAATCTAGATTAAGGTTTCCACCTGTCCGGTGATAGGAATCGAACCGGGAACAGGCTTCTACCCTTAGGTAATAGAGATTAAGGTTTCCACGTGTCCGGTGATGAGAATCGAACCGGGGACAGGTTTCTGTCATTTGCATGAAATACGTTGCCTTGGTCTCCTTAACTTTTTAAGTATCCGTTGGTCGGTGCTAACAAATCAATAATGGAATTTAAATGCCCCTGCACAAGTAGATACCACCATATTCATTAGTAAAACATGTATACACGATTACATCAAATTTGCACCCTAGTGTACAACCGATCAATGATAAAACTTTTTTAAGTTGTGGACATTCCATGGCCGAAGAAGTGGCTTTTCATTTAGATCCTCCAAGTAGTATGCTCCTGCACCTACAATGGCGGTTACTCTATAAGGCCCTTCCCAAGTGGGGCTAACTTCCCGGCATTGGCGTCCCGCGTGTTTTCTACTGCTTTTCGTAACACTAGATCTTCGGCGTTGAATTCCTTGGTTTTTACATCCCTATTGTAGCGCCGGGCAAGTCTTTGTTGGTACTCGGCCAGCCGTATAATCGCCGCTTCTCAGTATTCTTCCAGCAAATCCAAACGCGTCGCCAGTAGTTTGTCATTTTGAGTAGGGACAAATTCTACAATCCGCGCACTACATAAATTTACCTCGGTCGATATTACAGCATCTGCCCCATACGTGAGGGAGAATGGAGTCTCCCCCGTAGACCTTCTAGGGATCATCCGATACGCCCATAAAACGTTAGGCAGCTCCTCGACCCATCTCCTTTTTGCACCGTCTAGCCTTTTCTTCAATCCATTTACGATTACTTTGTTAGTGGCTTCAGCTTGGCCATTGCTCTTAGGGTACATTGGGGTGGAGTACCTATTTCTGATGCCGAGATCATTGTAAAACTCACGAAAAGCCCTATTATCAAATTGCAGTCCATTATCAGATATTAGCGAGTTTGGCACCCCAAATCTCATGACTATGTTTTTCCATACAAATTTTTTGACATTCACATCCTAAATGTTAGCTAAAGTCTCTACCTCCGCCCACTTTGTGAAGTAATCAATGGCGACCAACACAAACCTCGAATTGCCCGTTGCTCGGGGAAATGGGCCGAGAATATCCAGCCCCCATTGTGCAAAGGGCTAGGGACTGCTGACTGGATTCAGATGGCCTGCTGGCTGATGGATCAAAGAAGCATGCTTTTGACACTGTTCACATTTGCGTACATACTCAACGGTGACCTTTTGCATCTGTGGCCACCAAAATCCCTGAGTCATCACTCGGTGTGCCAACGAACATCCCTCTACATGACTACCACATACTCCATCATGCAACTCGGTCAAGAGTTCACTTACCTTCTCTAGGTGCAAACACAAAAGGTACTACCCCCCGAAAGACCTTCGGTATAACTTGCGATCTGCCGACAACCAGTACCGAGCAGCTACTCGGCGAACCCTATTAGCCTCATTTTCATTATCTGGAACTCGATCCTCGGCTAAGAAGTTAATGATCGGGTCCATCCAACATTGCCCAGTCATTGAAATCACGGCCATATCAACCCTAGCAATACCAATACTATCTGCTATACTAATGCTCGGCTTCGCTATAAGCTCCATTTTTTATTAATCGAGGCACCTCCTCGATCATTGATGACGCTAACATAGTTAAGGAGTCAGCATGTCTGTTCTGCACCCGGCCCACTTGGGCCACCTTCGCCATAGCAAACTTGCACATAACTTGCTTGACCGCTTACAACTATGCTTTCATCCGAGAATCCCGAGCTTCAAAGTTGCCTTGGACTTGGTTAACGACCAACCGAGAATCTGAGTATATCTCCACATTTCGGGCTCCCATTCCTAAAACAGCTCTTAATCCGACGAGTAAGGCCTCGTACTTGGCTTCGTTATTAGAAGCCCTAAACCTCAGCCTAAAAGAATGCTCCAACCGTATTCCTTCGGGAGTAATAATGATGATTCCAACACTGGCCCCTAAGGCACTTAACGCTTCGTCCACAAACACCTTCCATGGGTGGCATTCCACCTGACAAACCATCCCCCATTCATTCTTAGGAGAAAACTCCGTAACAAAATTAGCAAGAATCTGACCCTTCACCGAATTCCTTGGCCTGTACCTTATATTAAAAGATCCTAGCCCGGTCGCCCACTTAGCCATCCGACCCGTAAAGTCAGATCTCTTCAATAACGACTGTAAAGGATACTTGGTCAGAACATAGATGGTATGGGCTTGAAAATAGTGAGGCAATTTCCTCGTAGCATGTACTAATGCCAACACCAACTTCTCCAGGGGTAAGTTCCTCGTCTCGGCATCGACCATGGTCTTGCTAACATAGTAGATGAGCCGCTGCATCCCCTGATCCCTTAAAAGCACGGTGCTCACAACGTGATCAGACACCAAGAGATACATAAATAAGTCCTCCCCGGGCTCCAGGGCTACTAGCATGGGCACCCGCATCAAATATTCATTCAAGTCTTGGAAAGCCCTTTCACACTCCTCATCCCATTGAAATCCCCTCCATTTCTTCAAAAGCTGGTAGAATGGATGACAGCGATCTACAAACTTAGAAATGAACTGGTTAAGGGCAACTAGCATTTTAGTCAAGATCTGTACCTCCTTTGGATTGCTCGGCGGCTTAAGGCACTACACGGCATCGATCTGATCAAGGTTAACCTCTATCCTGTGGCAAGTGATCAGATAGCCTAGGAACTTGCCAACCCCCACACCGTGAAGATCCTCTATATGTCGTGCCTCTTGTTTACTTTTCACCACCATGTCGTCGATGTACACCTCAACCGTTCGCCTGATCTTGTCTCGAAACATTCTAGTCATCATTCGTTGATATATTTCCCCGATGTTCTTCAATCCAAAGTGCATCACGGTTTAATGGTAATTTGCGTCTGCTGAGATGCACTGTCTTCTCCTAGTCCTCGATAGCTAGGGCAATCTAATGATAACCCTGAAAGGCATCCAGAAAACTCATCCTTGGCTGCCCATAGGTAGCATCCACCAATTAATCTATCTTTGGCATATGGAAGGGGTCCTTTGGGCATGCTCGGTTCAAATCCGTGAAATCTACATAAACTCTCCATTTCCCACTCTTCTTTTTAACCACCATGGTATTTGCTAGCCATTCAGGGAAGAAGATTTCCCTTATCGCCCCGGCCTCCTTTAACTTCCTGACCTCCTGCCTTACTGCCTCTACATGTTCCTTGCCCGACCTCCTCGGCTTTTGCTTCTTTGAAGGAAATGACAGGTCTACGTTAAGCTTGGGAATGATGAACTCGGAATTAACCTCGGGCACCTCATACGGGCTCCATGTGAACACATCTACATTCTACATCAGAAATAGCAACGTTTCTACCTTGTCCTCATCCTCCATACTCGCCCCTACCTGAAAATACCAGTCAACATCCAGCAGTATCTTCACTCTAATTAATTCCTCGGCATCACTAGCCCCTATTCCCTCTCGGGGATCTTGTAATTGCTATGAAGGGGCTTCCTCGGTGGTTTCTTTCTGCTTATCCTGCTTATTCTTCAAGTTAACCGTGGCCACTAGGTATTGCCTAGCCGCTTACTGGCTTCCCCTTACCACGACAATGCCCTGCTCGGTGGAGAATTTAACCTTCACATGTAAGGTGGACAAAACAGCCCCCATTGCGTGAATCCACGGCCTACCCAGAATCGCCGTGTATGGAGAAAACGAATTGATTACTATGAATGCCACCATCACCTCCTTACCTTCCATGTTTACAGGAAGAGAAATTTGACCCTCAGGAATCACCACCCTGCCATCAAATCCGACCAACGGTATATCATACTTTGACAAGTCCTAGTTCTTTAACCCGAGCCTATTGAATAGGTCTAAATACATCACGTTAGCCCCACTCCCCTAGTCTATTATCACCCTTTTTACCAAGAAGCTACTTATCCGGGCCGTAACTACCAACGCGTCGTCGTGCGGTTGAATTGTTCCTTCTAAGTCATCTTCATCGAAAGCAAGAGTCTCCCGAGCAAGCTTCGTTCTCTTTTTTGGGGGTTGCTTGTCCGAGGGATCTTCTACGGGTACGACAGTCAATACCCCCCTTTTGGTCACAGTCGTACTCCTTGGGGCGGCATGGATCACTTCAATTACTCCCAATGGTGGTGGGAGAGGGTTTCTTCTCTACTGAGCACCTTGCTCGGCGCCCCAGTCCCCGAAATCCACCACAAACTCCTTCAAATGTCCTGCTTTCACCAATTGCCCCAGATGGTCCTTTAACACCCGGCACTGCTCGGTGGTATGCCCCTTATCTTTGTGATAGATGCAATACAAATTCTAGTTTCTCCGAGAGGGATCACACCCCATCTTGTTCAGCCACCTGAAGCACAGTTCGTTATTGATTCGGTCTATAATCTTGCGCATTGGTTCCTTAAATGTCATGTTCACCTCCCCCAGCTACCATTCTGGCTCTTGCATCCTTGAATCCTTCTAAGGCCTTGGCTGAAAATGGCTCTACCGAGGATGATTCACCAACGGGGCCTTACCCTTACTCTGCAACCTATCATCCTTCAGGCACTTGTACTCCTCAATACATCTCATGAACTGCCTCATATCCTCTGGGAGGCCTTTTCGTTAATGACTCTCGTAGGTCGGAGTCCTCGTAAGGCGTGGCTCATTGCATCCATGGCGGCATTATGAGGCCATCGCTCCTCTGAGAATTTAAACCTCGGTCTGCATATTCCCATGAACATGAATGTTCCCGACGCTGACGGGATCCCCGTGAATGTGAACGATCTCGGGGTCGACGGGACTCCCGTGAATGTGAATGTTTTTGGCATCGACGAGAACCTGATTGATTGGACCTCATCCCATATCAATCTCCCCTAGTATCAGATCTCTCTTCTCAGTTGTCTCGGTCCCTTCTCTAGTGCCTGCTCCCTGCTTCCAACTCTAGATCTCTCACTAGCGTGCATAACCGCTCAAGTTCCTCATCTCTCTCGTCAAATTGCCCGAGCCCCGAAGCACTCGATATCATCCGTTGTGTTTGGTACGACCCCTTTCCAAGGCCGGACCACTCTTCCTCTTATTCACGATCCCTACCTTCGCGACTCTTTCGCCTCTATTCTCGCTAGGTGGATCCCCGAGAAGATCCCACTGAACCGCTTTTAGCGTAGCTCCCCGAATGTCTTCCAGACATTTTCCTGTGCGTGAGTCTCTATCGAACCGCAGCTTTTTAGGAGATCCCCACAGACGGCGCCAATTGTGCGCACCCAGAACGAGCTCAAAGGGCTAACTCACTCTTGGACTCACAATATATTTATCATGTGGGTTTTGGATTTTCTACTTTGGGTGATTCTAGCTTCGAGACCCAACGATATCTCTCAGGCCTTTGTATTGCTTTCCTCTCACTTTTTAACACTATCGTTCTTAGCTCTAAACTCCCTCCTCAACCTTTCAACAACCCTTTTTCCTTTTTTGCCTTTCTTATTTATAGCCTTATAATTAGTAGGGAGTCATGATTACTCTTGTGGTTAGTAGTATAAGAGGTCCAATGTTAATATTGCTAAATGGATATTTTAGTTGGGAGTGGGGTGTGGTGAAAGTGGCATTGGAACTGGTTCCCCACTTCAAGAGAGATGTTCGGCAACGTAGTGCCGAATGACCGGGGTGCAATGTCTCCAAGCAATCATGTTTCTGCCCGAGGTGTACTTTGTTGGGCAATTCCCAGACGAAGAACAATGACGTATATGTATTATAATGACTTGCTCGACAAGTTTTGGATTGAGCACAATGACATGAGGCCTAGTTTTAGATGAGTAAATCGGGCCCATAGGCCACGCTATAAAGCTGGAATTCAAGGCATAAGGCCCAAATGGGCCAGGGGGAGTCTCGTACCGTACAACAATTATACCACTTATAAGTTTTTGTAATTACTCACTTTTCTTTTTAATTTTAAAATATAAGTTAGATATAAAAGGTATTTGATAAATTTAAAATAAAATGAATATTTATTTGTTATACAAGTTAAACAAAATGTGTTAAATGAGTCATTTTGGGTTGACACAAATAAATTAGCGTATCAAAGATGTCTATTGCGGGTCATGCGAGTTGACCCACTTATGACTCATTTTTTATAGTGCTGCTTTCGAGTCGACCCATTTATGACCCAAACCCACTAAAACTCAACCCTATCTCGCAAATACTCATGTTGTGTTCGCAGGTCGTGTCAAATATTGACTCCTTTAATGATTATGATTTTTATCATCAGATCAAGATACCAATTAATTTTTGGTATAGGTAAAGATTGAAGCCTAAGTCACTTATTCAATTAAATTACTATGATTTATTTATCTATATATATATATATATATACACATAAAACCGAAACTTTTGCAGCTCCCACAATTTTCCACATCAACACAATATTAAAAAAAAAATTAAAAAAAAAAACCAGCAAAAAAATATAATAAACCCAAAAAACGCGATAAACCATCTCTTCCCTTTCACGATGCTTTTCACGATGCCTCTGCCTTTCCCGATCCTCTGCCTTTCCCTTTCACAATGGTATCCACCATACCCACCATCACATCTAAAGACCCAGCAGAAACCTTCTTCAGACCATCGTTCTCCTTCCTCAGACCACTGACCACGGCATCGCATCGCATGTAAAGACCCACCATTGCATCTAAAGACCCAACAGGCACCTTCTTCAGACCATCAATCTCCTTCCTTAGACCACCGACCACGGCATCGCATTGCATGTAAAGACCCACCATACCCACCATCGCATCTAAAGACCCAACAGACACCTTCTTCAAACCATCAATCTCCTTGCTCAGACCACCGATTTGCCATAAACCACCCACATCGAACCACCGATTTGCCACAAACCATAGACATCCACCCTCTACAACCTAGAAACGACGCCCCATTTGCTGTGGGTTTCATCAAGCCCATGGCAACAGATCCCACCATACCCACCATGCCCACCATACCTATATCCACCCCACTCAGTTTCCACTCTTCCTCAGAACAGAACTAGCGCTCCATTTGCCGTGGGTCTCATCCAACCCATGGCCTATCAGCCATATCAATCAACAATACACCCAACCCAGCCCGTCGAGACCGGCCCAAAGGTAACTAATAAACAAATTTAATTAGAACTGTAATATTATTATTATTTTTTTTTTTTGAATCCGAACTCTATCACTATTAGGACTCTAACTATTATCTTATAAATAGTTGATTCTTATTATCACTATTTTTAAAATTTTAAATACTGTATATGTTTTCTCTTTTCATATTTCCCTTTTATCTTCAATTTACCCTCTTTGTTTGTTTGTTTATTTGTTTATCAAGAGATTGCTTTACAACTCTGTGTTAATTTGTGCTAAGTAATTTGTATTAATTTTGAATTCTTGCAGGTTATGTGGGTTAATTTACAACTCTGTGTGAATTCTTTAATTCTTATGAGTTCCAATTGGTAGAGCATTGCTTTTTAGTTATGAGGGATATAACATTTTTGTTTCTTCAAATGTACTGAATTCCTTGGCAGAAGGACTTGCCTGCATGGCCCCCTACCCATGATTGGTTGCCTAAAAGAACTATATGTATCATGGTAAGTTTCTTATGGAAGTAGGTGCATTAGATTTTTCTTAACAATGATTTATGAACATTATGTGTCATGTTAAGTTTATGTTGCATGATACTTATTTAAAATATGCAAATTGATGATTGTTGAAGTACTGTTAAGTGCTCACGTCTCTTAATGGTTACTTTCAAAGCAGACATCATATTCAAGGGGAGTCACTATCCAATGTAGAAACAAAAAGAGAGCAAGGCCTTCCATTGTGTATTTGAGCAATGGAAAAAGCAAGTTCTTCAAGTTGTTGCTTTGAAATAGTTGAACTGCTAAATGAATAGATAAGAAATAACTAAATGAAAGGAGTTGCAAAAATTGGTTTGTCTTATAACCCCAGTTATTTCTTTGTGATTTGGTTGAAGTTTGCATACAGAATGCTATGTATATACTCTAACTTGATTTCAATATTATAAAACTAGGAATTAGACAATGCATTGTCTTTTATTTGAGAATGGAAATTGGCATAAATAGCTCTAATAATCTAATATAGGACACTTAGCTTTTGACGTAATTATTGCTTAGATTGTGAAAATGAGTTAGATATGTGGATTTAGATGGATGTGTTTGGCAGATTGTCACTTGAAGATATAATTTATAAAAAATTATAACACTAATTATTCTTTAATTTTATGCAGGCTTTGAGGTTGATTAAAATGCAAAGACATTCAGTGGCCATTTGCCAATTATTTCACTATAAGGGACATTTGGATCCTCAGAAAAGGGATGCACTTAATAAGGCTGTGTAGGACACTGCCCATGAAGATGTCTCTTCTATTGTTTTGAGTTTTGTTATTGCATTTACATAGCTGCCAAATATGTGTTGATGGACTTAATGGTTGTGTCTTTAATTTATTTAACAAGAGATTTGAAATATAGATTAATAACAATTTATAGAACTCAATGTTTTATGTTGAATACATATATGATGTACTCTTCTATATAATGCAGATGTGTTGTATTATGTTTTCTACTCTTTTTGAGTCATAGCAAAGGAATTTGACATTGGTAACTATATTTTATTTATTTATTATGAAAATAAGGTTGTGATCATTATTGCAATTTGTTTATTTGTTTATTCACAGTATATATGTAACTATGAAAATAATTACATTGTCAATGGACTTGTGGTAGTGGTATTAATCTTATCGGCATGTTTGTATTTTTATGGAGCTGATATACAGGATTTCTTTATCCCTTATTTGTCTTTATAATTTTTATTGGGCACAAGCACATTGTGTACTAGATTTGACAATGTTTAATATTTGAATTAGTAAAGATTTTATGTTATGCTTGGGTCTTCTCTATTGAGTTGTATTATTTGATTAGTGAGTCTTGAGACATTCTGATTTAGTGCAGCAAATGATAATTGCAATATTGTTTTTTTTCTTTTTAATGAATTTCATGCATCGCACGGGTTAGCGACTAGTTTAGTATAATAATGAAACTTGTACAATATAATAAGCAAAACAAACAAACAAAGTTTAGTGAAGCTATGTTCCTTTTTTTTTTTTTTTTTTTTTAATTAGGAATTGCTACATATATTGAGTGTAATCTAATCTCACTGACTTTCGTTACCCTTCTTGTCTCATTATACGTGGATGCCATGAAATTTAATTGAAAACTCAAACCTTAGATTTATTATTTGTCAGGCAGCAAGTGACGAATTGAAAAACTTTCTACTATTATCCCAACTCCTTGAAGCTACTCTCAGGACAAGAAATGAATGAATGCTAGAACCATCCAGCTAATACCAAAGCCTATAGCTTGTAAATTAGATGTACTTTTAAACTTGTAGATATATTGAAACTTGTGGGAACACCATTGTGGGGATAAAAGAACCGAGTAGGAATATTGGGCTGTGGGCCATGCCCGAGGATGCAGAGGAGCCCGTGGATGATCAAACAGTAAGATAAGTATGTGGGCTAATGGGCCGATGACAAGGACAAATAACAATGAACAAGTGGTGTCTCCCGAGGAGTCAAACACCCTCGAGGAGCATTGTTGAAGGTTGGCACCCGGCCGCCTAGAGAATACCGTAAGAAGTAACCATACTTTTGAGGACAAGTTTCAGAGAAAGGAGTCAATAGTAAACTAAGAAATATCTGAGAAGAAGGCTGCTGCCACCACATTAAATATTATGCACCTAACGAACTAGCTGCATTTATGTGGAAATGACACTTGAACAGTGACATTTAGTCTTACAGCTACACACAAAGTTCACAGGAGGGTTCTGATGGGACAAACATCCAGGAGATCATCTACATAATCAACAAGTGGAAGGCTAAGATCGAAAAGAAGAAGATTATATAAGGAAATGACCTCCATGAAAAATGGGACAGGTAATTTGAGAGAAACAAGAAGAACTCCTTGTACTTTGGATAAACTGGAATAAACATAAGAACTTCTCATCCTCAGACTTGACCTAGGAGAGTTACTCCTTTCAAATCGTATCTTTTTATCTTTATAGCACGAATCCAATCCATTGTGACCTAGACATAGTTTACTGAGTCTTTTACCTATGAAATCCATCCTCTAACAAATATATTTTTTTGGGCTTGTTAGGCCATCATCCATTTCCATTTCCATTGGGCTGAGGGTACAAATCTAGTCTTTGCAACCATATTGCAACAATTTATGATTTTGGAGCGTGTGTTGTGTGTAGAATGACTTGCCCCTATATTTCTTTAAAAGTTACCATAATTTTTAAATGAAGTTTATAGTGTGCTTTTGTGTTAGAACTACTAGCAACTCTAATATTTTTTTTCTAAGGGATCAACATTGGCTGAGCTAGGAATTTTTCATGGGTAGGGATGTAAAAATAAATTGACTAATTTTTTTTTTCTTTATGTACCACTTTCATACAATTTAGTATACAATACAACTATATTTTACAATACCCTAAAGAAATTATTAATAGTTTAAAGATCGGTAAGGCAATAACTATTGAATGCATAAACAAATAGAATTAAATAACTAATTATACATTCTTGTCAAATAACTAATCATGCATTTAATAGAACACAGATGTAGACGAAAGTGTAGGGAAAAACAACTTCATTCCACTATCAATGCGAAAGTAAGCCAAAGTTCAAGAGAGATTTTTTATTTTTTATTTATTTTTTTAACGAATGAGCAAAAATTTGTAACAGTTTTTTTCTTTTTCATAAAATTAAATATTTTAAGAATAGTGTTATTGACACAACACTTTCACAAAAAATTCACAACAAATACTAGATGGCAAGTTGTTAAAGGTAAGTAAAAAAGTTATGTTAGTTGTAGGTTCAGATAAAAACCAGTTACAACTTACCACTTAACTTTTGTTGTGAAATTATTGTGAAAAATATTATGAAAATAGCACTAAGATGATCATATTTAAGTTAATTTCAGTTGGTTGTTTAAAAAAAAAAAAAAATTAGGGTCAGGGTTTTCAAAATTTTATTTTAGAAGGGTAAAAAAAAATTAAAAACTTTATATATAATTTTTTCTAGGGTAGGTCAGGTCAGGGGCGGCTTCGCTTGGAGCCAGGGGGTTCAAATGAACCACTAGAACTAGCCAAAAACATATATATATATATATATATATACAATGTGTTTTACTTTTTTTTTTCTTAAGTCCAACTTAAATAAGTTTGAATATGATCCTCTTCATAATGTCTTGGTCTTTTTAAACACAAAAAAAGGCTCAATAATAAACCAATTTTATCTAAAATCTGGAATAAAAAAAGAAGCTCAACAACAAAAGTAAAAATTTGTTAATCTTAAACCTTAGAAAAAGCCCATTTAAATTTTAATAAATTTGAAATAAATCAATCAAAAGGGAAATCAATGGATGAATGATTGCTTGACTATATACATTAAAAGATGTTATGCAATGATTGATAGTGAAGATATAGCTCATAGGATTGATAGTGAAGATGTTAGGCAATGATTTTAAAATACGAAACATCATAGAAAACAATTGTAAAACTTTATTATGTATTTCAATTTTAGTTTTTAGTTTTTTGAGTTTAGTTTTTGTTTTTTCATTTTTTTCGTGGCGTTGATATATTTAAGTTCTCTTTTATTTTAAAATTTGTGTAATTTATGTTTCTTATTGACTCTCCCTAAAAACTAATCCTGAATCCGCCACTAGGCCGTGGGGTTCATTTGATCCCCTGGGCTGTGTGTAACGCCGCCCCTAGTTAGAACCTCTTTTCCTCTTTTGTGTGTGTTTGTTTCTAATAAACAAAAAAGAGAGAGGTTATTATATCTAAAATTACATGTGCTGAATTCATATATGAAAATTGTAGCTTCAAAGTTCTCTCTCTCTCTCTCTCTCTCTCTCTCTCTCTCTATATAATTCGATACATAATCACAAGATACTTAGATGCCAAAATATGTTAAATATTACACGTAATTAAAAAATATATATATATATATATATATAGATAACTTAAATTTATTGAATAATTTTGGTCTTTATTTCTTGATTTCAAAATCTAATAGAACTACAAATTATTCAAAAGTTATTGGGAGAAAAAATATATATACAATTTACTTATGCAAGAAATTTCTCTGTCTAATATTGCTTCTTTATTCAAGATTCTAGAAATTTTCATTTTAACATAATATGCTTATAAATATTCTTAGTGCCCGTTTGGATTGGGCTGAAAGAGCTGAAACGCAAAGCTGAAAGAGCTGAAACGCGGGTTTGCATTTCAGCTCTTTCTTTTTTTTTTTTCTTTTTTTTCTTTTTTTTTTTTTTTCACGCGTTTCAGACTTTCGGTCCACTTTTTTTTACTATTTATCATTGTTGCGGCTACTGTTCATAAACAGTAGACGTAACATTTGACTTTTTCACACAAATTTTACTATTTATGGACCCACAAATTTCACTTTTCAGCAATTTTTTTATTAAAAATAGGTCCCACGGTATTATTTACGCATTTAAAAATTATTTGCTACAGAATTTTTCAGTTTTCAATTTCCAGTTTTCAGTTTTCAGCTATATACAAACGGACTCTTAATGTGACAGGAATACTTGACGTGAAAGGCAAAATCGCTGAGTGAAGACTATCTTGAAAGTTGTTGCAAGAAAATAATAGATATTTTGTATTAGTACTTTCTTATACTTGTTTGAAAATAAAGAAGTGTTACCGTATGTAATAAAAGAAAATATAATAGATATTTTGTATTAGTACTTTCTTATACTTGTTTGAAAATATAGGAGTGTTACCGTATGTAATAAAAGTGGCTGAATTTGACTCCAAATCTTTTGTCCCAACCTATGTGCTCCACTCTATACTCCACCAAACACATCTAGCCTTGTGAACATTATTTATTAAATACAAACGGAAGACTTCAACGGAGTCTATTTCCTCAAGCTCTCAAATCATGTTCTAAACCCAAAAAAAATATCGAAGGACCACAATCAAAATACTTAGCCACAATTGGATTCCACTACCACCTAGAGAAGATGATGACAGTGAATCTCATCAGCCACCAACTCCTATTCCGATACACCCAACAACAAGAAATCACAAGACAATCACCCACGATGGTGTATAAAAAATTTCACAGCCCCTATATTGTTTCAACACCAACTCCAGTATTAGAGAAGATGACAACACAATCCATTCATTGAGACAACTCTTCTACCCAAGGTTGTTTTCGTGGCCATGTTAGGACATATGTAATTCATGTTAGGAACATATGTCAACATTTTATGTAATTTGTTAATCCTTTGACAAAACGCACTTTACTTGTATTTGAGTAGATCTAGGATGAGTTTAATGCTTCAAGAAACAAGGTTTCAAGTTCAAGTGTTAAAACCATGCAAGCCTGTCCAAGAATCAAGTGAAGAAGTGATGTTTATTAAATCTCGACAGCTAGCATCTATCGAGGTTTAAAAAATGCTGAAACCCGTGGCTCGACAGCTAGCTCGATAGATGGCTATCTATCGAGGTTTATGAAACTTAATTTTTCAGAGCTGTTTTTCATCCAATCCGTGGGTGTATGTTTAGGCTTTCTTTTCTCACAACCCTAAACACATATAAAGATTATTTTGAGGGCCGTCAAAGGTTGCACAGTTGCACAAGTGTAAAGCAAAGTCTTGTTCATGCAAATTGTGATCGAAGACAGAATTTTCCCTAGTTCATCTTTCTCTTGAAGAAGCTGCTGTGTTTATACACCTTAGGGTTTTGTGACCAAGTAACTTCATGATCTTCATCATCTGGATGAACTGAAGAACTTTGTAGCCAACATACTTCTCAAGTTGGTGATTAAGTTGCATACTGGGATCCGTGCAATTAGTTGGTTACGTACTGGGAGTCGTACATTGAAAATGAGAGATTGTCATTACAGAATAAGTCCAATTGGGTATTGGGGTAAGGGTTCAACTATAAGTTGGTACAAGATACTGGGATTCCTTTACTTGTAACTGCTTGTTTTGATAATAGTGGATTCTCGGAAGTGGTGACCTTAAAATCACCCGATAGGGTTTTTACCGTGTAGGTTTTCCCCATTCGTAAACAAATCATTGTGTCAATTTATTTTCCGCTGCATACTTTAGATAATTGGTGATTTGTTTGTGCTACTATGCACTTTGCATGTTAATTTGATTAATTAATAAACTTAGCTAATTAATCAATTAATATATCACTTATTTTAATTTAAGCTGAATAATTACTAACTAAAGCAATCACTTGATTTATAAATATCATCTATCCCACATTCATACTTTTAGTTTTCCATTTTATTTTTCACAAACTCTAATACATTGGATTTTGTTAACAAATTTTATTTTTTACTGATTGTAATACGTTGGATTTTGTTAACAAATTTTATTTTTTACCGATTGTAATACGTTGGATTTTGTTAACAAATGCCTTATGGAAAATAGTTAAGATATATTTAATACTTTATTAAATTATATTTTTATATAATGTGTTAGAGTCATAATTTTATGTAATTGGTTAATCTTTTGACAATATGCACTTTACTTGTAATTTGGTAGATGTAAGTTGGGTTTAATACATCAAGAAATATGTTGTTCAAGCATATCAAATGTTTGTATTAAAGACATGAAGATTGATCCAAGAAACAAGTAAAGAAAAGTTGTTTCATTAAGTCTCGATAGATAGCTCGACAGATACTGCTATCGAGACTAGATAAGAAGCTCAACAAATGGCTTGATAGAAGCTCAATCTATCAAGAATTACAATTTTTAGTTTTCCAGATTTGAAATTCGGCCCAAGCTTATGTATTTGTTTAAGGTTTCTTTTCTCACAATCTTAGACATATATAAGGATTATTTTAAGAGCTGTCACACACGGATACAGAGACTAAGAGTTTATTTTTCTTTGTGAGAAGCTACTGCATTTGTACGCCATAGGGTTTTTTAACCAAGTGCTTCACAATCTTCATTGTTGATGAAAGGAAGAACTTTGCAGCCAACAACATCCATTTAAGTTGTTGGAGTTAGTCACGTACTGGGATCCATGCAAAAGGGTGCAAAAGGGTCAATCACAAATTGGAGATTTGTGCATCAAGAGAAAGAAGGGTGCTACAAAATCAAATCCAATTGGGTATTGGAGCAAAAGTTCAACTGTAGGTTGGTATTTTGGGATAGGCTAGGGTAATGGTAAGATTTCTCATACTTGTAACCGCTTAATTGTTGATTAGTGGATTCTTGGGAGTGGTAACCTTAAAATTACTCGGTGGGGTTTTTGCCTTGTGAGAGGTTTTCCCCATTTATCAACAAATCTCCATGTCAATTTAATTTATGTTGCATTTAGTTTAATTGGTGATTTGTTGGTGCCTTCACGATTTGCATGCAATTTAATCTAATTGATTAACTTGGGTAATTGAATTAATTAACCAGAGTCAAGCTATCTTAACCCAATATAATGTTTAAAAATAAAGTAAAATTATTCACCAGAAAACAAAGTAAAATTATGCACATATATCTTACATAACCATAATTAATTTGTAAGTGTAAGCCAATCGATTATTACCATGTATATTTTATTTTTATTTTTTGAAAAGTGAAATTTATAGCTTATAGCTATTTAGAGCATTAGCATCTCAGGATGCACAAAAAAAAAAAAAAAAAAAAAAAAAAACCTATTTTGCATCCTCAAACACTACTTTATCTATTTTATCAACCTATTTTACAACTCACCCTACATTCCAGTTTTTATTTTTACATACAACCCAATAAAATAATATAAACTACCTAATAAAATAATAAAAAGTATTATTCTCTCACTTTTTCTTTTCACACACAACTACATATTAAAATAATATATATATATATATATACAACCTATGAACAATAAGGTTGCATATATGCAACCTTACTATTCATAGGTTGCAATTTTTTTTATGTTTACAAACCCGGATGCAATAGATTTTGGGTGGCTTAGGTTGTAAATAGCAACCAGAGGGTGTTACACCCCCAATGCTAGTGCTACCCTAATATGTTTTGTGTTATTTTTTATTCCTACTTGACTACTAAGACAAATGATTGTCCACTTTTGAACAGGTCTAGAGGAGAGACAAACACAAATTTCCAAGTTCGGACAAAAGTTGCTTTCTTGTTCTTGTTTTCTCCGTATCATCCCAATAATTGAGAATAAGATGTGTTATTCTATTACCAAAAGCAAACTTACAACTTTTTCTACGACTCCTACGTACTAAGCCATGACTAATTGCCTGTTACTTTTATATATATTCATAACTTTTTATGTATCAATCACAAAGAGTTGTGACGAAAATATGTTTTTTTTTTTTTTTTTTGTGATACTAAATTTTTTGTATAACTATTCATTGATACTAAATAGAGTAATATCAGAATTACACATTTTATCACATACATTTTTACAACTATCTTATATAATAAATTGTGATTCATTGTCTATCACTTTTATATGAACCTACCACTTTTTCTAGATTACTTACAGTTTGCCACATCAAAGTTGTGGCACCTAGGAACTGAACTGGGATCCAAACTTAGGGGGAGCCGAAGTTCTTTGCTCAAAAATTTTAAAATATTGAAATATATATCAATACTAGAGGTTGACAACAATGCATTATTAGAATTAATTTTTTAGTTTTTCTTTTTTTTTTTTTGAAAAAAAATCACAAATGACAATTTATAATCAAGAGTTTTTTAAGTCAATTAGCACATCTTAATATTTTCAAGGTTTGACCAAGATTAGTCCGATTCTTTATTCTATTGACATTATAAATTTTAAAAAAAATTATGTATTCTTTTCACATAATTCTATAACTAATAACTTCATAATGTATATATATATATATATATAGTTAAAAGATTCTTAAAAAAAATACAAAAAACTATAGTTAAAATTTCAAATCTATGTCAAGCATTATATTAATAAAACAACTAAAATAATGGTTAATAAATATCATGCATTAATATTCAACAAAAAAAAAAAGGAAAGACAATTATTGGTGTCTTGGTAAGGTTGACTTTTTTTCCTTTGAAAAATTGCAAGTTTGTAAAAATAGTAAAAAAAAAAATAAATTAAAAGAGATCTATTAAACAATCACATGATAATGGACGGTAACTTTGAGTCTTTAACTAAGTAAATAATAAAAGTTTTCCTGTCATTACATTAATTTAGTTAAGTCACAAAATTTATTACCAATAGACTAATCTCATACATGCTTTGGTGGTAGTTTAGGCAAGGCACAAAACAATAGATTGTTGTTCTTTCACACATGTATTACCATTTATGCATGCATGCCAAGTGTGTCCTAAAGTTAATAAAACATTAACTGGTGTGTAGATGGAGTGATCAGCGTTATAAGAATTTTCTCTGCCACTATGAGGTGGAGTCATTTGAGAGGGGCATAGAGTTCTCAAATGAGATGGAGAAATTGGGTAAAAGTTATTTGGGCTTTTGTGATTTGTTTTGCTAGGATTTGTAATTGATTTGTTGTTACTGTTTTTGCTTAGACCAGATTTATGATTTGTCCAAAGATTTTTCTTATTATCAAAATGTGTTTTTTTTAAAAAGATTTTTCTTGTTATCTATTTTTGAGATTTATAGGTCAGCTTGTCAATTTTTTGGGGGAGGGGGGCCAAGTATATAAAGTTTAGAGCTAAAAGTAAATTTTTTGTGTAATATATACACCATGGTTTTAAAAACCGAACCGGTCATTGAACCGGTTTGGCACTCGGTTCCCGGTTTTTGACTAGTTTTGGCCAGTTGTTGACTGATTTTGGCCAATTATGGGTGATTTTATTGGACCGGATTAGTGGCCAGTTTCTGGTTGAACTGGTCAGACCAGCCGGTCTGATCCGTTTTTAAAACCTTGATATATACTATGGGATTTTTTTTCAAAGGCGGTCCCCGCCTTTGAAAAAAAATTCCCTGGTGACACCAAATGTGTGGTCATAGATTTTTTCATTAAACATTTAAAAAAATCTGCAAGTAATGTCCATGGATTTAGAATCTCCAATTACATAGGTGTTAAAA